>JAEOAD010001700.1:600000-1072500 GCA_036365145.1 Orientallactaga sibirica | reverse complement strand
AGGCTTTGCAGGTGAGCACTTCAATCCACCAAGCAATCTCTGCAGCCCAGATTTTTTGGGGGGGATCTGTTTTTGAAGTAGGGTCTCACTCTAGCCCAGGCTGACCTGGAACTCGCTCTGTAGTCCCAGGCTGGCCTCAAACTCACAGGGATCCTCCTACTTCTGCCTCCCAAGAGCTGGGATTAAAGGTGTGTGCCACCATACTCAGCTCCCCCCCCCTTTTTTTAATAAGCAACCCAGAGTTTAAGAAGCTGGGTTCTGCGCCAGGCATGGTAGTGCATGCCTGACATCCTAGCACTTGGGAGATGGGAGCAGGAGAATGAGGAGCTCAAGGTTTCAAGGTCATCCTCTACTTCGGGAGTTTGAGATCAGCCTGGGCTGCATGAGACTAGGTTTCAACAAATAAAATAAAATAGGAGGGGAAGGAGGAGGAGAAGCTGTGTTTTAGAGTATGGGGGAGGGGTTCATGGTAATTACCATCAAGAAACCTATTTGAGTTCTTGACAAGTGACTTCATCACGATTCTATAGGACTAGACGTTAGCACATTTAGGAAGGCTGAGGTCTTGAGGTGGTCTTAGATCCAAGCTTAAATATTGAGGCTGACATTCAACCCCACCAATCTCATCTCTCACCCCCCCCCCCAAACCAGAATGGCCTTCTCTTTATTGCTTAAACTCCTCAGGGTGAGGCCCTGGTTTTGATTTACCTCTGCAGCAAGCAACAATCAGCAAAGGGCTCTCTCACCGACACACACACACAGAGTTTGGCTTGTTTTGGTTTTGAAGTCATGGTCATCCTCCGGTCTTCCCAATGCTGGAATTACACGCGCAAACCACCATGTGCAGTTTTGGTTTTTTGAGGCGGGGGCGGGGGGGCTCGCTATTGTAGCCCAGTGCATCCTTACACTCCCTCTCCTTCCTCAGCCTCCACAGTACTGAGATTAGTGGGCATGCATCAACGCTCCCGGCTAAGAGTAAAAAGAGTTACAAAAAAGTAATCCCTGCCCCCGGGAGCACGCCTTTGATCCCAGCACTCGGGAGGCAGAGGTAGGAGGATTCCCGAGAGTTCGATGCCACCCTGAGACTACATAGTTAATTCCAAGTCAGCCTGGACCAGAGTGAAACCCTACCTTGCAAAACCAAAAAAAAAAAAGTAATCCCTGCCCACCTCTCCCCAGGTACCGCAGAAAGCCAAGCCGAGTGCAGTCCCCCGACCCTAACAGAGTAAGTTTGGGCCAGGTGCGCGCCCGCCCTGCTCGGCCTTTGGGGGGCGGTGGGGACGCCGAGCACGACACTCGGGTCGCCCAGCCGCGCTCACGCTCGGCCCTCCCTTTCCCGGCTGAAAACACGGCGGGTGGAAATTTCTGCCTCGAGACGCGGGCGCTCGCGGCTGCAAGCTGGCCGGCAGAGGTGCGGAGCGGAATCCTTTCCGCGCTTTGCGGCTCACCGCCCTCCGTTTCCAGGCGACGCTCCTTTCCGCGTTTTCCTCGGCGCCGCGAGCGCTCGGCGCGGGGGAGGTAGCGCGCACGCGCGCTGGGGTCCGGCCCGGGCGAGCGCGCGGCCGACGACTGCGGGTGAGGCCAGGGTCCGACGGGGTGGGGGTGGTGGGCCTTGGGGTTCGCGGCCGCGGTCCGGGCGGGAGGGCGGACGGCGGCCTCGGCGAGGCCCTCGGGACTCCGCAGACATGCGGAGACTGGGGGCCGGGGCGTGGTGGGCCGGTGACGGCGCTTGGGCCGCCGAGGCGCGGGCGGCGAGCTGGGCCCGGGCGGTGGGGGTGGTGGGGAGGGAGCGGGAGCCGGGCGGCTCCTCCTCCCCTCGAACTCCCGGTGACCTTGGGTAGTCGCTTCAGCCCGGGAGCCGCCGCCTTCGTCTGTCAAATACAGCCCTAAACCTTGCCTCCTGGGCAGGTCGTTTTGAGGTTTTGAGGTTCGGTGGTGGGAACCCCAAGGAGTAGCGGGCGGTTTGCCGGGGGCTTCGCCGGGGTGAGGGGAGGGCTGCGGGGCTGCCGTCGCAGGCGCGTGGGGCCGGGGCTCTGCTTTCCACGTCTTCATAACCAGCACAGCATGAAGTCGGTGCAGAACTTGAGTTGAACGTAACAGGGAGTCTTCCCTTGGTCTTAGCGGGGAGCCCGCGGTGCGCGGCTGTTCCCGGGCCAACCGCCTTTGTTCGCATTACCTTTGGATGGAAACAAGGGTCCCTGCTTTAGCTGTTTAAAATTCACGTTTGTGATTCCTTTTGTTTGCCAAAAACCTTTCCACCCACGAAGGAAATTGTGGTGCTGGCCAAGCAAGCTTAGGCCCTTGAGAACTGCGAAAGTCTCGGCTTCCTGCTTCTTAGTTTTGTGGAGATTGTGTATGGAGGAACGCATGCATGTAACCAGCACCTTTTTGGTGGTGTAGAATCTCAGGAACCCTTAGTAGGTACTCTGTAAATGGTAGTGGAGCATAAATGGAAGAGAGTGTAGGTTGGGAGAAACTTGGAATACTTGAATTGACAAACTGAAACTTTTTCACTGCAGGTGACTGGCATGCAGAAATCCTGTCTCTGACTTGCTGCCGGCTTCCTGACATGGCCCACCGGGGAGGGGAGAGGGACTTCCAGACTTCAGCTCGCCGCATGGGTACCTCTCTGCTCTTCCAGCTCTCAGTGCACGAGCGGGAGCTAGACCTCGTTTTTCTGGATCATAGCTATGCCAAGCCCTGGAGTGCCCACCCAGATGCCAGTAGTGCCCGCCCCACACGCATGCTCTTTGTAACTCCCCGTCGGCAGCATGAGAATACTATGTGAGTTTGAGAATACCATGTGAGTTTGGGTTTCCTTCTTAAGGGCTACTACTGCCCAAACTGGGCAGTGATGAGATGATGGGGATTGATGAGGTTTTCTTGGGAATGATTGGGGGTGATCTATGGGATCTTGTGGTTTAACTTGGGCATCTATTAGAGCAAGATGTGCAAATGAAATCAGCCTATTTTACTCAGGGCTTGTGTGGAAAGGATTTTGAAGAGGATTAAACTGAGGAAGAAAAAGACTGAAAAGTTGATTTTAAAAGATGCTACTCTGCATAAAACCCCTTGCCATTTTTAAAAAAATATATTTTTTATTTATTTGAGAGAGAGAGAAAGAGCAAGTGAGAGAGAGAATGGGTGCGCCAGGGCCTCCAGCCACTGCAAACAAACTCTAGGTGCATCTGGTTTAGGTGGGTCCTGCAGAGTCAAACTGGGCTTTGCAGGCAAAGGCCTTAACCACTAAACCATCTCTCCAGCCTGCCCCCCCCCTTGCCATTTTATTGCAGCAGTTAGTTTGCTTGACAGTGGCAACAACAGCTTTATTATTTTTCCTTTTCCTGGCTTCACAAAGATTAGGAGGAAATTCCCAAGGTACTGCTTTCATTCTTACCTTTTTTTTTTTTTTTTTTTTTTTTTTTTTTTTCGAGGTAGGGTTTCACTCTGGTCCAGGCTGACCTGGAATTAACTATGTAGTCTCAGGGTGGCCTCGAACTCATGGCAATCCTCCTACCTCTGCCTCCCGAGTGCTGGGATTAAAGGCATGCGCCACCACGCCCGGCTCATTCTTACCTTTTAACAGAACTACTGGTTAATGTAAACCTTTCTTAGATCTCATTTTTTCGGCCAACCTACATTATAGGGTTAGAAAATTTTATAAATTTGCTGATAGGTGATACATTTGGCCTAACTAAATCTACTTAGCAATTCTGAACATTGAACATTTTCATTTCTTACATTTCAGGATTTGATGACAAATTCTGTCCTGATTATCAAACTATGCCCATAATGTAATTATAAACTTTTGGACAAAAGTTTTTTTTGTCTTTTGGTTTTCCTGGCAGAAAGAGAGAGGGAGAGAGAATGGGCTACAGCCACTGCAAACGAACTCCAGACTCATGTGCCAGTTTGTGCATATAGCTTTACATTGATACAGGGGAATCAAACTCTGCTTGTTAGGCTTTATGGGCAAGCATCTTAACCACTGAGCCATCTCTCCAGCTCATTAAGAGGTTTTTGTTTCAGCTTAATGTTTAATCTTTCCTCAAGTATAGGCTTGTGGGATAGAGATCTTAGTTTGGTTTTCTAGATCTTCCATTGAGTTATGATGAGGGACCATAATATATTTTTTTTTCCCATAATGTGTTTTCAAACAATGTAGAATAGTGGAGATTTTTTTTTTGTTTGTGTTTCCTTTTCCTATTTATTTATTTATTTATTTAGGTAGGGTCTCACTCTAGCTCAGGCTGACCTGGAATTCACTATGTCGTCTCAGGGTTGCCTCGAATCACTGTGATCTTCTTGCCTCCTGAGTGCTGGGGATTAAAGGTGTGCACCACCATGCCCAGCTTCTTTTAAAAAATTTTTTTTTTCTAAGTAGGGTCTTGTTCTAGCCTAGGCTAACCTGGAATTCACTATGTAGTCTCAGGTTGTCCTTGAACTCACAGCAGTCCTTCTACCCTTTACCCCCTCCCCCCAAAGCACTGGGATTAAAGGCATGTACCACTACATATGGCTTTCTTTTTCTTTTCTTTTTTTTGAGACAAGACTCCATGTAGACCAGGCTGGCCTTGAAGTCACTTATGTAGTTGAGGATGACTCTTTTTATTCATTCATTCATTCATTCATTCATTTATTCATTTATTTATTTATTTATTTATTTATTTATTTATTTATTTGAGAGAGAGAAAGAGGCAGAGAGAGAATGGGCATGCCAGGGCATCCAGCCACTGCAAACAAATTCAAGACACATGTGCTCCCTTGTTCATCTGGCTTACGTGGGTCCTGGAGCATTGACCCAGGATCCTTTGGCTTTGCAGGCAAACACCTCAACCACTGAGCCATCTCTTCAGCCCTGACCATGAACTCTTGACCTACTTGCCTCTACCTCCCAGATGCTAGGATTATAGGCATGTGTCATTTATACATGGCTCATTTTTTTGTTGTTGTTTCGAGGTAGGGTCCACTCTAGCTCAGGCTAACCTGGAATTCATTGTGTAGTCTCAGGGTGGCATCATCCAGTGATCTTCCTACTTCTGCCTCCCAAGTATTGGGTTTAAAGGTGTGTGCACCATGCCCGTTTTTTTTTTGTTTGTTTTGTTTTTTTTGAGGTAGGGTCTTGCAGTTTAGCCCTGGCTGGCCTAGAACTTACTGTATAGACCAGGGTAGCTTCAGACTGTGGATCTACCTGCTTCTTTTCCAAATGCTGGAATTAGAGGTTTGTGTCAACATGCTTGGCTTAGAATTTTGGAATATTGTTTGCTTTTTTTTTTAATTTCCCAATGATACATTTCTCTGACTTTTTGTTTGCTCAGGGTACAGGATCCAAGCCTTTGAACAGTGTTAATAATCTTGATGCCTGGGCATAACTGAAAAGCTTCTTTTAATAGAATTTGAATTTTTTTCTTCTTTGCTGTGTAAAACTTCTTGCTAACATTGACCCTCATGTGTCTTTATCTGATGTCATTTGTTTGTTTTTTGGCAGTGTCTTTCTGTAACCCAGGCTGGCCTCAAACTCACTGTGATCTTCCTACCTCACTTAGCCTTCAAAATAATGGCGTTATGGGCATGAGCCACCACTCTTGGCTTTCATGACTTTAAAAATGATTAGTAGAAGCCGCCGTGGTGGCACACGCCTTTAATCCTAGCACTCGGGAGGCAGAAGTAGGAGGATCGCTGAGAGTTCGAGGCCACCCTGAGACTACATAGTGAATTCCAGGTCAGCCTGGACCAGAGTGAGACCCTACCTCGAAAAAGAAAAACAAACAAACAAACAAACAAAAAATGATTAGTAGAGCTGGGCGTGGTGGCACACGCCTTTAATCCCAGCACTGGGGAGGCAGAGGTAGGAGGATTGCCATGAATTTGAGGCCACCCTGAGAATACAGTGAATTCCAGGTCAGCCTGGGCTAGAGTGAAACCCTTCCTCGAAAAACCAAGGGGAAAAAAAAAAATTAGTAGATTTGTTTGATACTTATCTATATGTTCTTGCAAGTGGAAGTTTGGCTGCTTTCGTAACTTACATGCCATTGTGGCTGGAATGTGGTGGTATGGAGAAGTTGGCAGAGGTTCTCTCTTGTAGGAATTTGATTCTAAAAGTGGTAAGTCATGAAGGATTAAGAACAGCTGCGAGGCCATTTCACTAGCCTGAGGTGAGTCATGATAATTTGGGTAGGTATGGGGAACTATACAATAGAGAAAAATGGATGGCCTTGAGCTATATTTTATAGGTTTAGTCAACCATAGTCACCTGCTATGGTGAATTGGAAAGAAATTTCTGATTTGAACAGCTGGGTGGTACCATAAGTTTAGGAAGACTAGGGAAAATAGGTTTGGGATGGTGAAATCAAAATTAAGCACACGCTGGGCGTGGTGGCGCATACCTTTAATCCCAGCACTCCCGGAGGCAGAGGTAGGAGGATCGCCATGAGTTCAAGGCCACCCTGAGACTACATAGTTAATTCCAGGTCAGCCTGGGCCGGAGTGAGACCCTACCTTGAAAAAAAAAAAAAAAAAAAAAAAAAAATTAAGCACACATGTCCAAGTACAAGCATAGTGTTTGGCCAGAGATGATCAGCTCTTTTGCCCACTACCAAATCTAACTGCATATTTCATTTCATAATGATGCAGTTATTCTTGTCTTTGAGAATGGATGCTATAAGATCATTGGTTACATAGTATTACTAGTGATAACCTTGGTACAATGTACTACACAGTGGGGAAGGACCCTGGTGGTACAAAATTTTATTAACATTTTAATTGCAAAAAATCCTTCCATTTTCTATTTCTGTTCATTTCTGTTTTAGGCTATAAACAAAGCAAGATACATAGTTATGGTGTTTTCATTCTGGGTGATCTGTCTTAGACAATTGTAGCATATAATTATGAGCATATAATTAACTGTCAGTGACCTAACGGGGAAAGTTTATGTGACTAATTTAAACCTCAAGACTGTCCAACAGAACTCTGAAGTAATTGAAATGTTCTAACCTGTGATGTCCAGTGTTGTAGCCAGTAGCCACATATTAAGCACTTAAAATGTGGTTAGTGTGATTGAGGAACAGAATTTTTTATTTTGTTTTACTTTAATAAATTTAAGTAGTCACATGTAGCTTATAGCTTTTATATTTGGGTAATGTGCCTGGGTAGCTAGATATTTGCTTGTGAATATATTTTTCTTTTTTTTTTTTTTTTTTTTTTTTTCTGAGGTAAGGTCTTACTCTAGTTCAGGCTGACCTGGAATTCACTATGTAGTCTCAGAGTGGCCTTGAACCCTTGGTGATCCTCCTACCTCTGCCTCCCAAGTGCTGGGATTAAAGGTGTGCGCCACCACATCTGGCTTATATCTGTCTTTTTAAAAATATTTATTTTTATTTATTTGAGACAGAGAGAGAAGGAGAGAGAGAAGATGGGCACACCAGGGCCTCCAGCCACTGTAAACGAACTCCAGATGCATGTGCCACCTTGTGCATCTGGCTTACGTGGGACCTGGAGACTTGAACCTGGATCCTTAGGCTTTGCAGGCAAGCACCTTAACCACTAAGCCATCTCTCCAGCCCATTTGTCTTTTTTTTCAGAGTGAATCTTTTATTTTTGTTTGTTTATTTGAGAGCAACAAACAGAGAAAGAGGCAGAGAGAGAGAGGGAGAGAGAATGGGCGCACCAGGGCTTCCAGCCACTGCATACAAACTCTAGATGTATGTGCCCCACTTGTGCATCTGGCTTTCATGGGTCCTTTTGCTTTGCAGGCAAGTGCTTAACCACTAAGCCATCTCTCCAGCCCCCATTTGTCTTTTTTTTTTTTTTTTTTGCAAGCAGAGAGACAGATGAAGTGTGAACAAGCATGGGTATGCCAGGGCCTTCTGCTATTGCAAATGAACTCTACTCACATGCAGTACCCTGTGCATCTGGCTTAACGTGGGTAGTGAAGAATCAAATAGCTTTTTGTATAGATGCTTTTTCTTTTATTATTATTATTATTTTTATTGACAACTCCATTAATTGTAGACAATATCCCATGTTATTTCCCCCCACTTTCCCCTTTGAAACTTCAGTCTCCATCATATCCCCTCCCCCTCTCAATCAGTCTCTCTTTTCAGTTTGATATCATGATCTTTTCCTCCTATTATGATGGTCTTACGTAGGTAGTGTCAAGCACTGTGAGGTCATGGATATCCAGGCCATTTTGTGTCTGGAGGAGCACATTGTAAGGAGTCCTACTCTTCTTTGGCTCTTACATTCTTTCTGCCCCCTCTTCTGCATTGGACCATGAGCCTTGGAAGGTAGGTTTGAGATGTTTCAGTGCTGAGCACTCCTCTGTCACTTCTTATAGATGCTTTTTAAAAGCACTTTATAGACAGGTATGATGGCCCAAGCCTATAGCACTCAGGAGACTGAGATAGGACTATTGCTGAGAGTTTGAGGCCAGCCTGGACTACATAGTGAATTCTAGGCCAGTATGAAACCATGTCTCAAATATAAATAAATAGACTTTGTGTTCCTCCAGCACTTGCCAGAGAGAGAGCAGAGATCTAGATGAGTATGGGAAAGATGACTGGTCAAAATTTTCTTGTGAATCTAATGAGTTTATGCATTATTTAAAGCTAATTATACTAAACATTTCTTAGCAACCAGATGATTATTAAACCTCTGTGTTGTGTGAAGTATGTATGGCCTCTTTTATTTTCTCACCTGTTTACAGTGAATCAGATGTACCAATAGATGTAGAGACAGTCACGTCAACTCCTGTGCCACTCTATGACAATCAGAAGGCACGCAGTGTGATGAACGAATGTGAACGACATGTCATCTTTGCCAGAACGGATGCAGATGCCCCTCCCCCACCAGAGGACTGGGAAGAGCATGTCAACAGGTAGGCACTCCTAAGTAGTATGGGTTACTGCAGGATCAGTAGTCACTATACTACAATTATTTGATATCTTCATTGAAACACATTTATTAAGAGTTTATTTCATTTGTAGCCATGTAAATCAGAATGTTCTCCTAACTGCATTGTATCTCTCAGCTCATTGCTGTGAGCTTGAGAACAGAGTTTGCGTCTTGCCATCCCTAACTTTAAAACACTGCCTGTCACATAATAGTCATATAATAAATGTTCAGTGCTGTGTTTAGTTGTAGATGTCTATGGCCCTGGTTACTTAAGAGACTGAGGCGGAGGAAAAAAAAAAAAAAAGAAGTAAAAAAAGCCGGGCGTGGTGGCGCACGCCTTTAATCCCAGCACTTGGGAGGCAGAGGTAGGAGGATCGCTGAGAGTTCGAGGCCACCCTGAGACTACATAGTTAATTCCAGGTCAGCCTGGACCAGAGTGAAACCCTACCTCGAAAAACCAAAAAAAAAAAAAAAAAGAGAGAGAGAGTGACTGAGGCGGGAGGCTGACTTGAGCCCAGAAATTCAAGATCTGTTTGGTTTTTTTTTTTTGTTGTTTTTTTTTTTTTTTTTTTTTGTTTTTTTGCAAGGTAGGGTATCACTCTAGCTCAGGCTGACCTGGAATTCACACTATGTAGTCTCAGGATGGCCTCCAACTCACGGCAATCCTCCTACCTCTGCCTTCCAAGTGCTGGCATTAAAGGTGTGTACCACCATACCTGGCGCCAAATAAACTTTTTAAAAAAGAGGTAGGATTTGAGGATGTAGCTAAGTGGTAAAGGATTTAGGTAGTATAAATGATTTGAACCCCCAGCAACACAAAACTACTCACAGTTTGTTTGCTGGACACAAGTGAGAAAATTGAAGAGTCCGTACTTCACACAACACAGAAGTTTAATAGTCATCTGGAACTTTAGCTCTGTAGGTTACAAAAAATAGGGAAAAAGAACTAAATGTATAATCATAATAATTGAAGTTGTATGACCTACAATTACGGTAATAAAAAATGTTTTAGGGACTGGAGAGATGGCTTAGTGGCTAAGGTTCTTGCCTGCAAAGTTAAAAGACCTATGTTTGATTCCCCAGGACCCATGTAAGCCAGATGCACAAAGAGGGTGCATGCATCTGGAGTTCATTTGCAGTGCTGGAGGCCCCATTTTCTCTCTCTACCTGCCTATTTCTCTCTCAAATAAATAAAAATAAAATATTTTATAAAAGGTTTTTAGCCTAGTGTGGTGGTGCACACCTTTAATCCCAGCACCTGAGAGACAGAGGTAGGAGAATCCCTGTGAATTCAAGGCCATCCTGAGAGGAAATAGTGACTTCCAGATCAGCTTGAGTTAGAGTGAAATCCTACTTCAAAAAACAAACTAACAGGGCTGGAGAAATGGCATAGCAATTAAGGTGTTTGACTGTAAAGTCAAAGGACCGTGGTTCGATTCCCCAGGACCTACGTAAGCCAGATGCATAAGATGGCACGTGCGGCTGGAATTCGTTTGTAGTGGCTGGAGGCCCTGGTGTGCCCATTGTCTATATCTGCCCCTTTCTGTCTCTCAAATAAATAAATAAATAAAAATAAAATATTAAAAACAAACTAACAGGGGCTAGAGAGATGGCTTAGCAGTTAAGGCGTTTGCGTGCAAAGCCAAAGGATCCCTGTTTGACTATCCAGGACCCACATAATCCAGATGCACAAGGGGTGCATGCATCTGGAGTTCGTTTACAGTGGCTGGACTCCCTGGCATGCCCATTCTCTCTCTCTCTCTGCATCTTTCTCTCTCTCTGCATCTTTCTCTCTCTCAAATAAATAAAATATTTTAAAACAAAACAAAAACAAAAAACAAACATAGTCAGGCGTGGTGGCGCACGCCTTTAATCCCAGCACTCAGGAGGCAGAAGTAGGATCACCGTGAGTTCAAGGCCACCCTGAATATTCTCTTGAAACTATCAGAGAATTAATAGTTACTTTTGAAACTGTTAGGTTTGCCTGACATGGTGACATATATCTATAATTTGAGTCTTTGGGAGGCTGAGGCAGAAGGATCCAAGTTTAAGGCCAGTCTGGGCTTGCAAGTAAGACCCTATCTCAATAGAGAAAGAAAAAGAAAATGATCATTTTTTTTTTCTATGACTAATGTGCTATTTTGGTAGCTTTACCTAAGATGAGCCAGGGGTTAGCATGTCATCCAGGTTCGATTAGACCATAGTAAATAAAAGGTTATCTGATCTCATCTAAGAAATGAAGAAATGGATTTTTTTTCCCCTTACTCAATGAAAATTAAATAGGAAAATTAAACTAGGTTCTAGGGGAGGGGGAAGTTGACTCATCACAGTTCCCATCAACTTCTGTTTAGACTTGTATTTAAAGTTGTCTCCTGTTTTGAATTTTTCCCTAATTATATCTTTTGCGTGCTCATTATCTTAATTTTGGGTTAGATCATTTTTTTTTTTTTGCCCACTTAATTTTCCAGCCTCCCACAAAGCTGACAGCATGCAGAGAACATATTTAAATTCTTGAGATCACTTTTTTATATATATCCAGCAACAATCCTGAGAACTTTTTCTTGAATTGTAGACTCACTGTTGTGGGTTTTGAATTTAATTTTATCTGAAATTGGTGAATGGTAGTAATTTCTTTTTTTTATTGACAACTTCCATAATTATAGACAATAAATTATGGTAATTCCCTCCCCTCTTCATTTTCTCCTTCACAGCTCCACTGTCCATCATATCACCTTCCCCTCTCAATCAATCTCTCTTTTATTTTGATGTCATCATCTTTTCCTCCTATTATGATGGTCTTGTGTAGGTAGTGTCAGGCACTGTGAGGTCATGGGTATCTAGGCCATTTTGTGTCTGGAAGAATGCATTGTAAGGAGTCCTACCCTTCCTTTGGCTCTTATATTCTTTTTTTCTTTTCTTTCTTTTTTTTTTTTTTCCGAGGTATGGTCTTACTCTAGCCCAGGCTGACCTGGAATTCACTCGGTATTCTCAGGGTGGCCTTGAACTCACTGTGATCCTCCCGAGTGCTGGGATTAAAGACATGAACCACCATACCTGGAGGGCGTGGCTCTTACATTCTTTCTGTGATCTCTTCCGCAATGGGCCCTGAGCCTTGGAAAGGGTGATACAGATTATTTCAGTGCTGAGCAATCCTTGCTTCTTAGCACCATGGTGCCTTCTGAGTCATTCCAAGATCACTGCCACCTGAAAAGAGCTTTTCTTTTCTTTTTTTCTTTTTTTTTTTTTTTTTTGGTTTTTCAAGGTAGGGTTTCACTCTAGTCCAGGCTGACCTAGAATTCACTCTGTCTTCTCAGGGTGGCCTTGAACTCACGGCAATCCTCCTACCTCTGCCTCCCGAGTGCTGGGATTAAAGGCGTGTGCCACCACACCCGGCTTCTTTTATTTTTTTAAATATATTTTTATTTATTTATTTGTGAGAGAAAGGGGCGGGGGGAGAGAATGGGCGAGCCAGAGCCTCCAGCCACTGCAAATGAACTCCAGATGCACACGCCCCCTTGTGCATCTGGTTTACGTGGGTCCTGGAGAATCGAACTGGGATCCTTTGGCTTTGTAGGCAAACACCTTAACCGCTAAGCCATATCTCTAGCCCTGAAAAGAGTTTTTCTAACCAAAAGTGAGAGTAGCATTAATATGGGTATGAACATGAAAAAAAGTGCTTACTGGGCAGTTTGGTGAACATAGTTTATGCATTTAGCCAGATACCAGCATACGTTACATACGTCACATCCCTAGGGCTCATGACACCCCCACTTCCCCAGTGGTAGTAATTTCTGTAACTTTTAGCACTCTTTGTTTTGATCATTTTCCTTGCTCACGTAATATTGGATTTCATAATGAAAGTAGAGCTTAAAAAATAGGAAATATGTCTTATATAATACAGAGAGTGACAATTTGGGGAATGTTGATACTTCATATATCAATTATGCATTATTATCTGTTCTTAGAGCTAAGGTTAGCAGTGTGATTAATGGGCTTTGAGAAAGTTCCAGCTGTGGTTGAACATGAAAAATTACATTCATTACTTAGTATATGCTAGCATTATTACTAATTATTACTAAGGCTACAGTGAAGTACCACTTTTGTAATTATGATTATTAGGTTCTTTGAATATATTATTTTCCCAGAACTGGAAACTGAAATTTTTGGGTTTTTGAGGTAGGGTTTCACTAGCCCTTGCTGACCTAGAATTCACTATGTAGTCTCAGTGTGGCCTCAAACTCACAATGATCCTTTTACCTCTGCCTCCCAAGTGCCGGGATTAAAGGTGTGTACCACCACACCTGGCAAAACTGAAAAAAATTTTTTGAGGTAGGTTCTGACTCTAGCCCAGGCTGATTTACTTGGTAGTCTCAGGGTGGCCTTGAACTTACAGCAATCCTTCTACCTCTGCCTTCCAAGTGCTGGGATTAAAGGTGTGCACCACCACACCTGGCAAAACTGAAATTTTTAACACAGATAGGACAGGGGCTTTTTCTTTTCTATTTTCTTCTCCTCCTCCTCCTCCTCGTTCTTCTTCTCTTCCTCCTCCTTTTATTTTTTTTTTGAAAGCTAGCTTTTTAAAAAAATTTTTTCGAGGTAGGGTTTCACTCTAGCCCAGGCTGACCTGGAATTTATTCTGTATTCTTCTCAGGGTGGTCTCAAACTCCTGGTACCTCTGCCTCCCTAGTGCTGGGATTAAAGGTGTGCACCACCACGACCTGCTCCTTTTTTTTTTTTTTTTTTTAAGTTTTAATTTAATTTATTTATTTGACAGAGAAACAGAGGCAGAGAGAGAGAATGGGCATACCAGGGCTTCCAGCTACTGCAGACAAACTCCAGACGCATGCGCCACATTGTGCATCTGGCTTAGTGGGTCATGGGGAATTGAACCTGGGTCCATTGGCTTTGCAGGCAAGCTCCTTAACCACCAAGCCATCCCTCCAGCCCTAGCTTGTCTCTCTCTTGAGTGCTAGGATTACAGGCATGCACTGCTACACTCAGTGTATTTGGCACTGGGGGTTGAACCCAGGACTTTGTACATGTTAGGCAAGCAACTCTTATCAACTGAGCTACATCCTTGAGTCCCCACTGGGAAGCTATTGGCTCACGGTGTAACTGCTTGAGGAAAAGCTAACTCTTGCTTCCCTGTGGACAGTGCAGGGGTCCCATGTCAGCCCAAGGAAAGAAGTCCTGTTTCAAAGACATGTCTTGGGGTTGGATTTGTTGCCCCAGGACCCAGTACAGGGATACTTTCACGAGAATATAAAGATAGATGTGCATATATACATGGGGGCGGGGGGAGGAAGGAGTGGTCACTACAACAGAAATAAATAACCAATTAAAGAAGTCAACCAAAATGCCCACAACTGTTGAGGTTCTAGGTAAACAGTTAAAGTAACTAAGGAACATAAAACATATCAGGGGATTGTTTATAAAGGCTAATCACCAAAGGAGCTTAAACATGAGAGTAGTGTACCTACAAAGAGCAGAGAGAAGTTAGAGGGAAAGGAAGAGGGATTAGTATTGGATAGATTCTTAGGACATGGGAGAATAGTTAACTTCATTAAAAAATATATATATATGTATATATTTTATTATTATTTTATTAATATATATATATTTATTATTTTTATTATTTTTTATATATTATATACACACACATATATATTATACACACACACACATAGGTTTTTCGAGGTAGGGTTTTGCTCTAGCCCAGGCTGACCTGGTATTTGCTATGTTGTTTCAGGATGGGCTCAAACTGTCAGTGATACTCCTTCCTACCTCTACCTCCCAAGTGCTGGTATTAAAGGCTTGTGCCACCTTGTGCTTGGCTTTTGTGTGTGTGTGTGTGTTTTACTTATTTATTTGAAGCAGAAAGCAAAGAGAGATGGAATAGGCATGCCAGTGCCTCTAGCCACTGCAAACAAACTCCAGATGCATGTACCACTTTGTGCATCTGACTTTACATGAATACTGGGGAATCAAACCAGCGCTTTGCAGGCAAGTGCCTTAGCAATCTCTCCAGTGCTCTTATATGTTTGTTCACAAAAAGATACTCAAACATATCGGTGCAGCATCATGTCTTTATTTACTAATGTGATTATTTTAGCCACTAAATAAATAGCTAGTAGTAAAGACTTCTTTTATGTCTGGTCTTGACTTGAAATGTATATGATTGATACAATAATGTCTGAAGTGATTTGTTTGAAGAACTGGAACTGGAGTCTAGATCTTACGTCTTTATAACAGAACCGATAATGTTGTGTGGTGAGTATGTGTGGGAACTCCCCAGGGTCCCCTGTAATGCCTGTTTGTTTTTCAGGACTGGCTGGACCCTGGCCCAGAGCAAGCTCTTCAACAAGATTCTCAAGGCCCTGCAGTCTGACCGGCTGGCCCGCCTGGCCAATGAAGGGGTGAGACATCTGACGTCTGCTTGCAATGGGCTGGCTGACTTGTTCCTTCATCCCCTCACTTGGAACTCCTGTTTTATTCCTCCTACTAACATCTTTCAGGCTTGCAATGAGCCCGTATTGCGCCGTGTTGCTGTGGACAAGTGTGCAAGGAGGGTGCGACAGGCTCTGGCAAGTGTGAGCTGGGACACCAAGCTGATCCAGTGGCTGCACACCACCCTTGTGGAGACCTTGAGTCTGCCCATGCTGGCTGCCTACCTGGATGCTTTGCAGACACTGAAAGGAAAGGTAAGGCTGTGGTTGTTTTGTCCTAGCAGTAGCCAGCCTCTGCTGTGGGTTTAGGATGTGGGGGTTGGCTATTACCTGGGCAACTTGTAAGGCATGGTTGAAGCTATCAGATTTGCTATTAAAAATAGGAGATATGGGGCTGGAGGGTTGGCTTAGCAGTTAAGGCGTTTGCCTGCAAAGCCAAAGGACCCAGGTTTGATTCCCCAGGACCCATGTTATCTATATGCACAAGGTGGCACATGTGTCTGGAGTTTGTTTGCAGTGGCTGGAGGCCCTGGTGTGCCCATTCTCTCTCCCTCTTTGTCTCCGTCAAATAAATGAATAAATAAATATAAAATATTTTTTAAAATAGGAGACATGGTATCATTTTAGGTGTGTGTCTGGTGTACCTTTTTTTCTAGCCCTTCCATCCTCTAGATGAGATATGGAGCCTGAAAACAAGAATACACATTTAAACTCTGTAGCCCCACAGCTTGTGGTTTGAGTTATCGCTGAATGGAATTGTTGTGGAGATGACAGGTTTACTAGGGAGGATCGCTGATGAGGAGGGTGTGAGAAGCAGATCTCTGGCATTCAGAGGGTAGGAATACATAGCAAGGAGGGTCTGACATATAGATCTTTACTCATCAAAGGATGAACTGTCAGTAGCAACACTGAGACTATACCAGTTCATTACAAATATATCATTACATGCCTTTGTTTTATTACTTAGTATTGGCACAGCAATAAAGTGTTATGCTTAGAGATTCCAGTTTGTGATGTTAGTGTCTGCATTGGGCTGTGCTAAGCCTGGTGGACAGCAGGTTTTGAAATTCAAATTGCCTGTCTGCTCTAAGTTCTAACTATTCAAATTGCTTCATAAGCTCAGACCAGTGCCTCCAGTTTCTCTTCTCCAAAGTGTGGCTGATGACAGTACCATCAAGGATTCCTGTGAAAATTAAATTAATCAGGGTTAGAGAGATGGCTCAGTGTTTAAGGCACTTGCCTGCAAAGCCTGACCACCCCGGTTTAATTCCCCAGTATCCACATAAAGCTAGATGCACAAAATGGCACATGCATCTGGAGTTGATTTGCTGTGGCAAGAGACCCTAGTGTGCCCATTCACCCCCCCCCACATGCAAATAAGTAAATAAAAACAAAAAATTAGTTGATCAAACTGATACACAAAGTGGTACATGCATCTGGAGTTCATTTGCAAAGGCTAGAGGCCCTGGTGCACCTATATTCATTCATTCATTCATTCATTCATTCATTCATTCATTCATTTCTTTGTTCATTCACTCTCTCCTTGCATATAAATAAAAAATACTTAAAAAAAAAAAAAAAGGGCCGGGTGTGGTGGCACACGCCTTTAATCCCAGCACTTGGAAGGCAGAGGTAGGAGGATCGCTGTGAGTTCAAGGCTACCCTGAGACTACATAGTGAATTCCAGGTCAGTCTGGGCTAGAGTGAAACCCTACCTTGAAAACAAACAAACAAAAAATAGCCTGTTATACTTCATTTGTTGCTATTTCAGATGAGAATTAGCTGTTAGTCTCCCTTACTCTATTGGATGCTTCCAGTCATCAGTTTCAGGCTTCTGTTCCTCCCAAGGCAGTTACCACTCTACTTCCCTAGTTATTTGTGTTTGCTTTCCTTACCCCTTGTTAATTAAATTCTTCTACAGGACTACCCTGTTACCTTGTAACAACAACTGCTGCATAAACATTTTATTTCCTGAGATAACTGAGATAGTCTAATGGTTATAATTCTCTAATTTCTCATGTAGGTATCTTTTTAGTGTCCCCCTACCCCCTTCTTTTTCTGAGGTAAGTTCTCACTCTAGCCCAGGCTAACTTGGAATACACTATGTATTCTCAGGGTGGCCTCAAACTCATTGTGATCCTCCTACCTCTGTCTCCCAGTGCTGGGCTTAAAGGCGTGTGCCACCATGTCCAGCACCATTTTGTTTTTTTATTTAGTTGCTTATCTAAAACTTGTGTGTGTGTGTGCATATATATAACTTGTGTGTGTATGTACATGTGTGTGTGTGTGTGTGTGTGTGTGTGTGTGTGTGTATGACAAATAAGGGATTTCAAGTTACATACTCCAGTGCATTGTCCCAGTGTGTGTGCACTCACAGGGCCTCAAACCCAGGGACACTAGGCAATGGCTGTAATACTGAGCCATACTGCTACACTCCAGCTTTAGTTTATTTTTTTCTTTCTGTTTTTTTTTTTTTTTTTTTTTTTTTTGGTAGGGTCTCACTCTTAACTCAGGCTGACCTGGAATTCAGTATGTATTCTCAGGGTGGCTTCCAACTCACAGCAATCCTCCCACCTCTGCCTCCTGAATGTTGGGATTAAAGATTTGTGCCACCATGCCTGGCTTTATTTATATATATATATATATATATATATATATATATATATATATATATATATATATATATATTTAAAAGCAAGCTACTGAGCAGAATTTTTTTTTTAATTTCATGGTTTAAACTCATCATATGCATTAAGTATTATGGAAAGTCCATTAAGACTCAAGATTTGTAACTCCCTCCTGTCTTTTGAGGCCCCTCCCACTCTTGGAAGTCTTCCTATATTTCTTTAATCTACTTTTTCCCTCCTTAAAAAGATTTCCACATCTCATCAGAATTTGAAGAATTACAACTTAGCTAATTTTGCTTCTTAACATCAAAACTTGGGTATCAAATTAGATAGTAGTATTGACAGCTATTAGTATTTTTACCCTTATGGTTGAGATTGCACCTTTTGTATAAGTCTCCCTAAGTTGCACTTAATCACCAAAAGCATCAGAGCCACTGGAACCAAGCACTGTCTTATCAGGATTGGTGAAAGCAAAGATGAATCTTTGGGCTTAAAGATGGGAATAGAAAGAAGAGCCTTACTGCATTTTACATCTCAAAAATAGGAAATGTCTTAGCAGCTTATAAGCTTAACATTAGGTTTTACTTTGATATGTAGCTTAAAACCAAATAAATTGTACATATAGTGGCACTTTAGCATGAGGGCAAACTTCTTTAAAATACTCAGAGACCTTTAAAATTAGGCCCTTACAGTAGGGGGAAAAAAGTCCATGGTCATACATCCAGCAAATTCATACTAAAAATAGTCTTTTTGTAGGATAAAAGAAAACTTTACATATGTTACAAGCTTATTACATACATGAATTTACATGGCTCTTTCTTCTCTAGGTACTTAAAAGTATTTTGGGCCTGGACAGATGGCTTAGCCGTTAAGGCGTTGGACTGCAAAGCCCAAGGACACAGGTTCGATTCCCCAGGACCCACGTTAGCCAGATGCACAAGGGATGCATGTATCTGGTGTTCATTTGCAGTGGCTGGAGGCCTGGTGTGCTCATTCTCTCTCCCTCTCTTTCCCTTTTTCTTTGTCAAATAAATAAATAATAGTAAAAAAAAAATTTTAAAAAAAGGTATTTTAAAAAAATTAGTTTGTCTGCAGGCAGATGCATATCCACTATACTTAAGAAACAGGGACAAAGCCAGGCAGTCTTCATCTGGGAGTTCTGATCCTTAGTCTTCCGTCTAGTTAGCTGTTGTTGGTTCTTACTAACATTTCTAGATTGAGGGGCTGGAATGTTATACCTCTCTCCACCACCCATTTTTCAGCTTCTTTGTCACCTTTCAGTGTGCTTTTCAGGTTGCAGGATTTCCACTACTTGTCCTCTTCCTTGCTGCCAAGACCAGGATAATAGATGTGGCTTTCTGCCAGATCTTTTCCTTTGTTTCAATACATTAGTTTTCATGAGCCAGTCTGCTTAGCTTAGCCTAGGAGCTGAGGCTAACATCTGAGTCTCCCCAGCATACAAGTTTGAGCGAAGTCCTAGCGACTTTGAGCTGATTGCCACTGCGGAAGCTTGCTCCTGATCCACAAAGCCTCCCTCCCTTTCCAGGGAGAACTGAGGTACGGATGTAACACAGCCTGCGAGCACCTCCGAGCAAGTGAGCTACTGAACTCCCCTGTGTCTGCCGACCTATTTATTTATATAATTTTTCTAAAATTTGTTTGCAAGGAGAGACAGTGAGAGAGAATGGGTACACCAGGGCTTCTTGTCACTGCAAACGAACTCCAGATGCATGTACCATTTTGTACACCTGGCTTTATGTAGATAGGTACTAAGAAATCAAGCCCAGGCCATATGGCTTTGCAAGAAATTACCTTTAACGTCTGAGCCATCTTTCCAGCCCATTATTATTATTATTATTATTTATATTATATATATTTTTTTCGAGGTAGGGTCTTGCTCTAGCTCAAGCTGACCTGGAATTCACTAGTCTCAGGGTGGCCTCCAACTCACCATGATACTCCTACCTCTGCTTCCCAAGTGCTGGGATTAAAGGTGTGTGCCACCACACCCAGCCCTATTTATATATTTTTTTGAGGTCTCTAGCCCAGGCTGACCTGGTTGTTCTAGGCTGTCCTCGAACATACAAGTGATTTTTCTGACCTCAGCCACCTGAGTACTGGGCACTAAATGTATGACCACCATGCCTAATCAAAACCTTTTTTAAAAGAAAAAAAATTTTTTTTTTTTGCTTATGTTTTTAAGGATTGGGTCTTGCTCTAGCCCAGGCTGACTTGGAATTCACTATTTAGTCTCAAGTTGGCCTCAAACTAATAGCAATTGTTCTACATCAGCCTCCCAAGTGCTAGGATTAAAAGACTTGCACCATAATGCCCAGCTTGAAAACTTTTCTTTCTTTTTTTTTTTTTTTAAAGTACATATCTTTTTTGTTTGTTTTTAATTTCTTTTTGTTTTTTTGACATAGGGTCTCACAATAGCCCAGGCTGACCTGGAATTCACTATGTAGTCTCAGGGTGGCCTGGAACTCATGATCCTCCTACCTCTGCCTCCCCAGTGCTGGGATTAAAGGTGTGTGCTACCATGCCCGGCTAATTTTTAATTTTTTTTATTGTGAACTTCCATAATTGTAGACAATGACCCATGGTAATTCCCTCCCTCCCTCCACTTTACTCCACTCTCCATTATACTCCTTTCCTATCTCAATGTCTCTTTTATTTTGATGTCATCACCTTTTCCTCCTATTATGATGGTCTTGTGTAGGTAATGTCAGGCAGTGTGAGGCCATGGATATCCAGGCCATTTTGTGTCTGGAAGAGCACGTTGTAATAAGTCCTACCCTTCCTTTGGCTCTTACATTCTTTCTGTAACCTCTTCCACAATGGGCCCTGAGCCTTGGAAGGTGTGATAGAGATGTTTCAGTGCTGAGCACTCCCCTGTCACTTCTTCTCAGCACTATGGTGCCTTCTGAGGCATCCCAAGGTCACTGCCACCTGAAAAGAGAAGCTTGTCTAAGCAAAAATGAAAGTATCATTAATACATGGGTATGAACATTAAGAGAAGTGCTTACCAGTTTGATGAGCATAGTATATACATTTAGCCAGACACCAGCAGATGTTACGTCCCCTAGGGCTCATGACTACCTCAGTTGTAGGTTTTTCGTATCAAGGATGTATTTCCTCCCATGGAGCAGGCCTCCAGTCCAATTAGAGAGCAGTTGGTTTCACCTATAACAGACATGCTACTATTGCACCCATTGGATCATTTGGCCTATCTGGCCAAATCTAAGGCTTGCAGTGTCCACTGTTGAGTATCTCCACTGGTGATTTCTCTTCTCCCATTGAACTGCATGCAGCATAGCTTTTTGCCAGCTGGTCTACATGGAGGAGATTTTCAACTCAGCTCCAGCAATTTTTTTTTTTTTTTTTTTTTTTTTTTTTTTTTTTGGTTTTTCGAGGTAGTGTGTCACTCTGTCTCAGGCTGACCTGGAATTCACTATGTAGTCTCAGGGTGGCCTCCAACTCATGGCGGTCCTCCTACCTCTGCCTCCCAAGTGCTGGGATTAAGGCATGTGCCACCACGCCCAGCTTCCAGCAAGATTTCTTAGTGACCTTGCAGCTCAAGTATGTGGAGTGTTCAGCAGTAGGGTCTTACTATCTATTTCTGGTAGGAAACCAAGTGCCTCAGCAATGTCCTGTAATGTTTTGGGGGTATCAGTGACCTCCCTGGCCAACAACTTACTGGAAGGTATGCCATCCCTGGTACTGAAAATTTTCTAGTAACAATATATGGCTTCTGAGTGTTCCACTATCCCTAAAAATAGGTTTATTTATATCCTCTTGGATTTAAATTTTTTTTTAATTTTTTTTAAATTTTTTTAAAATATTTTATTTTGGAGAGAGACACAGAGAGATAGGGAGAGGAAGACAGATAGAGATAGGCTCGCCAGCAGCCTCTCAGCCACTGTGAATGAAATCCAGATGTGTGCACCCCCTTGTGGGCAAGTGCAGCATTGTACCCTTGCATCACTTTGCATCTGGCTAAACGTGGGACCTGGAGATTGGAACCGGCATTCTTAGGCTTAGGAGGTAGGCACCTTAACCACTAAGCCATCTCTCCAGCCCTCCTCTTGGATTTTGATTAGCCCTCCCGCCACCTTTCCTTTACTCAATCTCTTCCCCTGACCTCATTTGGCCTTTTCACCCCTATTAATCTGTTCTTTTACTTACATATATACAACACCATCCTATTGAGTCCCTTCCCACACACCCTTTCTACTCGCTTTATATCCCCTCTCTAGCTTACTGGCCTCTGCTACTGAGTTTTATTCCTACTCACATACAAGTCCAGTCATTTGTAGCTAGGATCCATATGTGTGAGAGAACATGTCACATTTGGCTTTTTGGACCTGGGTTACCTCACTAAGTATAATCCTTTCCAGAACCATGCATTTTCCTGCAAATTTTATAATTTCATTTTTCTTTACCACTGAGTAGAATTCCGTTGTATAAATGTGCCACATCTTCATTACCCACTTATCAGTTTAGGGACATCTAGGTTGGTTCCATTTCCTAGCTATTGTGAATAGAGTGGCAATAAAACATGGTTGAGCAAGTATATCTAAGGTAGTGAGATGAGTTCTTAGGATATACGCCTAGGAGTGGTACAGCTAGGTCATGTGGGAAATCTATTTTTAGCTGCTTTAGGAACCTCCACACTGATTCTCACAGTGGCTGGACCAGGTTGCATTCCCACCAACATCCTCACCAGCATTTGTGGTCATTTGTTTTCAAGATGGTAGTCATTCTGACAAGAATGAGATGGAATCTCAACATAGTTTTAAGTTGTGTTTCTCTGATAACTAAGAATGTGGAACATTTTTTAATTTTTTGGTTTTTTATTTTATTTATTTTATTTTTGGTTTGGTTTTTCAAGGGAAGGTCTCAATCTAGCTCAGGCTGACCTGGAATTCACTGTGTAGTCTCCAGGTGGCCTTGAACTCATAGCAATCTTCCTACCTCTGTCGCCCGAGTGCTGGGACTAAAGGCGTGCGCCACCATGCCTGGCACTGAAACATTTTTTAGATGCTATCTGTATTCTTTTGAGAACTCTCTATTTCGTTCTATAGCCCTTTTTTCCTTTTTTTTTTTTTTTTTTGTTTTTCAAGGTAGGATTAAAGGTATGCACTACCATGCCCAGCTTCCATAGCCCTTCTTTTTTCTTTTGGTTTATTGAGGTAGGGTCTCACTCTAGTTCAGGCTGACCTGGAATTCACTGTGTAGTCTCAGGGTGACCTCGAACTCACAGTGGTCCTCCTACCTCTGCTTCCCCAGTGCTGGGCTTAAAGGTATGCACCACCATGCCTGGCTTTTTTTGTTTGTTTGTTTGCTTATTTGTTTTTTGAGGTAGGGTTTCACACTAGTCCAGGCTGACCTGGAACTCACTATGTAGTCTCAGGTGGCCTGAACTCATGGTGATCCTCCTACCTCTGCTTCCGGAGTGCTGGGATTAAAGGTGTGTGTCACCATGCCCAGCCATAGCCTTTTTTTTTTTTTTTTTTTTTTTTTTTTTTTCAAGGTAGGGTCTCACTCTAGTCCAGGCTGACCTGGAATTCACTCTGTATTCTCAGGGTGGCCTCAAACTCATGGTGATCCTCCTACTTCTGCCTCCTGAGTGCTGGGATTAACACAGCCCATTTTTTAATTGGGTTGGTTGATTTTTTATTATTTAGTTTTTTGAGTTCTTTATATACTTTGGATATTAATGCTCTGTCAGATATATAGCTGGCAAAGATTTTCTCACATTCTGTAGGTTGCCTCTTTGCTCTGTTCACAGTGTCCTTTGCTGTACAAAAGCTTTGTACTTTCATGAGGTCCTAGCAGTTTCCTGAGCAAAAGTCTTTGCCAAGACCAATATGTTGAAGGGTTTCCCTGACTTTTTCCTCTAGCAGTTTCAGGTCTGATATTAAGGTCTTTGATCCATTTGGACTTAATTCTTGTGCATGGAGAGAGATAAGGATATATTTTCAACCTTCTGCAGATACATATCCAGTTTCCCAGCACCATTTGCTGAAGAGGCTGTCTTTTCTCTTTCTTTTTTTTTTTTAGTTTTGCGAGGTAGGGTCTCACTCTGGTCCAGGCTGACATGGAATTAACTATATAGTCTCAGGGTGGCCTCGAACTCTCGGCAATCCTCCTACCTCTGCCTCCTGAGTGCTGGGATTAAAGGCGTGCACCACCACACCCGGCTCTCTCTCTCTTTTTTTTTTAAATAATTTCTTTTTATTTATTTATTTGAGAGAGGGAAAGAGGCAGAGAGAGAGAGGGGGAGAGAATGGGTGCACCAGGGCTTCCAGCCATTGCAAACGAACTCCAGATGCATGCACCCCCTTGTGCATCTGGCTTACATGGGTCCTGGAGAATCGAACCGGGATCCTTTGGCTTTTCAGGCAAGTGCCGTAACAGCTAAGCCATCTCTCCAGCCCTGTCTTTTCTCCAATGAATATTTTTGGCATTTTTGACGAAGATCAGGTGGAAGTAGCTACCCATACTTACATCTGGGTCCTTTGTTCTGTTCCATTGATCTATATGTTTTGTTTTTGTACCAGTACCATGCTGTTTTTATTACTGTGGCTCTGTAATATAGGTTAAAATCAGATATGATGATACCACCAGCCTTATTTTTGTTGCTCAAAATTGTTTTAGATATGGGAGGTTTTTTGTGCTTCCAAATGAATTTTTGGATTGTTTTTTCTATTTCCATGAAAAATGCCATTGGAATTTTTCCATTTTTCTTGTTTTGTACTTTTGGTTTTACCTTTACTCTCTTGTAGTAAGTAGTATTTGAGTATGGTTTGTTTTTTCAGGTTCCTTATATGTGTGTTTTTCTTTCTCTTCAGCATAGAGGATCCTTTCAAGTATTTTCTGTAGAGCTGGTTCGGTCTTCAAATATTCCTTTAGCCTGCTTTTGTTGTGGAATGTCTTTATTTCTCTGTCTATTTGAATAGATGGCTTTGCAGGATAAAGTAACCTTGGTTGATAATTGTTGTCTTTCAGAACGTGGAATACATCATTCCAAGCCCTTCTGGCTTTTAAAGTTTGTGTTGAGTAATTTGCTGTTATCTTGATGGGCTTGCCTTTGTATGTGACTTGATTTTTCTCTCTTAACTTCTTTCAATATATTTTCTTTGGTTTGTATGTTTGGTAGTTTAATTATAATATGGTGAGGAGAGTTTCTTTCCAGGTTTTGTCTGTTTGATGTTCTAAATGCTTCCTTTATCTGCATTGGCATTTCCAAGTTTAGGGGATGTGTCTTCTATGATTTTGTTGAAAATGCCTAGTATGCCTTTGGAGTGAAATTCTTCTTCTACTATACCCTGAATTCTTATGTTTGATCTTTCCATAGTGTCCCAAATATCTTGAAATTCCCATTCATACTTTCCTATTAGTTTGTCCTTCTCTTTGTTGGACTGTATTAGATCTAAGATCTAGTTTAGATATTCTGTTCTCTACTTCATCCATTCTATTGGTGAGATTTTCTACAGAGGTTTTTATTTCACTGACTGTGTTTTTCATTGCTATTTATTATTTTTATTTCCTTATTCATGTCTTGTATTGACTTCCTTATTTCATTAAATTGGTTTCCCATGTCTTTGATTCCTTTGATTTCCTCTGATTTATTTGAATATATTTATAATCATTCTTTTGAAGTCTTTCTCAGGCATTTCCTCTAAATCAGTCTTACTGGAGGTCATTTCTGATGGATTTATAATTTTGGGAATGTTTATATTGTCTTGATTTTTTTGTTTGTTTGATTCTTGCATCTTGGATTAATTCAATGTTTGGGTTTTCTAATTAACTGCAGTATTATTAGATGCATCAATCAATCTGACATACATATTCTGGGTAGGAGCTTAAGGTGCTAGGTGTGGCTCTTAGTACTCTCAGAGTAGGGCTGGAGAGATGGCTTAGCGGTTAAGGCATTTGCCTGCAAAGCCAAAGGACTTCATTTCCATTCCCCAGATCCCACATAAGCACAAGAGGGCACATGTGCATGGAGTTTGTTTTCAGTGGTTGGAGGCCATGGTGTACCCATTCTTTCTCTCTCTCTGTCAAATAAATAATAAAATAAAGTTTAAAAAAAGAAAAAGACTCTCAGAGTAACCACAAAAGTGACCCTAGGTGTTGGGTTTCCCTGCTATGATACAGAGTACTGTAGGTTGGGTGGAACAAAATACAGGCAAATTCTAAAATTTAACTAAACAATATACACATTCGATGAAAACCATCACAGAGTATTTATGCAAGTGTAGGTATTATGACACACAGATCCTCTAACAAAGTCACAGTCCCTAAGGATGTGTGTTGCCCCATACCCTTAATCCTGTCAACTGAGAGGCTGAGATTTCTGGTCTGTAGAGGGTTCCAAGGTCAGCTTGTGACCCAATGAATGACAGAAGAGGAGACAAAGGCACTATAAATCAGGAAGCAACAAATGACAAGCCCAAAATATAGCTTATTTAAAAATGGCAAATCCAGCATCCATCAAATTTAACACATCATTTACCCTGACATGGAAGGTCCAATTAGCACTTCTAATGCAAGCCTATATACCATGTTTTTTTGACCTGGTGTAATCCCAGTTATCTTTTGGGATGGCTTTGGTCTCAGCTATGCTGCATGGCTGCTTGGGTCCCTCTTTCCTGTGCTGTGCTGTAGGCTGGCTGGGTCAGTGGGTTGCTGCTCTGATAGCCTTTGCCAGGTGCTACGTAGGTGAGTTCCCTTCCCCAGTCTGTGGTGCTTGCTGGTGGTGGGGGCAGGGGAGGCTGTGGATTGTGTCTGACGTTCTCCTGCTGGTCTTCACGATCCTCTTCCTCATGAGCTGCTTCGCTGTCCCTGGTGTCTTCCCCTTCACATTTCTTGAGTTTGCGAGGAGGCTGGTGGGAGTGGGAAATTCCCCTCACCTGGATTTCTCTGCTGTGGTTGATAATTTCTTTTTAAATTTTTTTGTCTATTTTTATTTATTTATTAGCAACAGAGAGAGAGAGAAAGAGAGAGAATGGGTGCAACATGGCCTCCAGCCTGCAAGTGAATTCCAGATGCATGTGCCACCTTGTGCATCTGACTTATGTGGGTACTGGGAAATCAAGTCTCGAACTGGGGTCCTTGGGCTTCATAGGCAAGCGCTTAACCGCTAAGCCATCTCTCCAGCCCCATGTGGTTGATAATTCCTTATACACCTTCACTCTTTAGTACAAGAGTATATTTTGCTAGGGTGTGTGTGTGTGTGTGTGTGTGTGTGTATGGTGTTTTTTTTTGTTTTTTTTGTTTTGTTTTTGTTTCTTTTTGTTTTTTTGCTTTTTCTCCCCTAGACTGCTTTGGCATGGTTCCTACTTTGCCATCTTACTCGGAAGTCTTTTTTTTTTTTTTTTTCCAGGTAAGGTTTCACTCTAGCCCAGGCTGATCTGGAACTTACTATGTAGTCTCAGGGTGGCCTTCAACTCAGCGATTCTCCTACCTCTGCCTCCCAATTGCTGGGATTAAAGGCGTGTGCTACCACACCCAGCTGGAAGCTTTTTTTTTTTTTAGATCTTCTGAAAACTACCTCTAACATACATTTATTTATTTATTTATTTATTTATTTATTTATTTATTTATTTATTTATTTGCAAGAAGAGAGAGATAGGAGACAGACAGAGAGAATGGGCATGCGAGGGCCTCCAGCTACTACAAACGAATTCCAGATGCGTGCACTTTGTGCATTTGACTTTATATGGGTACTGGGAAATTGAACCTGGGTCGTTACTACCTCTAATATTAAAACAAAAAACAAACAAGCAAACAAAAACCCCATTCATTTCTTTGACATTGTTTAGACTTCTGGCAATGTGGAATTCACAATTCTTTGTTGTATTGGTAAGAATCAGTGTGTCTGAAACCTATATTTATGCATTGATGAGATCACATTTTTGGTGGATAGTTTAAAAACAAGATATATAAATTAAAATATATACACACAATATAGTAGAAGATCTTTTTTGGACTTGATAATAGGTTTCATTATTCATGCTGTTGCTTGAAAGCTATACTCTAAAAGAAAGTGCAGAAATTTATTGTGGGACAGGCTTATTTTTATTTATTTATTTATTTATTTGAGAGAGAGAGAAAATGGGCATATCAGGGCCTCTAGCCACTGCAAATGAACTCCAGATGCATGCATACTTTGTGCATCTGGCTTACGTGGGTACTGGGGAATTGAACCTGGGTCCTTAGGCTTCGCAGGCAAGCACCTTAACTACTAAGCCATCGCTCCTGCTCAACATAGCTAATCTTGAACTTGCTATATAGCCATGGCTGGCCTCAAATTGAATTCACAATTCTCTTGCCTCAGCCTCCAGAGTGCTGGAATTTGTATATTTTAAAAAATATTTTATATATTTATTTATTTGACAGAGAGGGAGAGAGAGAGAATGGACAGGCCAGGGCCTCCAGTCACTGCAAAGGAACTCCAGATGTGTGCACCCCTTTGTGCATCTGGCTAATGTGGGTCCTGGGGAGTCGAACCTGGGTCCGTCAGCTTTGCAGGCAAATGCCTTAACCACTAAACCATCCCTCCAGCTCATTTGTGTATTTTTTGCATGTATATGTGTGATGTTCATGCATGTATGTATGTTGGCACATAAGTGCGCAGGAACATATATGGGCATGTATGTGTGGAGGCCAGAGGTCAACACCAGGTGTCCTCTTATCACTATCCACTTCCTTGCTTCCTTGTTTGGTTTATTTGGTTTATTTCTCTTTTTCTTTGTCTCTTTCTTTCTTTCTTTCTTTCTTTTTTTTTTTTTTTTTTTTTTTTTGTAGGGTCTCACTCTAGCAGCCCAGGCTGACCTGGAATTCACTCTGTATTCTCAGGGTGGCCTTGAACTCAAGGTGATCCCCCATGGTGGTGCACGCTTTTAATCCCAGCAGTAAGGAGGCAGAGGTAGGAGGATCTCCATGAGTTCAAGGCCACCCTGAGACTACATAGGGAATTTTAGGTTAGCCTGGGCTAGAGTGAGACCCTACCTCGAAAAACAGAGGGGAAAAAAGGCGTGTGCCAGCTCACCACCTTCTTTTCTTAAAATATATATTTGCCACACATGGTGGCACACACCTTTCCCAGCACTTGGAAGGCAGAGGTAAAAGGATACTTGAGTTTGAGGCCAACATGAGACTATATAGAGAATTACAGGTCAGCCTGGGCTAGAGTGAGACCCTACCTTGAAAATCAAAACAAATGAAAAAAAAAATTGTTGGTTAGAGAGATGGTTTAGTGGTTCTTGCCTGTGAAGCCTAAGGACCCTGGTTTGAGGCTCTATTCCCCAGGACCCACGTAATCCAGATGCACATGTAATCCAGATCAAGGGGCACATGCATCTAGAGTTCATTTGCAGTGGCTGGAGGCCCTGGTGTGCCCATTCTCTTTATCTCTCTGTCTGTCTCTCAAACAAATAAATAAAAATAAAAACAAATTAAAAAAAAATTTTAAGCCAGGCATGGTGGCGTGTACCTTTAATCCCAGTACTTGGGAGGCAGAGATAGGAGGATCACTGTGAGTTTGAGGCTACCCTGAGTCTACATAGTTAATTCCAGGTCAGCCTGGACCCAGAGTGAGACCCTACCTCGAAAAACCAAAAAAAATTAAAATAAATTTTTAAAAATTAAATTATATTTGAGAGAGACAGATAAGAGTGAATATGGGCATGACAGGGCTTCCTGCCACTTCAAAGAACTCTTATTTTGTGCCTCTGGCTTTACATGGGGACTTGAGAATCACGCTTTTGCAGACATGCCTTCAACTGCTGAGCCATTTCTCCTACCCTTCCCCCTTATATTTTATAAGACAGGGTCTCTCACTACAGCTGGAGCTCGCCAGTTCCTGGGCCTTAGGGATCCGTCTGTCATTGCTTCACCAACACTGGGATACAGGCCCATGTGACTCTGCCTAATATTTTATGTGTGGGTGCCTAGGCATCCAAACTCAGTTCTCATTCTTGCTTTTTAAGTGCTTAATCTACTCAGTCATCTCTTTCACCTTCCCGCCTTTTTTATTTTGATAAAGAGAGAGTGAATGGGTATACCAGGGCTTCTAGCCACTTCAAACAAACTCTAGATGCATGTGCCCCCTTGTGCATCTGGCTTGTGTGGGTCCTGGGGAATTGAACTTGGGTCCTTAGGCGTTGCAGGCAAACACCTTAAGTGCTAAGCCATCTCTCTAGCTCCCTCCCCTCTTTTTTGAGACAGGATATCTAGCCCAGGCTGACCTAAACTCCAGCCCCAGTCTGGCTTTGAATTCATGTGGATCTTCTTATCTCAGCCTCCCAAGGCTGATATATATGTGTGTGTGTGTGTGTGTGTGTGTATGTATGTGTGTGTGTGTATACACATACATACACACACATACATACATACATATACATACATATATAATCTGTTTGTTTGTTTTGAGGTATGGTCTTGTCCTAGCATAGGCTGCCCTGGAATTCACTCTGTAGTCTCAAGTTGGCCTCAAACTTATGGCAGTCCTCCCTCCCAAGTGCTGGCATTAAAGGCATGTGCTACCACATCCAGTTTAGACCTAGCTTTCTGTGTAAATTTCTGATGTTTATTTTATTTATTTATTTTGGGTTTTTTTTGTTTGTTTGTTTGTTTGTTTTTCGAGGTAGGGTCTCACTCTGGCTCAGGCTGACCTGGAATTCACTATGTAGTCTCAGGGTGGCCTCGAACTTATGGCGATTCTCCTACCTCTGCCTCCCGAGTCCTGGGATTAAAGGCGTGCGCCACCACGCCCGACTTTGGATGATATATTTTCTTAAGGAAGATTCCCACAAGTGTATTTATAAGTTCCCTGATGCATATCAACAGTTTACTATTTTTCCCCCCTGAGGTAGGGTTTTCTCTAGTCCAGACTGACCTGGAATTCACTATGTAGATTCAGGGTGTCCTCAAATTCACAGCAATCCTTCTACCTCCACCTCCCAAGTGCTGGGATTAAAGGCGTGCACCACCATGCCCAGCTCAACAGTTTACTTTTATTTATTTATTATTTTGGAGAGAGTCAGAGAGAGAGAGAATGGGAGTGCGCCAGTGGCCTCTCAGTCGCTGTGAACGAACTCCAGACATGTGTGCCCCCTTGTGGACAGGTGTGGCATTATGCCCTTGCGTCACTGCATCTGGCTAAACTTGGGACCCGGAGAATCGAACGGGCATTCTTAGGCTTAGCAGGCAGGCGCCTTAACCGCTAAGCCATCTCTCCAGCCCTTAACAGTTTACTTTCTTTCTTTTTTGGTTTTTCGAAGTAGGGTCTCACTCTAGCCCAGGCTGACCTGGAACTCACTATGTACTCTCAGGGTAGCCTTGAGCTCATGGCGATCTTCTACCTCTGCCTCCCAAGTGTTGGGATTAAAGGCGTGTGCGCTACCACGCCCAGTTAGCTCAACAGTTTACTTTCTAAAAGATCTGATCTACTTTCCTCTCATGGTGGGAGCCAGCTACTTATTTGTGCCTTCTCTCACTAGGAAGGTTAGAGAGGATCAATTGAATTTTGTCTTCTTTCTTTCTAGATCCCAACCTTGATTGATCGGATGCTTGTATCGTCCAATACGAAGACTGGAGCTGCAGGAGCAGAGGCTTTATCTCTCCTCCTCAAGAGGCCCTGGGACCCTGCTGTGGGGGTGCTTTCTCATAACAAACCAGTGAGTTGGATGTTCAGGCTTAACTGTGGCACATGTAATGTTTAGAATACTTAGGAACTTGATAAGAGAATGATACGTGGGTCATTTTTTTTCACTAATAACTTGTTTTTTGTTTTTTTAATAGTGCTTAACATAGTTTCATATGTAGAGGATCTTTGGTTGGGATGAGAAATGTATTGAGATGCAGTTGTTGTGAGTTTGTGGATGAACCCTTCGTACTCACTGGTACTTAGGTAGAATTATGTCTCCTCAGAGCAAGCTCCCTGGTTCTCCTTTGATTCTCATCGCCTCGTCTGGACCTTCCAGCTCTATTTTCCCTACTTCACGTCGCCATCGATTCTGGCAGTCTCAGCTTTCCTGCTTAGGCAAGGTATTTGTGGGGGCAAGAGGAACTCTATTGGGTAGGAATGTAGCCTTAGAAGACTAAGAAAAGAGTGTGGAGGAGGTCAAACTGGAAGGACAGAAATGTGGAGCATGGGCTGGAGAGATGGCTTAGTGGTTAAGGCACCTGCTGGTAAGCCTAAGAATGTCTGTTCTATTCTCCAGGTCCCACGTTTAGCCAGACACAAAGTGACGCAAGGGCACAATGCTGCACCTGCCCACATCCTGCGTCTGGAATTCGTTCACAGTGGCTGAGAGGCCTCTGGCATGCCCATTCTCTATCCGTCTCTCTCTGTCTCCTCCCCCCCCCCGCAAAAAAAAAAAAAAGAAAAAAAGAAATGTAGAGCATTCCTTAACTTTTTTGGGTTTTTTTTCGAGGTAGGGTCTCTCTCTAGCCCAGGCTGACCTATAACTCATTCTGTAGCCTCAGGCTGGCCTCAAACTCAGCAATACTCCTACCTGTGCCTTCCACCTGTGCCTTCCCGAGTGCTGGGATTAAAGGCATGAGCCACCATGCCTGGCTCTCCTAACTTATTTGGTGCTTGTTTAAGGGATATAGGGTAACTTAAGAAGAATTATGGGGTTCGAAACTTTACCACTGTTTTACATGTCCCTTCTTTCCTTTAGGTCATCCCTGTAGCCACCCATCTGCTGAATAATGGCATTGGGGTAGGAGTTTTGCAATGTCTTGAGCATATGATTGGGTCAGTGAGAAGCAAAGTGCTAGAGGTGAGAATTCCTATTTTGGTTTACTGCTGTGTACCCAGCATCCTAGGATTGTTTTGTGTCTGTTTTATAGTCTCCTGTCTTACTGTCTCCTTTCTTCTCCCACAAAGATTCACAGCCATTTCCCACACAAACCCATTATCTTGATTGGATGGAACGCAGGAGCTTTGGTGGCCTGTCATGTAAGTAATTTCCATCTTTTGTTTTTTTTCAAGGTAGGATCTTATTCTAGCCCAGGCTGACCTGGAACTCACTATGTAGTCTAAGGGTGGCCTCGAACACACAGCAATCCTCCTACCTCTGCCTCCCAAGTGCTGGGATTAAAGGCACGAGCCACCACACCCAGCCTATTTCCCATCTTCTTTTGAGGTCACTAAAAAACTGATAGTTGTCTTAGGATTTAATACTACTATTACTAATAGTAATGCCACAAAATCTTTATTGTTTCAGCTTTTCTGTTGATGCTTTACCTGTAACATTACATTTTATTTTATTTTATTTTATTTATTTATTTATTTTTTTTGGTTTTTCGAGGTAGGGTCTTACTCTAGCTCAGGCTGACCTGGAATTCACTCTGTACTCTCAGGATGGCCTTGAACTCATGGCGATCCTCCTACCTCTGCCTCCCGAGTGCTGGGATTAAAGGCGTGCGCCACCACGCCCGGCTCTAACATTACATTTTAAACCGTAGAAGACAAACTAGTTTTTCAAATGTTACTGTGGAAAATTTTAAGCAGGAACAAAAACAATGAGAATAGAGTACTAAAGAAACTCCTTGGGCTCCTCATCCATCATTACTAGTGATAAGCTCTCAGTCAAGTTCGTCTTCATTTTTGCCCACTTCTCTGCTTCCCAGGTTATTTTGAAGAAAGTCCTAAAGCCAGGTGTGGTGGTACACGCCTATAATCCTAGCACTTGGGAGGCTGAAGCAGGAAGATCACCACACGTTTGAGGCCAGCCTGGGCTTCATAGTTTGAGACCTTTCTCAAAACAAAACAAAAAGTCCCAACAACATATTTCATGTGTATCTCTGAAAAAGTGATTTCTTTTTCTCCAAACATAAGTACCATACTATTTCACTTAAATGATTAATAGTTCTACTGGTACAAATTAATAGCTTTGAATTTGATGTGCTAATGTTTGTCCCCTTATAAGACATAAAGGGCACTTAACATTAAGATGTCTACTGTTTGTGTAAGTGTCCTTGACTTGTCTAAAGCCTAATTCTTCTATCTAGTTCAGTCAAGTATGATTTAGAGCAGAGAAAGAGAAGGCATCTGCTCATACTCCCTGCTCCCAGAGACAGTAGTGCTCAGTCAGCAACTGCTGATGGCTCCAAGAAATCTCAGATGTCTAGGAACTGTCCCTTAAGCCCATTGGTGAGGTTTCTCCATTTAAGGGTGAATGGCAACATTTGTGTTCATTCTCTTGTATTTTGTTTTGTGTATGTGTTTATGTGTTGCTGGGTATATAACCCACACATGCTACACAAATACTCTATCACTGAACTGCATCCCCAGCCCAGCAACATTTATGTTCTCTTGATTGTATTTATTCTTAGCGGTGTAAAATAGTTTTGGCTCTGTTCTAGAGGTTGGCAAGTTTGAGTATTATAGCTTCCCTCCTATGGCTTAGCCATGTACCTTTCAGAGCTACAATTCTTTTTTTTTTTTTTTTTTAATATATTTTATCTATTTGTGAAAGAGAGAGAGAGCACGCGCACCAGGGCCTCCAGCCATTGCAAACGAACTCCAGATGCATGTGCCTCCTTATGCATCTCGCTTATGTGGGTCCTAGAGAATTGAACCTGGGTCCTTTGGCTTTGCATGCAAATGCCTTAACCACTAAGCCATCTTCTTCAACACCAGAGCTGCAATTCTTTATGTAGTAGTAGCTTGAGAACAGCACACTTTTGGTTCTTTGCTTTTAATCCTGTTGTCATGATTGGTTCAACTGAGAGTTAGGGTAAGGGAGGAGGAACTAGAACTGACTGGTGGGTGTGGACCAGCCTGTCCCATCTGGATTCTGGGTAGACTGAGGTCTAGTGAAATCACTTGCCTTTCAGATGAATGGTGTGATTATTTACAGGTGTCAGTGATGGAGTATGTCACTGCAGTCGTCTGCCTTGGATTTCCTCTGCTTACTGTGGACGGCCCCCGGGGGGTAAGAGTGAGGTGAACCTGGTTGTTTGGTCATCGGCAAATGGGAGTGGAGTAATGGAACAGTAAAGTGCATGCCTCATGTGGGGTTGAGGCCTACTGTAAGTGTATGGCTGACTCTTCTGAGTAGCTTCAGAGTCAGTGCTTCTTGGGGATGAACTAGCTGAATCTAAACTGGTACCTGTTTTAGGATGTGGATGATCCCCTATTGGATATGAAGACTCCAGTCCTCTTTGTCATTGGTCAGAATTCCCTGCAGTGTCACCCTGAAGCCATGGAGGACTTCCGGGAGAAGATTCGAGCTGAAAATAGTTTGGTGGTGGTTGGGGGAGCTGATGATAATCTCCGGTGGGTAAATTCTCCTGAAGCTGTGAGCATAATAGAATGCTAAAGGAATGCCTTGTAAGGTGGCAATTTAACTGTAAACTATTCTGGCTAAGATAACAGTTGCATTAATTTTTTTTTTTGGTGGGGGTGTTTGAGGTAGGGTCTCACTTTAGCCCAGGCTGACCTGGAGTTAGTTAGGTAGTCTCAGGATGGCCTCGAAGTCACAACAGTCCTCCTACCTCTGCCTCCAAGTGCTGGAATTAAAGGTGTGCACCCATGTCTAGCTCTAATGTTTTTGTTTGTTTGTTTATTTCGAGGTAGGGTTTCATTCTAGCCGAGGCTAACCTGAATTTCACTATGTAGTCTCAGGGTTGCCTTGAATTCATGGTGATTTTACCGGTGCCTCCCAAATACTGGGATTAGAGGCGTGAGCCACCAAGCCTGGCTGTGGCACTATTTTTTTTTCCATTTTATTTTATTTATTTATTTATTTTTTATTTTAGTTTTTTTTTGTTTCTCCGAGGTAGGGTCTCACTCTAGCTTGGCTGACCTGGAATACACCATGTAGTCTCAGGGTGGCCTCGAACTCTCAGCTATCTTCCTACCTCTACCTCCCAAGTGCTAGGATTAAAGGCGTGCATCACCACGCTGGCCTTATTTATTTTGAGATAGGGTGTTACTGTAGTCCAGACTGATGTGGAATTGACTATGTAGTCTCAGGGTGACCTTGAACTCATGGTGATCCACCTACTTCTGCCTCCAGAGTGTTGGGGTTAAAGGCGTGTGCTACCACACTTGGCTTCATTTTATATATATATATATATATATATATATATATATATATATATTTTTTTTTTTTTTTTTTTTTTTTTTTTTTTGGTTTTTGCAAGGTAGGGTCTCACTCTGGTCCAGGCTGACCTGGAATTAACTATGTAGTCTCAGGGTGGCCTCGAACTCTCGGCGATCCTCCTACCTCTGCCTCCCGAGTGCTGGGATTAAAGGCGTGCGCCACCACGCCCGGCTTCATTTTATATTTTTATTTTAATTCATTTCAATTTATAAAAAAATTGCAACCAAGAAAATAAATAGTTGCACTTTGGTTTGGTGGTCCATGTCTGTAATTTTAGTACTCAGGAAGCAAAAACAGGATTAAGAGTTTAAGGAGCTGGGCATGGTGGCATATGCCTTTGATCCTAGCACTTGGGAGGCAGAGGTAGAAAGCCAACCAGACTAGAGCGAGATACTACCACCAAAAAAAAAAAAGAGTTTAAGGCCATAGTGGGCTACTTGGTGAGACCCTGTCTCAAAAACAGAAAAGCAGGCTGGAGGGATGGCTTAGCAGTTAAGGTGCTTGCCCGCAAAGCCAAAGGACCCAGGTTCGATTCCCCAGGACCCACGTAAGCCAGATGCACAAGGTAGCACATGTATCTGGAGTTCGTTTACAGTATTTGGAGGTCCTGGTGCGCACATCTCTTCCCCAGCCCCCAAATAAATATATATTTTTAAAAATTTAAAAAACAGAAAAGCAAAATAAAACCCCGCAAAACTAGCACGGGTGCTTGCTGAAAAGGCAAAGGATTCGGGTTTGATTCCCCAGGACTCATGTAAGCCAGATGCACATGGCACAATGTATCTGGAGTTCATTTGCAGTGGCTAGATGCTCTGGTGTGCTCATTCTCTCTCCCTGTCTCTCTGCCTCTTTTTCTCTGTCTGAAATAAATAAATAAAATGCTTAAAAAAAAAAAATGGCCGGATGTGGTGGCTCACGCCTTTAATCCCAGCACTCAGGAGGCAGAGGTAGGAGGATCGCCATGAATTCAAGGCCAGTCTGAGAATACATAGTGAATTCCAGGTCAGCCTGGGCTAGAGTGAGACCCTACCTTGAAAAACAAAAAACTAGCACAAGAAATCACATATATCCCTCACCTAGGTTTTCTAAATACCTATATAACCAAAGTATAATTCTCAGAATGAGGACATGAACATTGCTATTACAGTGTTAATCTAACTGTAGGCTAAGATTTCATCATTATCTCTCCAATGTCTTTACAGTCCAGGTTCTAATCCAAGAGCAAATATTGTATTTTAGTTGCGTTTCTACAGTGGTTGGTGGGTTTTTGTTTGTATTGGGGAGGGGTGGTTGTTTTCTATGACTTTAACAATTTTTTTTTTCCTGAGGTAGGGCCTTGCTCGAGCCCAGGGCTGACCTGGAATTCACTATATAATCTCAGGCTAGCCTTGAACTCAGCAATTCTCCTGCCTTAGCTTCCCAAGGGCTGGGATTAAAGGCGTGTGTCTTTCAGTTTAGCTTTTTGGCATTTTTTTCAGAACATATGCAGTTTTGTCAAGAATTCCAGAGGTGATGTACCATCTCAGTACATTTCATCAGGGGATACATGTTAATTTGTCTTGTCACTGCTGATAATTACCTTGTTCATATGATTATGGTAGCTACTCCTAGGTTCTCCACTATGAAATTACTATTTTTCCATTCATAATTAGTAGTTATTTTGTGGAGAGAAGATATTTTGAGACTCTGTCATCAAGCTATCAAGCTTTCACTGGAGTAGGCATTTTTAAGTTTTATTCCTTACTGAAGATTATTGTGAAAATAGATGTTATTTGTATTAAACTTCAGTTAACATATTTTGGAATATAAATATAACCAAAATTGGCTGGTTTGGGAGTTTCAGTAATGTTCTCTATCCTGTAACTTTGGGACCAGGTTCTCATGGAGCCAAAGTCAGAAATCAAGTTTTTGGTATTTGAGTAAGAGTCTTGTTCTATAGCCCAGGATGGCCTGACTTGAGAGCGACAGACAGAAAGAGGCAGGCAGATAGAAAATGAGTACCCCAGGGCCTCCAGCCACTGCAAACGAACTCCAGATGCATGCGCCCCTTGTGCATCTGGCTTACGTGGGTCCTGGTGAATCGAGCCTTGAACCAGGGTCCTTAGGTTTCACAGGCAAGTGCTTAACCACTAAGCTATCTCTCTAGGCCCCACGCCCAACTTTTTATATGGTTACTTGGGATTGAATTCAAGCCTTCGTGCTTGTGTGGCAAGCATTCTTACCTACTGAGTCCACCTCCCCAGCCCCCAAACCAGTTTTAAAGGGTAGCTTTCTAAAAAGGGAATGTAGATGTCAGTGGTCATTTTATCACCTTAGAAGTAACCCAAGACCCTTTTTCTTCTACTAATCCAGTAACCTCAGGATTGGAAGTTGTGCTGGGGAGACCTTTTGATGAAATCCTAGTATTCTAGGTAGACTGCACCTGTTAAACCAAAGGTTGAGGACTTCCTAAGTAGACTATCCTTGGCACTGTGCCTGGTGTTTTACTTAATCTCAACTCAATGAATGAGGCACTACGAGGCCCATTTTGCAGGTATGCAAACAAGTTCAGAGAGATTATATCACCTGCCAGAGGGATACTATAGTCCTTCCAAGGTCTAGAAAGTAACCAAGGAGAAATCCTTTTTTTTTTTCTGAAGATACCAAAGAATGTTTAAAAAGTAAGCCAGGGCTAGAGAGATGATTTAGCGGTTGAAGCACTTGCCTGTGAAGCCTAAGGAACCAGATTTGACTCCCCAGAACCCACGTAAGCCCAGTGTACATGGTGGTAAATGCATCTGGAGTTCAGTTGCAGTAGCTAGAGGCCCTGGCATGCCCATATTCTCTCTTGCTTACTAATAAATAAAAACAAAAATATTTTTAAAACCTTTAAAAATATGTGATTTTTAAATAAACCATTTCTTCTTTTTGTCTTATAGAATAAGCAAAGCAAAGAAGAAATCAGAAGGATTGACTCAAAGCATGGTGGACAGATGTATTCAGGTAAATAGTTTGTCAATGTATTTTTCTTTTTCTTTTCCTTTCTTTCTTTTTTTTTTTTTGGCGGGGGGGGGTTTCGAGAGAGGGTCTTGGGTCTTGGTCTAGCCCAGGCTGACCTGGAATTCACTATGTATTCTTAGGGTGGCCTCAAACTCATGGCAATCCTCCTACCTCTGCCTCCCTAGTGCTGGGATTAAAGGCGTGCACCACCACACCCAGTTTGCCAATGTATTTTTCTCAGCTAGGCCCCTCCTTTCTATTAACATTAGGTTTGCTCTAGTTGGCAACAGCTTCTTTTCTCTGAAGTGGGTTTCCCTTAGGCTGTCTGGAGGCCTAAAACACAATCAAAGGAAAGGACAAAGAGAACAACAGAATAAAGGAAAAATGGACTGAGATGTGAGGAATTAGGAAAAAATGAGGGATAGAGTATCCTGGAGAAAGGCTAGAGTATTCCTACTCCAGAGCACCCTTCACAGAGGCACCTGCTGGTCTCCGAACCTTGACTGCTTAAAAGCTGAGCTTTGTAGCTGGGCGTGGTGGCGCACGCCTTTAATCCCAGCACTTGGGAGGCAGAGGTAGGAGAATCGCCGAGAGTTCGAGGCCACCCTGAGACTACATAGTTAATTCCAGGTCAGCCTGGACCAGAGTGAGACCCTACCTTGCAAAACCAAAAAAAAAAAAAAAGCTGAGCTTTGTGTGGCTTTGTGAGTAGGGAAGGCCCAACATAGGGAAGGCCCAACATTTGGAGGCCAAAGCTGAGGTGGAGTCAAGAAGTTTGATGCTTTCTGGGAGGGCCCTGTTGTCCAGACTAATCATAGGCCTTGGCTCCTTTTCACACTAGGATGAGATCGTAGACTTTCTGACTGGAGTGCTCACTCGCACTGAGGGTCTTGTAGGCTCTGAGCCTCGGGATCAAGATGCTGAGAAAAAGAAGAAGCCCCGTGACTTTGCCCGAAGAGACTTGGCCTTTGAAGTACCTGAGCGAGGCAGTCGACCTGCTTCCCCAGCTGCCAAGCTGCCCACCTCACCCTCAGGCTCAGAGGTAATGCTGGTAGGGAGGGAGCACTTACTGAGGTCTAAGGCCACATAGTTGGCTCCTTGCTTTACTGGGGATGTCTGGGAGTTCCTACAAGGGAAGTTCCAAGGAGACATGCTGAGTGGTAGTTGAATGCAAACACATTGACTTATTTTTGGCTTTTTCACTCTACTCAGGATCTCTCCAGTGTTTCCAGTAGCCCAACCTCCAGTCCCAAGACCAAAGCAACCACATTGTCCTCTGCCCAGAAGTCTAGTCAGATTGGGACCTCCCAGCTGCTAAAGAGACATGTGCAGAGGACGGAAGCTATGCTGACTCACAAACAAGCCCAAGGTATAGGCTTCTGACCCAGCAGCACCACTGGGGTCTTTCTTCTGTAGCTGATGTCATGTGGTAGCTGGAAAGTATGAAATCTGCAATTTTTTATGGAAATAACATTTTACACATTATTGTCTAGGCAAAATTAAGTTGAGCACCAAGGGCTATATGGGAGTGGAACTTTTGTCACTAGTCACAGCTTTGTCTTAATGTGCTGGAGATGTTGGGTTTAGAACACCTACTACATGTGTAGTGGTCTAGCTTACTTGCTAATTAATAACTGCAGAAGCTACTGCCACACTCCTACAGTCAGGAAGCTTTTCCGATCATGAGCACAGGGTGATTATCAGATTCCAGGGCAGCTCACCTTGCATCATGCCCTTCTTTGTTTGGCTCTTGAAGAGTTGAAATTCCCATTCTGGACCTTCCACAGAGTTAACCAGGATTCTGAATTAGGCTTTCTGATTTTTTTTTTCCTTTAAGTATTGTTTATTTATTTGAGAGAGAGAGAGAGAGAGAGAGAGAATGGGCACTGCAAACAAACTCCAGACATATGTGGCTTTTAGAAGATGCTGAAAGGAAAAGATGATGCTCTTATTTCCCTGTGTTGCTTTTTGTTTGTTTGTTTTTCAAGGTAGGGTCTTGCTCTAACTCAGGCTGACCTGGAATTCACTATGTAGTCTCAGGGTAGCCTTGAACTCATGGCGATCCTCCTACCTCTGCCTCCCAAGTGCTGGGATTAAAGGTGTGCACCACCATGCTCTGCTTCTGTGTTGGTTTTTTTTTTTTGGGGGGGCAGGTGGTTGGGTTCTAGCCAAGGCTGACCTGGCATTCACTTGGTAGTCTCAGGGTGGCCTTGAACTCACGGTGATCCTCCTACATCTGCCTCCCAAGTGCTGGGATGAAAGGCGTGCGCCACCACACCCAGCTCCTGTGTTGCTTTTAATGGACCCAAGGGGTCAGAACTTAAACCCAGGCTTCTTGTGAAGTGGAGCTAATAAGGATCAGAGGTCTGAATGGGTGGGTGAAGGCAACAGAAGAAGCCAGGCCTGTAGTGTCTGCATGGATGCCTTATGATCTAGCTCTTGAGTGATGGTTAGAGCCAAGTTCTGAGTTGTGGTTTCCCTATAAACATATGATGAAGGCAGAGCTAGCAGTTTGATTTTGGGTGGCAGGACTAGAGAATCTAAGGAGTTCTGGGTGGCTGATAAGTGAGCTGAGTTTAAGATAAGAGATGTCAGTGGGGACAGCAATATCTATAGAACATTAGCGGAGCTGATGGGCAAGTGAAAAATAATAGTTAATATAAACAGAGCCCTTAATATATACTACCCTCTCCTCTTATTTGCACTCTACTTGCCTTAGCGCATTGGTTCTTGACAATGGCCCCATGAAGCAAGTGTGTTTCACTTCCTTTAGTGATAGATGATTCATCTAGCACATAGTAGCAGTCAGGTTTCAGAACTCTTTATGAAGTACCCTTAAAAAGAGCCCCTGCTTACAATGTTCAACCTTTTTTTTCAAGATAGGGTCTCGCTCTAGCCCAGGCTGACCTGGAATTGACTGTGTAGTCTCAGGCTGGCCTTGAACTCACAGTGATTCTCCCACCTCTGCCTCCTGAGTGCTGGGATTAAAAGTGTGCACCACCACACCTGGCTTCTCCTTTTTCCTAATTCCTACTCTGTTTCTCCTTTCTTTAGTTGCTATGATTCTGTAATTCTTTCTGATTCATTCCAGCTCAGTTTGCTGCTTTTCTGAAACAAAACATGCTGGTGAGGAAAGCATTTCCTCCTGGCGCCTCCTCCTGTCTCTTTGGTGAGTATGGCTCTTTCACTTGCTCGCCTTGGCTCACTGCACTCCATCCCTGCCTCTTATTTCCCTCCCGCCGCCCTCTCTGGGTTCTTCCTGTGCTTTCCATCTTTTATCTGCCAATTCCCTTTGCTGTAGCCATTCCTCTTTCTCCATTCTTTTTGTTGACATCTCATGTTGCTTTGCTTTTCCTGTTCTTACCATTCTCCAGCATACTTCTTGGCTTGCTTCTCTGTTGTGTTCCTGTGAGCCTTCATATCCTTTTTTTTCCTCCCTACCTCTGTGTTCCTATTTTCATTCTGACTGCTACAAGCATGCCAGGTACTACCCACTGTCCTCCTCTCATTTTAGCTAGCACATACATACATTTCCTAAGTAGTACTTTTGGCTGGTAATACCCTCATTGTGGCTCCATGCAAGGACTGCTTGCCCCTGTGCTCAATGGACTGCTGCTTTCCTCTCACCCCAGCCCTGCTTGTCTGTGTTAAGAGGATCTAAAGGAGATTTACATGTGCAAATAGGAGGGAAACTGGGGAATCCTAAAGGATAACTTGAGTACAAAAGATTTGACTATATGCACAAAGATCTGTTTGCATCAGTGGAGGGGGCAACCCATGTGTGGATACTCTACTGTTACGGATGACTTAGGGACAAGGCTGTTACATGGACCATTGCTACCCTGTTACCTCTGAGCAGGAACTGAGATGCCCTGAAGTCCTAGTGGCAGTCTCTCTCACTACCTCCATTTGGCAAGCAGACTGTCAACCTTGAGCTCTTATGAATACTCTCCATTTTGCAAAGGACTAGGTAGCCATTTCTTCTTGCATTCCTTATAGAATATTTACTGTCCCCCAGCTGTGGGACAGTGTAAGGGAGGGCTTACAGCAGGAAAATGATAACATTCCTGGAGACTAGAAAGGCTGTTGAGGGTCACTGTGGTGAGTTCTCTATTTGGTGTTGGGCTTGCTAGGAAGCATCAGCGTGTTTCTGTCATTTTATTCCTACCAGCAAAGCCCTTTCCTTTCCAACTCCAGGACAAAGTGGTGGATGGGTTGGAGCCATCTCTGAGAAGGGGGAGTGGGATCCACCTCAGATGGGGCCTGAGTTGGGACTGAGACATGTGTCCTATACCTAGAGTGTCTCTTATGTGTCTCCCACATGGTGTTCCTTGCTGGCTTGACTGGTAGTACCTGTTGGGCTTTTTTGGCTTATGGAAGATCTTACCCCAGCTCCACCTCTTAGTTCCCATTTCAACAGAACCAACAGAGGAGGCAGAGAAAGAAGAGCTTAGGGTCCAACTGAAGCGGCACCATCCTTCCAGTCCTCTTCCTGGCACCAAGACCTCCAAGCGGCCAAAGATCAAGGTGTCTTTGATCTCCCAAGGGGACACAGCTGGAGGGCCTTGTACTCCTTCCCAAAGTGGAGCTCCTGAAGGTGAGTCTCTTGTGGCATGTTTGGTAAAAGCTGACCAGCTCTCCTAGGCACACAGGTTGCCCCATTGGGGACTGCTTGCTGGATGGGCAGTTCAGCCTCTGCTTCAGTGTAAGGAGTACCTGGAACAGAGAAGGCATGAGTTTATACATACAAGAAAATTGGCAGTAATCTTGTCTTAATGACTGGGAAGGCAGAGTAGGGGGAGGAGCTGTAGGGCCATTCAGAGCATTATGTATTTTTTTATTTTTATTGATTTTAATGAAAGGTAATGAACTATGTTGCCTTCAGTTCTGGAGTGTAGTGGCTATGTTAAAGATTAACTATTTGCTCTTATTGAAGCCAACACACAACTTGCTGCTGTGTTTTTTTCCTTCAGTGATAAAAATAAAACACAGGGGAAAAAAGATAATGAGATACTCTAGAAAGCTTAGAAAATGGAAGGAAAAAATAATTCCTACATTTCCTTCAATAGCTATTCTTCTAGTCTTTGGCCATAACATTATGCATTTAACCTTGCTTGTAAAACTCAGAAAGGTAGGGGCAAAGTAGGACTGACCTGTGGTTTGGGGGGTTTCTGTTTTGCAGCTGCAGGAGGGAAGCCCATCACCATGACATTGGGGGCTTCAGCAGGGGCCAAGGAGCTCACCGGGCTTCTCACCACAGCCAAGTGAGTCCGCTCCTTGGTCTTCCTCTAGTCCCTCCTTTCCCTACACCCCTTTTCTGGTTCATTTAGTGTTTTGAAAAGTTGATAGATTCTTGAGTCTATAAGTTAGGTCATGTAACTTCTTTCTGATCTTTGTCTTTCATCTGAGTCAATTCAGAGTTCTCTTGCTTGACATATTGTAAATCTCTGGTTTTGCTCTAAGGTCTGAGTTTTTTTAGGCCTGACATTAAGGACAATAGAGGTGGGGATCAGAATCTAGAAAAAAGAAACAGAAAATTCTGTCCTATATCAAATTAAAAGTGTTGCTCAGCTGGGCATGGTGGCACACACCTTTAATCCCAGCAATTGGGAGGCAGAGGTAGGAGGCTCACCATGAGTTCGAGGCCAACATAGTGAATTCCAGGTTAGCCTGAGCTAGAGTAAGACCCTACCTCGGGGGAAAAAAAGTGTTGCTGGACCTTACTCTGGACCTTCTCCATGTTGCTATGGTCTGGTTCCCTCTGGCCTTTGGATGACAGGGCCCCTTTCTTTGTTTCCAGGCCAAGTTCTTCTGAAGGTGGAGTCGCAGCCAGCCCAGCCCCATCAGTGGGCTCCAGCAATACCACACCCAATGCCTTGCACACGCTCCAGAGCCGCTTGGTGGCCACCTCTCCTGGCAGCTCCCTCCCAGGTATCTTGTAGCCCATCACACACTCTCCCAGCAGTCTTTGACCAGCTGCTGGAAAGTGGTCATAGAATAGCAGCCCTGGAGCTGTGTGTGGAGGGTGTGCTCTGGCCTCCCAGCGCTCATAGATGCTGACAGGTTGTTGGCATTAGGTGAATGGAGTTCATTGACCTTGATAACTGCAAGGGCTGTGTTCTGTCCTATGAGTACAGCTGATATATGTATTATGTTTCATTTTGGTGTTTTAAATATGTCTGAATAAAACTGGAGATAGGCTGGAGAGATGGCTCAGCAGTTAAGGGTGCTTGCTTGCAAAACCTGATGGCCCATGTCTGATTCCCCAGTACCCATGTAAAGCCAGATGCACAAAGTGGCACATGCATCTGGAGTTCATTTGCATTGGCAGGAGGGCCTGGCATGCTCATACTCACTCTACCTCTTTCTCTCTCTCTCTCAAATAAATAAAAATATTAAAAAAAAAAAAAAAACTGAAGATGGTGTTATACTGGACAATAGCAAAATACATTTTTCTGTCTGTACTTGTCCCTCACTTTCTCTGATCCCAGCCTATATGAAAGGGCTGGTAACCTGAGCCTACAGAGCTGGCCCATTCAGATGTTCCTCTCCTTCAGGAAGACCTTCATCTTTGCTTTGAGGATGCTGGATTGTGTAAGGTGATGTCAGGCATCTGAATCCACTTGGCTTTAAAAAAAAATCCTTCCTCTTTCTTATAAATAAAGGAGACTTAGGTTTTTGGAACGTGGGGCTCAAGCTCTGTTTTCCTAACACAGTTCAAAATTCAGGACTGGTAGTCTGAAGCAGATTGGGGTGTGCTGAGCAAATCTAAGGCAGTATCTGGTATAGCATCTTTCCTCATATACTATCCACTGTATGTACTGGGAATACCCTCCTGGTACCCTTCTGGGAGTGTCCAAGGCCAAGAGGTTTAGTTGTTAAGTTGTTGATAAGAGTGGGTACATGTGAGTGATTGACCTCTGCTGAAACCTGCTATGTCCTCTCCTAGGGGCTACATCAGCCAGCAGCCTACTCCAAGGCCTCAGCTTCAGCTTGCAGGATATCAGCAGCAAGACCTCTGGCCTCCCAGCAAATCCCTCCCCAGGGCCAGTCCCACAGGTGCACATCTGCTTTCCACTGGGCTGGGCAAGTGTGGAAAAAGGAGGACTCCTCAGCTTAATTGGGTTTGACAAGGAGACTATGTCTGGAGCCAGTAGATCAAGGATAACTTTCAAATTACATAGCTAAAGAGCTATCAAAGATTAAGATCTACTTATTGTGTGGCCTTGATTGGAGTTTTTTGGCCTTCTGTCTTATTTCCTTGTCTGTAAAATAAGCTAATATTCACCCCTTTTTAGTGTTAAGAACATTAAAGAAGGTGATATATACAAAATGCCTGGAGAAGTCCCCTGCATGTGGTGGGCAATCAGTATGTGTTAGCTTTTAATAGTATGCTGTGGGACCTCCAAGCTTGAATGTTGCTGTTGAACAGCAGCTTCTGATCACTTGGGCTTGTGTGTCCAACAGGCCACCAGTGTGAAGTTGCCCACCCCCATGCAGAGCCTGGGTGCCATCACCACGGGCACCAGCACCATTGTCCGTACCATTCCTGTGGCCACCACTCTCTCCTCTTTGGGTACCACCCCTGGTGGGAAGCCCACAGCCATCCACCAGCTGCTGACCAATGGGGGCCTCGCTAAGTTGGCAAGCAGCCTCCCTGGCCTGGCCCAGATCTCTAACCAAGCATCAGGTGAGTTTCACGAGAACTGTGGGGACTCCAAGATTAAGATCTTACCCAGTACTTATCTGCTGACATCACATGGGCAAGGTCTGAAAACAGGGTCCTTGCATTGATTCTTAGAATCAGCTGTGTGGGCCCAACTCTCAGAAAGGTTGAGAGAACATAGGCTGTTTCCTGCTGTCTTTCAGATTGACCAGTAGAGCATAGAACACCCAGCCAGGGAGGATACTGAGGGTGCATGTCATGTGGGAAAAACTCCAGAAAGGGAAAGTATCCCAAAAAACCCATCTGTGTGTGTGTCTCTCAGGCTTGAAGGTTCCCACCACCATTACTCTGACACTCCGTGGCCAGCCGAGCAGAATCACCACACTAAGCCCAATGGGGTCAGGAGCAGCAGCATCAGAAGAGCCCACCTCCCAGGTGCTACCGTCTAGTTCACAGGTGAGTCTGCTCGGAAAGACTGAGGAAGCAGGATCCAATAATGGGTAAGTTGAGACCAGCCACATAGCCTACCAGAGCTGCTACTGCCCTGGATTTAGAAGCACACCATATTCAAATTTAGAATCAGGTAAATATTACAGTTTTGTCACTTTGAGCAATGCATGAACCTCTTTGAGTTTCCTTTTCTATACTTCCTGGCTGTTGTGAGGATTAAGTTTGTAATATTTGAGTATACAGTGGCTGGTGTATTGGTGGAGTTTTTTTGTTGTTGTTGTTGTTTGTTTGTTTTTTTCTCGAGGTAGGATCTCACTCTGGTCCAGGTTGACCTGGAATTAACTATGTAGTCTCAGGGTGGCCTCGAACTCACGGTAATCCTCCTCCTTCTGCCTCCCAAGTGCTGGGATTAAAGGTGTGCACCACCACACGCTGCTTTTTATTTTATTTTATTTTATTTATTTATTTTTTGAAGTAGGGTCTCACTCTAGCTCAGGCTAACTTGGAATTCACTCTGTAGTCCCAAGCTGTCTTCAAACTCACGACAATCCTCCTACCTCTGCTTCCCAAGTGGTGGGATCATAGGTGTGTGCCACCACATCTGACATACGTTTTTGTGTACTTGTGTAGTTTCCCTCTCTATCCCTTTCTTCTTACACTCTTTGTTTTATCATTCAGAGGTTATGAGTAGAGGCTGTTTACAGACCTTGTCATTCATTGCTATCTTTAAGAGAGGGGAGGGAAAGAGGAAAGTGTGTATGGGTGTGCCAAGGCCCCTGCTGCTACAAACTCCAGACACATGCACTACTTTGTGCATCTGACTTTACCTGTGTATTGGGAAATCAAACTTGTACTGTGAAGCTTTTGCAAGCAAGTACCTTTAACCACTGAGCCACCTTTCAAGCCCTCATTTCTATCTTTTTAGGGCACATCTAGGTTTTATATCTCACTTAGGATGTTGTGATTCCTCTTAGCTAATCTGATTCCCATCATTACCTTTTCAAATAAAATGTTCCTCATCTTAAAATATTGGTCTGAGGAGCCACCCAAAGATTAGAGGCTAAACAAATACAGTTCCAGTCCAATATTTTATGTCCTTTTCTATAGCAGGGTCTGTTCAGCCAGGCCTTCCTATGTATGGGCAAGGTGCTGTGTAGACTTCCTAGCTGCAGGCCAGCCCAGTCCTTGTCCTTCCCATTACATTAACCTGGACACTGAGGATCCTAAGTACTACTGGCCAATAACAGTACCTGAGCCATTCTTTAAGCTCTTCTGTCTTGCCTACTTTAGGGAGAAGGGCTGTGTCAAGATGAGTACTTTACGTTCAGTAGGTCCTAATTACCACTTTTGCCAGAGGGGTTGTATGCTTTACTTCTTATTTTATCAATTACAGAGACAATTGTGCTTATTTTATTATTTTTTGGTTTTTCAAGGTAGGGTCTCATGCTAGCCCAGGCTAACCTGGAATTCACTATGTAGTCTCAGGCTGGCCTTGAACTCACAGCAATCCTAGCAGTGCTTCCTGAGTGCTGGACTCAAAGGTGTGTGCCACCACATACCTTCTGGTTACTTTAAATTATTCAAACATTACAGAAATAATTTGGCCTTTAATCCCAGCACTCGGGAGGCAGAGGTAGGAGGATCACCATGAGTTCAAGGCCACCCTGAGACTACATAGTGAATTCCAGGTCAGCCTGGGCTAGAGTGAGACCCTACCTCAAAAAAAAAAAAAAAAAAAAGGAAGGAAGGAAGGGAGGGAGGGGGAAAAGAAAAGAAAAGAAAAGAAAAGAAAAGAAAAGAAAAGAAAAGAAAAGAAAAGAAAGAAAAGAAAGAAAGGATTTGGAAAGTTAAAATTTCCCATGGGGCTTTTCTCACTAATTCAGTAATAATGTGATAGGGATTATTCCAGAATTTTTTCTTTTTGTACAAAGTACCTTATCTATTTTTCTAAATATTTTTACATAAATTTTTATTTGAAAGAGAGAGAGGAGAGAGAGAAAGAGGCAGTTAGAGAATAGACGCTCAGGGCCTCCAGCCACTGGAAGTGAACTCCAGATATATGGGTCCTGGGGAGTTGAACCTGGGTCCTTTGGCTTTGCACGCAAACTCCTTAATGGCTAAGCCATCTCTCTAGCCCTTTTATTTTTACTTATTTATTTTTAGTTTTTTGAGGTAGGGTCTCACTTTAGCCCAGGCTGACCTGGAATTCACTATGTAGTCTCAGGGTGGTCTCAAATTCATGGCAATCATCCTACCTCTGCCTCCTGAGTGCTGGGATTAAAGGTGTGCACCATCACACCCGCCTATCTTATTTATTTTGGAGAAAAAAAGAGATCATGAGGGGCTGGAGAGATGGCTTAGCAATTAAGGCACTTGCCTGCGAAGCCTAAGGACCCAGGTTCCACTCCTCAGAACTCAGGATGTAAGCCAGATGCACAAGGTGGCACATGCATTTGGAGTTCATTTGCAGTGTCTAAAGCCCTGGCATGCCAATTCTCTCTCTCTCTCTCTCTCTCTCTCTCTTTCTTATAAAAAGGAGAGAGAGAGATCATGGGGCTGGAGAGATGGCTTAGCAATTAAAATGTTTGCTTGCAAAGCCTGATAGCCTGGATTCGATTCCCAAGTCAAGTACTACATAAGCCCAGATGCACAAAGTGGTGCATGTATCTAGAGTTCAAATGCAAGAGGCCCTGGTGCGCCCATACTTACCTCTCTTTGCTCTCTTTTTCTCTCTCCTTCCAAATTGTGTATCTTCTTCCTTTTTTTTTTTTTTTAATTTTTATTTGAGAGAGAGAGAATTGGCATGCCAGGGCCTCTAGCCACTGCAAACAAACTCCAAACCTATGTGCCACCTTGTGCATCTAGCTTATGTGGGTCCTAGGGAATTGAATCAAGGTCCTTTGGCTTTTTGCAGGCAAGTGCCTTAACCGCTAAGCCATCTCTGCAGCCCTGTCTTGCAAATAAATAAATAGAAAAAAAAATTTTTTTAAAGAGATCACAAACCTTCTTTGTTTGTTTTTGGTTGTTTTTGTTTGTTTTTTCAAGGTAGGGTTTCACTCTAGCTCAGGCTGACCTGGTATTCACTATGTAGTCTCAGGGTGGCCTCAAACTCACAGCAATCCTCCTACCTTTGCCTCCCAACTGCTGGGATTAAAGGCTTGCACCACCATACCCGGCTATTTATTTTATTTATTTTCAAGCAGAGAGGAATAGAGAGAAGAGAAACAGACAAAAAAAATGGGTGTGCCAGGGCCTCTAGCAGCTGCAAGTGAACTCCAGATGCACTTTCTGCATCTGGCTTTACTGGGGAATTGAACCTGGGTTGTTAGGCTTTGCAGTCAAGTCCGTTAACCGCTGAGCCATCTCTCTAGGCCTTGTAGCTTTTGTTTATAAATCATGTGACATGTTCATTGTTAGTTACACTGAAACATGTATATATCATTTCAGAGGCTGTATTTCCCTGTGTGAATAGATGAAAGCATATCTCATTATCTTGCTATCCCTTCATAGCTTAGATAGTTAGGTTATGCTACTTTTTTCTTTCTTAATGCTGGGAACTGAGGCAAGCTAAGCAAACATTCTATCATTGAGCTAAATCCTCAACCCGGATTATGCTTTATTTTGATACTATGAGCACCTTTGCTCATGATTCTTGTGTCCCTCTGGAGCATTTCTCAAAGGTAGACACCGGTAAGAGGAGGGTAGTTACACCTAATACCCAGTCAGCTGTTGACTAATTGTCTTCAGCTTTGTTTGTTAGTTTGCTAATTACCATTTCTAGACACTGCAATGAGAATATCTGAACTTTTTTTTTTTTTGCCAATTGTGTACTTTTTATTTTATTAGACCAATGAGTGAAAATAAAATTGTGTATTAATTCTATTTTCTTGACTACTCTTAGATTGTATTTTATGAATTTCTCATTATATCCATTATTTGATTCATACTGCTTTTATATGTTTAGATATTAATCCTGTATCTGTTACTCAGTTGCATATACTTTATTCCAATCTATTCTGGTCAGTGGCTTATTCATTTATTTTTATTTTTTAAAAATATATCTTATTAGCCGGGCGTGGTGGCGCACGCCTTTAAACCCAGCACTTGGGAGGCAGAGGTAGAATCGCCGAGAGTTCGAGGCCACCCTGAGAGTACATAGTTAATTCCAGGTCAGCCTGGACCAGAGTGAGACCCTACCTTGCAAAACCAAAAAAAAAAAATATATATATATATATATATATTTTTTTTTATTTGAGGATAGAGAAAAAGGTAGATATAGAGTGAGAAAGAAAGAATGGGCGCACCAGGGCCTCCAGCCACTGCAAACGAACTCCAGATGCATGCGCCTCCTTGTGCATGTGGCTTATGTGGGTCCTGGGGAATCGAACCAGGGTCCTTTGGCTTTGCAGGCAAGCACCTTAACCACTAAGCCATCTTCTCCAGACCCTTATTTATTTATTTTTGAGACAGGATCTCAGTCTGGCATTGAACCCATTACGTAGCCAAAAATTAAACTCCTGAACATCCTGCTTCCACCTCTCAAGTACTGGGATTACCTCACTACCACGTTCAACTCCTTGTTTTCTTTATCTCTTTTCCCATCATCTTTCTTTCCTTTCTTTTTTTGGGGGGAGGTTCGAGGTAGGGTCTCACTCTAGCTCAGGCTGACCTGGAATTAGTCTCAGGGTGGCTTTGAACTCATGGCAATCCTCCTACCTCTGCCTCCTGAGTTCTGGGATTAAAGGCATGTGCCACCACGCCGGGTTTATGTAGTCCCAGGGTGGCCTTGAACTCATGGCAATCCTCCTACTTCTGCTTCTTCTTTTTTTTTTTTTTTTTTTTTGGTTTTTCGAGGTAGGGTCTCACTCTGGCTCAGGCTGACCTGGACTTCACTATGTAGTCTCAGGGTGGCCTTGAACTCTCGGCAATCCTCCTACTTCTGCCTCCCAAGTGCTGGGATTAAAGGTGTGCACCACCAAGCCCGGCTTCTACCTCTGCTTCTTAAGTGCTGGGATTAAAGGCGTGCACCACCACATCCAGCTCCAGCTCCTTTTTAAAAAAATTATTATTTTATTTTATTTATTTTTATTTTACTTATTTATTTATTTGAGAGAGTGTAGGGTAGAGAGAGAGAGAGAATGGGCATGCCAGGGCCTCCAGCCACTGCAAACGAACTCCAGACACATGTGCCACCTTGTGCAACTGGCTTACATGGGTCCTGGGGAATCAAACTGGGGTCCTTTGGCTTTGCAGGCACATGCCTTAACCACTAAGCCATCTTCTCCAGCCCTATTAATTTATTTTTATTTATTTATTGTAAACAGCACGAAAGAGAAGAGAGACAGAGAGAATGGGTGTACCCAGGGTTTCCAGCTGCTGCAAATGAACTTCAGACACATGTACCACTTTGTGCATCTGGCTGTATGTGGGTACTAGGGAATCTAACCATGGTCATTAGCTTGTACAGGCAAGCATCTTAACCAATGAGCCATCTCTCCAACCCCCTCCTTTTTTTTTTTTTTTCCCAATGGCACATCAGAGTCTTATGCATGCTAGGAAGGCACGCTGTCACTGAGCTACATTCTCAGTGTGCTTCCCCCCTCCCTCTTTTTTTTCTTACATATTTAATGTTTGCCTCTTAACTTTCACTTCAGAATCTTTTATCATGTAGATTTTTTTTGTGTTGGCACTGGAGATTGATTCTGCATGCTAGACAAGCACTCTATCAATGCTGAACTAAATTACAGCCTGGCTTTGTTTTCTTATTTTTGAGACAGGATCTCACTAAATTGCCCATGGTGGCTTCAAACCTATGACCATCCTACTTTAGCCTCCCAGGTATACACTATGCTGGCTAAAACTTTTTTTTAGTATTTTGAAAGAGTCTCCATATGTAACCCAGGCTGCCCTCCCTTTGTAGTTGAGATCCTCCTGCCTCAGCCTTCTGAATTGCTAATATTATAGGTAAGTATCATCATTCCTGGTTTAAAAATTTGGACATGGTAGCACATGCCTTTAATACTAGCACTCAGGAGGTAAAAGTAGGAGGATCACCATGAGTTCGAGGCCACCCTGAGATTACACGGTGAATTCCAGGTCAGCCTTGGCTAGAGCAAGACCCTGCATTGAAAAACTAAAATAAATAAATAAATAAATAAAATAAAATAAAAAACAACTTAAAAACCATGGGGTATTGTCACCGTAACTTAGTGAGAGTCTCTTAAGAATTGTCAGTTGCTGGGTATGGTGGCACATACCTTTAATCCCAGCACTCAGGAGGTAGAGGTAGGAGGATTGCTAGGAGTTTGAGGCCACCCTGAGAATACATAGTGAATTCTAGTATGAGTTGAGACCCTACCTTGAAAAATAAAGGGGGGGGGGGTGCTGGAGAGATGGCTTAGTGGTTAAAGGCACTTGCTTGGAAAGCCTGACAGCCCAGGTTCGATTCCACAGTACCAATGTAAAGCCAGGTACACATTCACTGCATAGTTGCTGATATTCAGAAATTGGTTTTTCTGTTTTTGTTTTAAGACAGGATCTCACTCTGTAGCCCAGACTGGTCTCCTTAGGGTCCTTGTTCCTCAACCTACCAAATGCTGAGATTACAGGTGTTGACTGCTAAGCCTAGTATTTGTTAACTTTTTGTGTGTGTTAATAGTAGTTCATTTAAGCTTTTTAAAACAATCCTTTGGGAGATGGCACAGTCGATAAAGTTTTCTATAATCTCAGCATGCTGATACTAATAGTGAGATGAAAAGTGGAGACAGAAGAATTTCCTGGAAGTTCATGGCAAGTACAACAAAGAACAGCAAACCAAGAATTCAGAGCAAGAAATCTTGACTCAAAGAGTAGAGTTGAGGACTGATTCGAAAATTGTCCTCTGACTTCTGCACACACTCGGTGGCCCAGGTGCACCTGCACTCATGCAGGCACACAAATGTAGGACTGAAGATGTAGCTCATTTAATAGAGTATTTGCTCAGCATGCACAAACCTCTGGGTTCAGTCTCCAGCACTACACAAAACCTAGTGTGGTGGTACACACTTGTGATCCCAACACTTTAGAAGCAGAGTCAGAAGGATCAAAAGTTCATGGTCATCCTCAACTATTTCTTTTTTTAATTTTTATTTTTTTAATTTATTTTTGGAGAGAGAGACAGAGGGAGAGGGAGACAGATACAGATGGGTGTGCCAGCAGTCTCTCAGCTGCTGTGAACGAAATCCAGATGCGTGCGCCCCCTTGTGGTCAAGTGCGGCATTGCGCCCTTGCGTCACTTTGCATCTGGCTAAACGTGGGACCTGGAGATTGGAACCGCTGGAGATTGGAACCAGTGTTCTTAGGCTTAGGAGGCAGGCGCCTTAGCCGCTAAGCCATCTCTCCAGCCCCATCCTCAACTATTTCAATTGGAGGTCAGCCTGGACTACAGGAGACCCTACCTCAAAAAAAAAAAAAAAAAAAAAAAGCCGGGCTTGGTGGCGCACGCCTTTAATCCCAGCACTCGGGAGGCAGAGGTAGGAGGATCGCTGAGAGTTCGAGGCCACCCTGAGACTACATAGTTAATTCCAGGTCAGCCTGGACCAGAGTGAGACCCTACCTTGCAAAACCAAAAAAAAAAAAGGGGGGCTGGAGAAATGGCTTAGCAGTTAAGGCATTTGCCTGTGAAGCCAAAGGATCCCAGGTCGATTTCTCTAGGACCCATATAAGCCAGATGCATGAGGAGCACATGCATCTGGAGTTCGTTTGCAGTGGCTAGAGGCCCTGGCGTGCCCATTCTCTCTCTGTCTGCCTCTCTTCTCTCTCTCTCTCTCTCTCTCTCTCTCTCTCTTGCAAATAAATTTTAAAAAAATTTTTTTAATCTTAATTTTGAGGTTACTTTATTTGTGTGGAATAAATTTTAAAAGGATTGAAAATACCAACGACTTTGGCTAGGATTGTGAAAGCACTTACTATGTGTTTCCTTGAGGGTAATATAGACCATTCTATGTCCTGACAGCTGAGAATCTACAGAGGGAAAGAGAGGACTATGTTGTGTCACAAGCTCTCTGTCCTCGAGAGGGTCACACCATGATCTTAGCAGGCTGGAAGGCCCTGCTTTATCTGTTTCCTGTGACAGTGGGCCTTCTGTTGCAGGGGTCCCTGGGCAAGTGGTTCTCTTCATAATGAGGAAAGCAACTTCCTATTTGTACCTCTGCTATAGGGCTCTGTAAGCAAATAGGTAGATCCTTTGAGGTTTTGTCAAACTCCTTCATTCCTCCTGTCCTGTGTACTCCACCTTTTTTCCTTTACTATTCTAGGAGTTTCTAAAGTGTGAAATGTGGGCTGGAGAGATGGCTTAGTGGTTAAGGCACTTGCCTGTGAAGCCTAAGGACCCAGGTTCAATTCCTAGTACTCATGTAAGCCAGATGCTTAAGGTGGAACATGCTCCTGGAGTTCGTTTGCAGTGGCTAGAGGCCCTAGTACACCCATTCTTTCTCTCTCTTCCACCCCAATAGATAATATATATATTTTTTAAATTGTCATACTTTTTTAAAACAGTGTGAAATGTGGTGAAGTAGTAGAAAACTTGGTAAACAAATGTCAGCTTTCTATCTTACTTCCTTCTTCCTAAATTGCAGGGCTCAACAATCTATGACATCCTCTGCAATCCTTCACAGTGCCCAAGATCTAAAAGTGATATTGTCAGAACAGTTATGGAACTCTTCCCTTCAATCTGTTGCCCTTAATGACTTGCCTCTTTTTTTCTCTGCATTCCTTTCCTGATCTGAGATATGATAAATACTACTAAAAGATAACCTTTGTGGTTTAGCATATACTGCACTGTTCATGCTTTATGGGATTATCTCATTTAATCCTCAAAGCATCCTGGAAGTAGGTTCTGTCATCTATGTCTCACAAGTGAAGAGGAGACTCACAGAGCCTGTGAGCTCCTTGTCCTCAGGAGTAGCCAGGTAAGCCTGGCTTCATAGTTCATGTTTTATTTATTAACCACATAGTGCCAGAGTGCCTTTCCTTGTGCAACCAGCTTCTTTCTTATTGAGGGTTACTCTAGAATCAGTTCTCAAGAGTAGGATGATTGGGTCAGAAGGTCTGGATGTAACCTGGCAAAGCTTTGACCCTTGTTCACCCCTCTTCTGCCACAGCGCTTGCCTCCAGCACCCTGAACATGCCAGCGATATGTCCTCCTTACTAGATTGGTGACAGCTGCATCAAGGTGAGCCCATGTGGTCCTGCGGAGCCATCCAAGGGTCTGAAGACATCTTTAAGACAGTCGTTTTCACCTTTCCACCAACTGTCTTCAAGGTTGGACCTCTGGGTCTCGAGAAACCATTAGGCCAGGTGGTAGAGCATCAGCAAGGAGAGCATCATCCTGGATCTGCAAGGTGGTGCTGGGAGTCCCAGCTTCCCAGCAGGACTTGCCTTAGGTGGATCAGAGACAATTCCTCCCTAACACTGGGTGTTGGTGTAGGACTGCTCATTGTAGTTTCATGAGAAAGGCAAAGAGAACTGGGCTGTCAGCTTTCAGGCCCTTTAGTAGCTCTAGGATGTAAGAAACAGCAGTCACCAGGTAAATACAGCTCTTTGAATTTTTTCTTTTTCAACATGATTTGTGCATTTCCTGTCTCCAGAGAACCTGCAGGTTCAGAAGGATAACGTGAGGGATAGAGCAGCAAAGGAAATGGCTGGTAGGGCGTATCCTTGAGCCCCATGGTGCCCACAGTTTGGGGCACCTATATATGATAGGGTCTGCATCTGGCACTTGAAGAGCTGGTAATTGGCTAGAGATGAGAAGTAGAATTTGCCAAGTCAGAAGGAAACCTGGCAGTCCTGTGTTCTTAGAATCTAAGAGGTGGTTTAGCTAAGATGATATCTTGGCGATTCCAGAAAGCTTTAGACATTGAGACAAGGAAGGTTGGGCTTCAGTTGCAGTGTTTGTTTCTTTTCCATATAACTTTGTCTTCCTGCTTAGAATAGGAAGATTGTTGGTAGTGGCTTCTGTGTGAGACTCCTGATGCTTGCCTGAGCCCTGCAGGTCATAGTTCCTAGTGATGTGGGCACTGAAATTGGAACCATGAGCCCCTCATTACTTCTTCTCTGCAAGACTTAATGTGCAATGATAGTTTGGGGTTTGGCTTTGTGCTTGTGTTCCAGTGTAAGCACTCTTCCCTCACATACTGAAAACATTTCCAGTCAAGATGAAAGGTAGGCAAGTCAAGTGTGACTGTTCACAGTACATGTGTTTTCCCATCAGGCCACCTGTGTTCAGTTCCAGACCCTCACCAGTAATCTTAGTTGAGCCAAGAAGAGAACACATAGTGTTAGAGTCTCAGGTCAAAGGGATGTGTGTAACAGACATAAAGAGAGTTCTCTTGCATTGATTCACATAGTGAGGCAGCCTGTTTGGATTGTGGTTGGTGACTGCATTCTGAAATTCAGAAGGCATTCAGTGAACTTGAGAAGGTTTGAAGTCGAAGGGAGTCAGGAGTTTAATAGCTTTACAGGTAGGATTATAACCACCAAAAGGCAAAAAATAGTAAGACTGGAGCTCTGTGAAGCTTTGAGAGATCATTGAGGTCTGGCAGAGGGCCCTAAAGAACTGTGCCTGACTTAGAACAGCCTGAGCAACATTGGAGGGGCTGTTCCCTGTGTACTGGGACCAAAGAAAAACTCAAATTGTTCTGCTTTGATAACTTCTATGTGCATCCTATGGGTGACTTCTAAGGCTTGGACTACATACTTTGAAGAACTTCAAAACTGGTGAAGGGGAGATAGAAGAGCACTGATCTCCACCTTAAGGTATAGCCAACAAAGGAAGAGGTTGAGTCTATAGATCACATTCCTCAAGTCCCATTCAAACCATGCCCTTGGGAATGTGAAAGGAAGCTTTACCCTGTCAATCTCATGGCAGTCCTGGAGCCATTACCTCAGAGGGTAATACTCATAGGGAGACAGAAGAAGATCAAGAAGGCTCTTGGACAGCAGATACATCTTAATGCCCTGTGGAAGATGTTTGTGGCTTTGAGAAGAGGTCACCGAAGGCCAAGACCTTTTGCCCATTCTTGGTCTCATCAGTAGCAAATCTTGGGGATGGATAAGTTCTAGAACTGAGTCACTGTGATGGTTCTGATCTTATGTTAGAAAAAATGATTAAAAGCAAAACACCAACTTTTGGATTGCCTCTGCTTGTTTTCATTTGACTTCGTTTGCATGCTTATGGGAACCCACCACATTGTAGGTACAGAGAAAGAGATATAGTGGTAGTGCCTGATATCATCTTGTTGATGTCGGGTGGGATGAGGTAAGCACTGTAAATTTTTTTTTTTTTCCTCTTGAAACATATATTTTTATGTAGCCCAGACTGGCCTCAGCTTCTTAGAGGAGCTGAAGCTGAGCTTGAATTCCTGATCTGCTGCTTCTGCCTCCCAAATGATGGAGTTATAAGCTATTACCATGTAGTCCAGGCTGGCTTTGAACTTCTAGCAATCTTCCTGCCTCAGCTTCCTCGCTGTAGGGATTATGTGAGTCTCCTTGCCTAGCAGTAGTAATTCTTAATTTTGAGGTTACTTTATTTGTGTGGAATAAATTTTAAAAGGATTGAAAATACCAACGACTTTGGCTAGGATTGTGAAAGCACTTACTATGTGTTTCCTTGAGGGTAATATAGACCATTCTATGTCCTGACAGCTGAGAATCTACAGAGGGAAAGAGAGGACTATGTTGTGTCACAAGCTCTCTGTCCTCGAGAGGGTCACACCATGATCTTAGCAGGCTGGAAGGCCCTGCTTTATCTGTTTCCTGTGACAGTGGGCCTTCTGTTGCAGGGGTCCCTGGGCAAGTGGTTCTCTTCATAATGAGGAAAGCAACTTCCTATTTGTACCTCTGCTATAGGGCTCTGTAAGCAAATAGGTAGATCCTTTGAGGTTTTGTCAAACTCCTTCATTCCTCCTGTCCTGTGTACTCCACCTTTTTTTCCTTTACTATTCTAGGAGTTTCTAAAGTGTGAAATGTGGGCTGGAGAGATGGCTTAGTGGTTAAGGCACTTGCCTGTGAAGCCTAAGGACCCAGGTTCAATTCCTAGTACTCATGTAAGCCAGATGCTTAAGGTGGAACATGCTCCTGGAGTTCGTTTGCAGTGGCTAGAGGCCCTAGTACACCCATTCTTTCTCTCTCTTCCACCCCAATAGATAATATATATATTTTTTAAATTGTCATACTTTTTAAAACAGTGTGAAATGTGGTGAAGTAGTAGAAAACTTGGTAAACAAATGTCAGCTTTCTATCTTACTTCCTTCTTCCTAAATTGCAGGGCTCAACAATCTATGACATCCTCTGCAATCCTTCACAGTGCCCAAGATCTAAAAGTGATATTGTCAGAACAGTTATGGAACTCTTCCCTTCAATCTGTTGCCCTTAATGACTTGCCTCTTTTTTTCTCTGCATTCCTTTCCTGATCTGAGATATGATAAATACTACTAAAAGATAACCTTTGTGGTTTAGCATATACTGCACTGTTCATGCTTTATGCGGATTATCTCATTTAATCCTCAAAGCATCCTGGAAGTAGGTTCTGTCATCTATGTCTCACAAGTGAAGAGGAGACTCACAGAGCCTGTGAGCTCCTTGTCCTCAGGAGTAGCCAGGTAAGCCTGGCTTCATAGTTCATGTTTTATTTATTAACCACATAGTGCCAGAGTGCCTTTCCTTGTGCAACCAGCTTCTTTCTTATTGAGGGTTACTCTAGAATCAGTTCTCAAGAGTAGGATGATTGGGTCAGAAGGTCTGGATGTAACCTGGCAAAGCTTTGACCCTTGTTCACCCCTCTTCTGCCACAGCGCTTGCCTCCAGCACCCTGAACATGCCAGCGATATGTCCTCCTTACTAGATTGGTGACAGCTGCATCAAGGTGAGCCCATGTGGTCCTCATGGAGCCATCCAAGGGTCTGAAGACATCTTTAAGACAGTCGTTTTCACCTTTCCACCAACTGTCTTCAAGGTTGGACCTCTGGGTCTCGAAACCATTAGGCCAGGTGGTAGAGCATCAGCAAGGAGAGCATCATCCTGGATCTGCAAGGTGGTGCTGGGAGTCCCAGCTTCCCAGCAGGACTTGCCTTAGGTGGATCAGAGACAATTCCTCCCTAACACTGGGTGTTGGTGTAGGACTGCTCATTGTAGTTTCATGAGAAAGGCAAAGAGAACTGGGCTGTCAGCTTTCAGGCCCTTTAGTAGCTCTAGGATGTAAGAAACAGCAGTCACCAGGTAAATACAGCTCTTTGAATTTTTTTCTTTTTCAACATGATTTGTGCATTTCCTGTCTCCAGAGAACCTGCAGGTTCAGAAGGATAACGTGAGGGATAGAGCAGCAAAGGAAATGGCTGGTAGGGCGTATCCTTGAGCCCCATGGTGCCCACAGTTTGGGGCACCTATATATGATAGGGTCTGCATCTGGCACTTGAAGAGCTGGTAATTGGCTAGAGATGAGAAGTAGAATTTGCCAAGTCAGAAGGAAACCTGGCAGTCCTGTGTTCTTAGAATCTAAGAGGTGGTTTAGCTAAGATGATATCTTGGCGATTCCAGAAAGCTTTAGACATTGAGACAAGGAAGGTTGGGCTTCAGTTGCAGTGTTTGTTTCTTTTCCATATAACTTTGTCTTCCTGCTTAGAATAGGAAGATTGTTGGTAGTGGCTTCTGTGTGAGACTCCTGATGCTTGCCTGAGCCCTGCAGGTCATAGTTCCTAGTGATGTGGGCACTGAAATTGGAACCATGAGCCCCTCATTACTTCTTCGCAAGACTTAATGTGCAATGATAGTTTGGGGTTTGGCTTTGTGCTTGTGTTCCAGTGTAAGCACTCTTCCCTCACATACTGAAAACATTTCCAGTCAAGATGAAAGGTAGGCAAGTCAAGTGTGACTGTTCACAGTACATGTGTTTTCCCATCAGGCCACCTGTGTTCAGTTCCAGACCCTCACCAGTAATCTTAGTTGAGCCAAGAAGAGAACACATAGTGTTAGAGTCTCAGGTCAAAGGGATGTGTGTAACAGACATAAAGAGAGTTCTCTTGCATTGATTCACATAGTGAGGCAGCCTGTTTGGATTGTGGTTGGTGACTGCATTCTGAAATTCAGAAGGCATTCAGTGAACTTGAGAAGGTTTGAAGTCGAAGGGAGTCAGGAGTTTAATAGCTTTACAGGTAGGATTATAACCACCAAAAGGCAAAAAATAGTAAGACTGGAGCTCTGTGAAGCTTTGAGAGATCATTGAGGTCTGGCAGAGGGCCCTAAAGAACTGTGCCTGACTTAGAACAGCCTGAGCAACATTGGAGGGGCTGTTCCCTGTGTACTGGGACCAAAGAAAAACTCAAATTGTTCTGCTTTGATAACTTCTATGTGCATCCTATGGGTGACTTCTAAGGCTTGGACTACATACTTTGAAGAACTTCAAAACTGGTGAAGGGGAGATAGAAGAGCACTGATCTCCACCTTAAGGTATAGCCAACAAAGGAAGAGGTTGGAGTCTATAGATCACATTCCTCAAGTCCCATTCAAACCATGCCCTTGGGAATGTGAAAGGAAGCTTTACCCTGTCAATCTCATGGCAGTCCTGGAGCCATTACCTCAGAGGGTAATACTCATAGGGAGACAGAAGAAGATCAAGAAGGCTCTTGGACAGCAGATACATCTTAATGCCCTGTGGAAGATGTTTGTGGCTTTGAGAAGAGGTCACCGAAGGCCAAGACCTTTTGCCCATTCTTGGTCTCATCAGTAGCAAATCTTGGGGATGGATAAGTTCTAGAACTGAGTCACTGTGATGGTTCTGATCTTATGTTAGAAAAAATGATTAAAAGCAAAACACCAACTTTTGGATTGCCTCTGCTTGTTTTCATTTGACTTCGTTTGCATGCTTATGGGAACCCACCACATTGTAGGTACAGAGAAAGAGATATAGTGGTAGTGCCTGATATCATCTTGTTGATGTCGGGTGGGATGAGGTAAGCACTGTAAATTTTTTTTTCCCCCTCTTGAAACATATATTTTTATGTAGCCCAGACTGGCCTCAGCTTCTTAGAGGAGCTGAAGCTGAGCTTGAATTCCTGATCTGCTGCTTCTGCCTCCCAAATGATGGAGTTATAAGCTATTACCATGTAGTCCAGGCTGGCTTTGAACTTCTAGCAATCTTCCTGCCTCAGCTTCCTCGCTGTAGGGATTATGTGAGTCTCCTTGCCTAGCAGTAGTAATTAGTAGGCTCTCTCTCTCTCTCTCTCTCTCTCTCTCTGTGTGTGTGTGTGTGTGTGTGTGTGTGTGTGTGTGTGTGTGTAAGCAGGCTAAGTGTGTGCTTCTTTCCCTATGGCCACTGACTGCCTATTTCAGAATCAGTTTTGATCCTGTTACCATAGGACTCATTTTACAGCCTGTCTCTCTCAGTTCAAATTCTGAAAGCAGGAAGCCTGATTGGCCTGGTCCTACTTAGGGACTGGTTCTTAGCCCTTCCCACCACATTCAGTAATAGTATCCAGAGATGTCATGTTACTGCCTTTCTAGAACAAGGGAGGTAAGTAATCAAAACCATTATCTTCTGGGCTCTTTTGTTATGTTTGTCTTTAGCTTGCAATGATAGTGTAGAGCGGCCTATATACTCTCCCCCAGATTCTCCCAGTGCTTACAAAATTTCACTACTACACCAAAAGCAGGAAACTGGCCAGGCATGGTGGCACACGCCTTTAATCCCAGCACTCAGGAGTCCAAGGTAGGATCACCATGAGTTCAAGGCCACCCTGAGACTACATAGTGTATCCAGATCAGCCTGGGCTAGAACAAGACCCTACCTTGAAGGGAAAAACAAAAGCAGGAAATTGCTGTTGGTGCAATGTGCATGTGTGCTACTGTCATTGTCCCTGCAGCCATAATCAAGACAGTATTGTTCCCCTTAGCATGGAGTTCTCCTACCTCTTGATAATCTTTACCCCATCTTAACCCACAGCAAACACTAATCTTTTCTGCGCCGCCACAAATAGAATGATATAAAAAAAGAATCCTGGGCTGGAAAGATGGCTTAGGGGTTAAGGCCCCTGCCTCCTAAGCCTAAGAACGCTGGTTCCAATCTCCAGGTCCCACTTTTAGCCAGATGCAAAGTGAGTAAGGGCGCAATGCCGCACTTGCCCACAAGGGGGCGGGCACACGCATCTGGATTTCATTCTCAGCAGCTAAGACACTGCTGGCGCGCCCATCTATGTATCTCTGTCTTCCTCCTCTCTGTGTCTGTCTCAAAAAAAAAAAAAAAAAGGCCGGGCGTGGTGGCGCACGCCTTTAATCCCAGCACTCGGGAGGCAGAGGTAGGAGGATCGCCAAGAGTTCGAGGCCACCCTGAGACTACATAGTTAATTCCAGGTCAGCCTGGACCAGAATGAGACCCTACCTTGCAAAACCAAAAAAAAAAAAGAATCCTAAAATACATGATCTTTTGAGATTATTATTTCTCTCTGTAATTTCCTTGATGTCCATCCAAGTTTGCATAGATGCTTAATAGTTTATTCCTCTTATGTCTTGGTGGTACTCAGTGTGAGCATGCCACAGTTTAATCATTCACCTATTGAGAGATACCTTTATTATCTCCAGCTGCTCTGGGTGGTTATGTGCAGGTTTTTGAACATTAGTTTTTCACATTTCAGGGAAAAATGTCCAGGGATGTGATTACTAGTTCCTATGGTAAGCTTTTGGTCTTGTTTTGTTTTGTTTTCGTTTTCTCTTGGTTTTTTTGAGGTAGGGTTTCACTGTAGCCCAGGCTAACCTGGAATTTACAATATAGTCTCAGGGTGGCCTTGAACTCATGGCAGTCCTCCTACCTTGGATTCCTGAGTGCTGGGATCAAAGGCATGCACTGCCACACCCGGCCCTAAGCTTTCAGTATTTTTAAGAAACTTGTCTTAATTGTTTTCTAGAATAGCAGTACTATTTTTTATTTAAATTTTTAAATTTTACTTATTTTTATTTGAGATAGAGAAAAGCAGATAGTGAATAATGGGTACACCAGGACCTTCAGCCACTGCAAATGAACTCCAGACCATGCACCACCTTGTGTATCTGGCTTACATGGGTCCTAGGTAATCAAACCTGGGTCCTTTGGCTTTGCAGGCAAGTGTCTTAACCACTAAGCCATCTCTCTAGCCCTATTACACAGTTTTTTTTTTTAGAGGGAGAGAATTGATGTGCCAGGGCCTCCACCACTGCAAACTCCAGATGCTTGTGACACCTAAATGAGCATGTGCAACCTTGTGCTTGCCTCACCTTGTGGTCTGGTTTACGAGCAAGCTGGAGAGTTGAACATGGATCCTTAGGCTTCACAGGCAAGCAACTCAACTGCTGAGCCATTTCTCCAGCCCCTATTATACGTTCTTTTTGGTTTGTTGAGGTAGGGTTTCACTTTAGCCCTGGTTGACCTGGAACTCACTAGGTAGTCTCAGGGTGACCTTGAACTTATGGCAATCCTCCTACCTCTGCCTCCCAAGTGCTGGGATTAAAGGCATGCACCACCATGCCTGGCCCTATTATACATTCTTTATATATATATAAGTATATATATAAATAATTTATTTGAGAGAGAGAGAGAGATAGGGGGGGAAATGGGCATGCCAGGGCCTCCAGCCACTGTAAAAAAACTCCAGATGCATTCACCCCCTTGTGCATCTGGCTTACATGGGTCCTGGAGAGTCAAACCTGGATCCATTGGCTTTCCAGGCAAATGCCTTAACCACTAAGCCATCTCTCCAGCCTACTATTATACACTCTTATTAGCAGTGAACAACAGATGACCTTGCCTGCCTCCTCACTACCATCTGTTTTTGTTCCACTATTCTAAACAGATGTATGATACTACAGATATTCCTTTAAATTTGTTGAGGCTTATTTATGGCTTAAGATTATGGTGGTCTGCCTTGGTATATGTTTCTTTGGCACTAAATGATTGTTCTGCTGTTATTGAGTGGAGTGTTCTATAAATACGAATAAAATTCTGTTCACTGATAGTGTAGTCAAGTTCTTAATTATTGGTGATACTCTTTTTTTAAATTTTTATTAACAACTTCCATAATTGTAGACAATATCGCATGGTAGTTCCCTCCCTCCTCCCACTTTCCCCTTTGAAACTCCACTCTCCATCATATCTCCTCCCCCTCTCAATCTCTCTTTTATTTTGACGTCATCTTTTCCTCCTGTTATGATGGTCTTGTGTAGGTAGTGTCAGGCACTGTGAGGTCATGGATATACTGGCTATTTTGTGTCTGGAGGAGCACGTTGTAAGGAGTCCTACTCTTCCTTTGGCTCTTACAATCTTTCCACCTGTTGGGGTCCCCCCCAAGGCCAGCTCAGGAGGGACGGTAGGGTCTCTGCCGAGTTGGGGTGAGCAGCGAGGAGTCACGACACAAACTCCGGGCGTTGGGTGAAAGCAGAAGCGAGAATCCACAAACTCCTTTATTTAGCACAATGCACATAGGGTTTAAGGGGCTGCTAATCCTTGTATGGGGTGGTCCCCTATTTGTGACCAATGACAGCCTGTCTCTGGACAGGACATCTTGTGGCAGACTTCTCGTGAGCATGGGACTGTAACTGTTGTCACACCAAGCCTGCACAGAACGCCATTTTCACAGAAGCCACTTCTGGTTTTCTTCTGCCATGCGGTCTGGCTAGGACCAGGCCTATATTGTGCCATACATCCACCCCCTCTTCTGCAATTGACCCTGAGACTTGGAAGGTGTGATAGAGATATTTCAGTGTTGAGCACTCCTCTGTCATTTCTTCTCAGCACCATGGTGCCTTCTGAGTCATCTCAATGTCACTACCACCTGAAAAGAGAAGCTTGTCTAAGCAAAAGTGAGAGTAGCATTAATATATGGGTATGAACATTTAGAGAAGTGGTGAACATAGTATATACATTTAGCCAGACACCAACAGATGTTACACCCCTAGGGCTTATGACTATTCCTGTCATAGGTTTTCAGTATCAGGGATGCATTCCCTCACATGGAGCGGGCCTCCAGTCCAATTAGAGAGTGGTTGGTTTCCCCCATAACAGACATGCCACTATTGCACCCGTTGGCTCATTTGGCCTGGCTGGCCAAATCTAAGGCTTGCAGTGTCCACTGCTGAGTATGTACACTGGTGATTTCTCTCTGTCATTGAACTGCATGCAGCATAGCTTTTTCCAGTTTTCTGTCTGTCAGCTGGTCCACATGGAGGAGGCTTTCAGCCCAGCTCCAGCAGGATTTCTCAGTGACCTTTGTAGCCCAAGTATGTGGAGTCTTCAGCAATAGTCTTACCATCTGTACTTGGTGGGAAACAAGGGCCTCGGCAATGGCTTGTAGATATTCTTTTTTAATATTTTAATTTGAAAGCAAGAGAATGGACATGACAGGGCCTAGACACATGCCCCATCTTGTGCATCTGGCTCACGTGGGACCTGGAGAATCAAACCTGGGTCCTTTTGCTTTGTAGGCAAACACCTTAACTGCTAAGCCATCTCATCTTTCCAGTCCTCAGTGGTGATATTCTGCCAAGTTACTCTTTTTCCTTTTTGCTCTCTCTCTCTCTCTGTGTGTGTGTACATATTTATGCAGGTGTACATGCACCTGGGTGTGGAAACCAGAGGGTAAGTTCGGGTGCTATCCTCGGGTATACCACCCACCTTTTTTTGAGACAGGGTCTCATTGGATCAAAACTCAACATAGTAGGCTAGACTGTCTGGCTAGTGAGCTCTAGGGATCCTCCTTTGTTTGCCTTCCCAGCACTGGGATTATAAGTGTCTTTTTCTGTGCCCAGAATTTACATGTTTTGGGGATTAAACTCAGGTCTTTTTGCTTGTGAGGCAAGCACTTGACTGACAGCTATCTCGTCAGTACAAGGTCTTCTACCAGTTATTAGAGAGTAGTGGTGAATATAATGTAAGCTATAATCTCTTATCAGGTTTTTTAAAATTCACGTGCTTTGTATTTCTGTTATTTGGCATATACACATTTGGGATACCTTTGTAATTTTGGTGGATTGATGCATTGATCATGTAATGTCCCTTTCCATCCCTCTCTCTTCCCCCACCCTTTTCTTGTTGGTGATGGAGCCCAATGTCTTGTGTATACTAAGTATACACTGTGCCACTGGCCCCTCTTGTTTTGTTGTTGTTGTTGTTGTTGTTTGTTTGTTTGTTTGTTTGTTGTTCCAGGCTGACCTGGAATTCACTATGTAGTCTCAGGGTGGCCTGGAACTCACAGCAATCCTCCTACCTCTGCCTCCTGAGTGCTGGGATTAAAGGCATACGCCACCACGCCCAGCTTCTTGTTTTCTTTTGATTTGTGTTTATATCTCTTTCCCATTCTTTGCTTTCAGCCTACCTGTATCATTACATTGGCAATGACTATCTTCTAGGATGACTATATTTAGCATATAATTTTTTTCTCTGCCAAACGTTCTTTTAGTGTCTTTTGGGGCGGGGGCGGGGGGGGAAGGAGGGTTGGTTTTTCAAGGTAGGGTCTCACTCTAGTCCAGGCTGACCTGGAATTCACTATTTAGTTCCAAGGTGGCCTTGAATTCATGGTGATCCTCCTACCTCTTCCGAGTGCTGGGATTAAAGACATGCACCACCACACCCGGCTAATAGTATATTTTTAAATTTTTGTTTATTTATTTGCAAGCAGAGAGGTAGAAGAAGGGAAACAGAATGGGGGTGTCAGGGCCTCCAGCCACTGCAAACAAACTCCAGGTGCATGTGCCCCTTGTGCATCTGGTTTACGTGGGTCTGGGAGAATCAAATTGGGATCCTTTGGCTTTGCAGGCAAACACCTTAACCGCTAAGCCATTTCTTCAGCCCTCAAATGTTCTTTTTTTTAAAAAAAAAATATTTTATTTATTTGTGAGCGAGAGAGAGTGAGGAAGAGGCAGATAGAGAGGAGGAGAGAATGGGCACACCAGGGCCTCCAGCCACTGCAGACGAACTCCAGACACATGTGCCCCTTGTGTATCTGGTTTACATGGGTCCTGGGGAATTGAACCAGGGTCCTTAGGCTTCGCAGGCAAACACCTTAACTGCTAAGCCATTTCCCCAGCCCCTCAAAGGTTCTTTTAATTGATGTTTTTAGATTGGTTCCATCATATGTAATTACAGATATATTCGGGCTTCAGTCTGCTGTTTTAGTTTTTGTTCTCTATTCTTTGTTTTTGTTTCCTTTTTCCTGCCTTAGTGGGTTAGTTGAATATTTTTGAAAATGCAATTTTGATTTTCCATAGTGGGAGGGTATTAGGTGTGTGGTAAGTGTACATATGTGTGAGTGTATGCATGTTCATATGTGTGGGTGTGCATGTGTGTAGATGTGTATGCATGTTTGTGGATGCCAGAGAACAGCCTTGGGTATCATCCACCTCTTTTGTGAGAAGGGTCTCCCATTGACCTGGAGCTCTCCAATTAGGCTAGACTGGCTAGCCAGCAAGCTCTAGGGATTCTCCCATCTCTACCTCCTCAGTACAGGGTTAATAGGTGCTCATTAGTACATTGTGCTTTTTTTTTTTTTTTGGTTTTTCGAGGTAGGGTCTCACTCTGGCTCAGGCTGACCTGGACTTCACTATGTTAGGGTGGCCTTGAACTCTCGGCGATCCTCCTACTTCTGCCCCTGAGTGCTGGGATTAAAGGCGTGCACCACCACGCCCGGCTTCACATTGTGCATTTTTATGTGGGTACTTGGGATCAAACTCAGGTATGAGCACTTTACCTACTGAACTCTCTCCCCGGCCCTCCATAGTGTATCTCCTTAAGTCAGTTTTTTTTTTTTTTAATGTTTGCTCTAAAGTGTTACATATATGTACCTAACTTGTTCCTTTATGGTGCTGAAAATCAAAATCAAGTCCAGGGGCTTGTACATTTTTTTTTCCAAGGTAGGGTCTCACTCTAGCTCAGGCTGACCTGGAATTCACTATGTAGTCTTAGGGTGGCCTCGAACTCACAGTAATCCTCCTACCTCTGTCTCCCAAGTGCTGGGATTAAAGGTGTGTGCCACCACGCCAGGCTGCTTGTACATATTAAACATGCACACTACCACCTGCAGCCCTATGCCTGACTTAATACATTCTATCTGAACTCCATATTATCCTTCCTTCCTTCCTTCCTTCCTTCCTTCCTTCCTTCCTTCCTTCCTTCCTTCCTTCCTTCCTCCCTCCCTCCCTCCCTCCCTCCCTCCCTCCTTCCCTCCCTCCCTCCCTCCCTCCCTTCCTTCCTTTCTTCCTTTTTCCCCCCTGAGGTAGGGTCTCCCTCTAGCCCAGGCTGACCTGGAGCTCACTTTGTAATTCCAGGCTGGCCTCAAAACTCACAGTGATCCTCCTACATCTGCCTCCCAAGTGTTGGAATTAAAGGCATATGCCACCACACTCAGCCCCACATTTTATTAAAGGCATATGCCACCATGCCTGGCTACATTCTAAGTTTTGTTTCAAATGTAATTTAGAAAATTCAGGGAGGGCTGAAGAGATGTCTTAGTGGTTAAGGTGGATGGCTGTGAAGCCTAAGGACCCAGGTTCGATTCTCCAGGTCCCACATAAGCCAGATGCACATGTTGGCACTTGAGTCTGGAGTTCATTTCCAGTGGCTAGAGGCCGTGGCATGCCCATTCTCTCTCTCTCTCCCTCTCTCTCTTTGTCTCAAATAAATAAAAATAAATCTTTTAAAAGAAAAAAAGGGCTGGAGAGATGGCTTAGCGGTTAAGGCATCTGCCTGCAAAGCCAAAGGATCCAGGTTCGACTCCTGGATCCACATAAGCCAGATGCACAGGGGGCACATGCATCTGGAGTTCGCTTGCAGTGACTGGAGGCCTTGGCGTGCCCATTTTCTCCTTCTCTCCCTCCCTCTGTCTTTCCTTCTCTCTCTCTCCCTCTTTCTCTCAAGTAAATAAAATATATTAAAAAAAAAAAAAGAAGAAGAAGAAGAAGAAGCTGGGTGTGGTGGCACATGCCTTTAATCCCAGTACTCGGGAGGCAGAGGTAGGATTGCCATGAGTTCAAGGCCACCCTGAGACTACATAGTGAATTTCAGGTCAGACTGAGCTACAGTGAGACCCTACTTTGAAATAAAAAGAAAATTCCAGAGAAAGTCAATTGTAGTTATCCATATTTTTATCCCGATTTCCCACTATTCTTATTGGTGTTCCAAGAATCCTTTTATCATTTCCCTACTGTTTTAGATAACTTCATTTAGCTGTCCCTCAGAAGGTTAGCTAGCAACAAATTCTTTTAATTTTCCTTTGCCTGGGAATGTTTATTACTGGTGAAATGTGAAAAAGTGCCTGAAATAAGAGGAGTAGAACCCAAGTTGTCCAGTGAGAAGATATCCATTAGTGTTAGGTTACCATGCATGAAAAAGCACAAGGGCTTATCCTCTATAACCTTTTGCCTTTACTTTCAGAAGGCAATGAATCTATTCCATTTTTTCTTTGTTATTTTAAAAAATATTTTATTTTTTTTTATTTATTTATTTACTTGAGAGATGGAGAGAGGGAGAGAGTGGGTGCACAAACTCCAGATACATGTGCATCTGGCTTATGTGGGTCCTGGAGAATCGAACCTGGGTCCTTTGGCTTTGCAGGCAAGTGCCTTAATAGCTAAGCCATCTCCCCAGCCCTTTTTAAAACAGGATCTCTATGTAGGCCTCTGTGCCATCACATCTGTTGTGACTCCATCTTGATTCTGACAACTTCCTCTTTTATGTCATCTTGATTTGGCCTTCAAATTCACTTTGAGACTTTTTTCAGTTCTTGATAAGTTTTTTGAGTTTTTGTTTGTTTGTTTGTTTGTTTGTTTGTTTGTTTAATGAGAGAAGGAGAGCATTGGTACACCAGGGCCTCCAGCTGCTGCAATCCACACACACATGTGCCACCTTGTGTGCATGCCTGACGTTGTGCAAGTGTCACCTTGTGCATCTGGCTTACATAGAATCCGGGGAGTCGAACATGGGTTCTTAGGTTTCATAGGCAAATGCCTTAACTTCTAACCTGTCTCTCCAGTCCTTTCTTTGAGTGTTATTTATTTATTAGAGAGAAAGAGACAGAGAGAGAGAGAGGGAGAGAATGAGGCACCAGGGCCTCCAGCCTATGCAAATGAACTCCAGATGCATGTACCCCCTTGTGCATCTGGCTTATGTGGGTCCTGGAGTATCGAACCAGGATCCTTTGGCTTTGCAGGCAAACACCTTAACCATGAAGCCATCTTTCTAGCCCCTCTTTGAGTGTTTTTTAAAAATATATTTATTTATTTATTTGCAAGGAGGGAAGAGAATGGGCATGCTAGGGCCTCTAGCCACTACAAACAAACTCTAGGTGCTTGCATCACTTTGTGTATCTGGCTTTACATGAGTACTGGGGAATCAGACTTGGGTTGTAGGGGCTGGAGAGATGGCTTAATAGTTAAGGCGAACTTGAGTTGTAAGGCTTTGCAGGCCAGTGCCTTAATTGCTGAGTCTTCTCTCCAGCCCACTTTGAGTAGTTTTGAATGAAATTTCTGCAACCCTGAATCTTGTTTAAATCTTCTGCTTGCTCAATCTTTGACATTGCCCTGAAGGTGAGGGGGAGTTACTTTCTAACTGCCATGGGTGGGCAGAGGTCAGGACCCCTACTTGGCTTTCATGAACCCTAGAGTGGATGAGAGAATTATTTACTTCTGGAGTAGGTGGGAGATGTGGCTACCTGGGAATATGCAGATTCAATGTGCCTGGAGTGGGGAGGATGCCTTGTTAGCTGGCCTTACAACCATGGGGGTTGTATGCCCTTGTTGCTTTTGGGCACTGGCAAGTGTCCCCTCACCTTGTCCTTGATTGACATAACTCAAGCTGGAACTGCAGTGTGCCTTGTTGCAGCCAGGTCAAGTGCATGTCTTGGCTAACCACAAGGCCCCTAATGACAGTGGGGATGACTGCTAGAGCCTTTGTTATGTCTTACAAAGTTTTCACTAAAATGAAAGTTCTACTTTTTCACTTAATTTCTGGGACTGCTCCTCCCAGGTGACAAGATATTTATGGAGTCACCTCCAAAGGTAACACATAACAACATAACCCTTTGAAGCAGAATTGTTGGAGGAAATTATTAGGAATTAATACACAATAAATATAAGGAGTTAAAGTTAGATTGCTAATAGGAGTTAGGCAGGAAGACACATACCTGGTAATCCCAGCCCTCAGGAGGCTAATGAAGGAAGATCACAAGTTAAGCCATAATAAGGCCTTGGGGGAATGCTTGGTTAGCATATACAAGGTCCTGGGTTCAATCTCTGGTAACAAAAAAAAGGCGGGTGTGGTGGCACCAACCTTTAATCCCAGCACTCAGGAGGCAGAGGTAGGAGAATTGCCATGAATTCAAGGCCACCCTGAGACTACATAGTGAATTCCAGGTCAGCCTGGACTAGAATGAAACCCTACCTCGAAAAACCAAAAACACCACCACCAGCACACAAGCACCAGAGACCTGGGGAAGAGAGCTCACCTACCCAGCACCAGGCATGATCAGAGCAGTGACCCACAGATGCATCCGGCCTTCCTGAGCCCACAACACCACAAAGAAGGACCCAGGTGGCCGTGCAGCATAGCTGAGATCAAAGCTGTCCCTAAAGGTAACTGGGATTACACCAGGTCAATACCCGCCTGATGTATAGGCTTGAATCCGAAGGGCTAATTATACCTTCCATGTCAGGGTAAACTATATGTTAAATCTGAGGGTCAGATCTGACATTCTTTTTTTTTTTGGTTTTTCGAGGTAGGGTTTCACTCTGGTCCAGGCTGACCTGGAATTAACTATGTAGTCTCAGGGTGGCCTCGAACTCATGGCGATCCTCCTACCTCTGCCTCCCGAGTGCTGGGATTAAAGGCGTGCGCCACCACGCCCGGCTAGATCTGACATTCTTAAATAAGCTATATTTTGGGCTGCTCATTTGTTGCTTACTGATTTATAGTGCCTTTATTTCCTCTTCTGTCATTTGTTGGGAAAGGGTCTCACTTGGTCACCAGCTGACCTTGGAACCCTCTACAGACCAGAAATCTTAGCCTCCCAGTTGACAGGATTAAGGGTGTGGGGCAACACACATCCTTAGGGACTGTGACTTTGTTAGAGGATCTGTTTGTCATAATACCTGCTTTTGCACAAATACTCTGCTGTTTTTCATTGAATGGGTACATTGTTTAGTTAAGTTTTTAGAATTTGGCTGTATTCTGTTCTATTCAGCTTTCTTGAATGCTCTCATAGCAGGCAAACCCAACACCTAGGGTCACTTTTGTGGTTACTCTGAGAGTCTTAAGAGCCACACCTAGCACCTTAAGCTCCTACTCTGAAGATACATAACATCAGATTGATTGGTACATCTAATATTACTGCAGATAATTAGAAAATCCAAGCATTAAATTAAGATGCAAAAATCTCTACATTATAATACAAGAAACACAAAAAATCAAGATAATATAAATCCACCAAAAAGTATTAATGCATCAGAAATGACCTTCAGTGAGGCTGAATTAGAGGAAATGCCTGAGAAAGATTTCAAAAGAATGATTATAAATATGTTCAAAGAACCGAAAGAGGAAATAAAAGGGTTCAAAGAGGAAATCAAAGGATTCAAAGAACACACAGGAAAACAATTTAATGAAATAAGGAGGTCAATAGTAGACATAAATAAGGAAATAGAAATAAAGAAAACCCAGTCAGAAATACTAGCAATAAAGAACACAGTCGGTGAAATAAAAAACTCTGTAGAAAATCTCTCTAGTAGAATGGATGAAGGAGAGAACAGAATATCTAAATTAGAAAACCAGGTGGCAGATCTAATACAGTCCAACAAAGAGAAAGACAAACTAATAGGAAGGTACGAATGAGAATTTCAAGATATTCGGGACACTATGAAAAGATCAAACATAAGAATTCAGGGTATAGTAGAAGGCGAAGAATTTCACTCCAAAGGCATAGTAAGTGTTTTCAACAAAATTATACAAGAAAACTTCCCCCAAATTGGGAAAGAGAAGCCAATGCAGATACAGGAAGCCTTTAGAACACCAAACAGACAAAACCTGGAAAGAACCTCTCCTCACCATATTATAATTAAACTACCAAACATACAAACCAAAGAAAATATATTGAAAGCAGCTAGAGAGAAAAAGCAAGTCACCTACAAAGGCAAGCCCATCAGGATCACAGCAGATTACTCAACACAAACTTTAAAAGCTAGAAGGGCTTGGAGTGATGTATTCCAAGTTCTGAAAGATAACAACTGTCAACCAAGGTTACTTTATCCTGCAAAGCTATCCATTCAAATAAATGGAGAAATAAGGACATTCCATGACGAAAGCAGGCTAAAGGAATATTTGAAGACAAAACCAGCTCTACAGAAAATACTTGAAAGGATCTTATATGCTGAAGAGAAAGAAAAGCACACATATAAGGAACCTGGAAAAAACAAACCATACTCCAATACTAGTTAATACAAGAGAGCAAAGGTAAAACCAGAAGAACTACAAAACAAGAAAAATGGCAAAAATAAATACACACCTTTCAATAATAACTCTTTTTTTTTTTTTTTTTTTTTGGTTTTTCAAGGTAGGGTCTCACCACTCTGGCCCAGGCTTATCTGGAATTAACTTTGTAGTCTCAGGGTGGCCTCGAACTCACAGCGATCCTCCTACCTCTGCCTCCCGAGTGCTGGGATTAAAGGCATGCGCCACTATGCCCGGCTAATAATAACTCTTAATATCAACGGCCTGAATGCCCCAACCAAAAGACAGGTTTTCAGACTGGGTTAAAAAGCAGGATCTTAAGCCGGGCGTGGTGGCGCACGCCTTTAATCCCAGCACTCGGGAGGCAGAGGTAGGAGGATCGCTGAGAGTTCGAGGCCACCCTGAGACTACATAGTTAATTCCAGGTCAGCCTGGACCAGAGTGAGACCCTGCCTCGCAAAACCAAAAGAAAAAAAAAAAAAAAAGCAGGATCCTTCAATTTGTTGCCTCCAAGAAACTCACCTTTCTACAAAGGTTGGACACTATCTTAGGGTGAAAGATAGGAAAACAGTGTTTCAAGGAAATAGGCCTAGAAAACAAGCAAGGGTCGCTATCCTAATATCTGACAGGGTAGACTTCAGACCAACATTAGTTAGGAAAGATAAGGAAGATCACTTTATATTGATTAAAGGAATGCTCCAATCCCAAACATATATGCACCTAACATGGGGCTCCCAATTTCATCAAACAAATGCTATTATAACTAAGGTCACAGATAACACCAAACACACTTGTAGTGGGTGACTTCAATACCCCACTCTCACCAATTGGCAGGCCGTCCTGGAAAAAAAATAAACAGAGATGCTTCTGGATTAAATGAGGTCATAGAACAAATGGACCTAACAGACATTTCATCCAAATACTGAAGAATACACATTCTTTTCAGCAGCACATGCAACATTCTCTAAAATAGACCATATATTAGGACACAAAGCAAATCTTAGCAAATATAGGAAAATTGAAATAATTTCTTGCACTCTATCTGATCACAGTGGGATCAAACTACAAATCAATAATAAGAAAGGCTATAGATCATACACAAAATCATGGAAACTAAATACATATATTAATAATACATGTATTAATAAACCATATATTAGGACACAAAGCAAATCTTAGCAAATATAGGAAAATTGAAATAATTTCTTGTGCTCTATCTGATCACAGTGGGATCAAACTACAAATCAATAATAAGAAATGCTATAGATCATACACAAAATCATGGAAACTAAATACACTACTAAATGATGAATGGGTCAATGAAGAAATCAAGAAGGAAATAAAAAAATTCATAGAGTCAAATGATAACAAGAGCACAACATACCAAAACCTTTGGGACACAATGAAAGCAGGCCTAAGAGGGAAATTTATAGCTTTAAGTGCTTATATTAAAAATTAGAAAGGTCGCAGGTAAACAATGCACCACCTTAAAGCCTTGGAAAAAGAACAACAGGCGTGGTGGCACACGCCTTTAATCCTAGCACTTGGGAGGCAGAGCTAGGAGAATCGCTGAGAGTTCGAGGCCACCCTGACACTACATAGTGAATTCCAGGTCAGCCTGGGCTAGAGTGAGACTCTACTTCGAAAAACAAAAAAAAAAAAAAGAAAAAGAAAAAGAACAAGACAAACCAAAAATCAGTAGACAGAAAGAAATAATAAAGATTAGGGCAGAAATTAATGAAACAGAAACAAACAAAACAATCCAAAGAATCAATGAAACAAAGATTTGGTTCTTTGAAAGGATAAACAATATTGATAAGCCCTTAGCAAATCTGACCAAAAGAAAGAGAGAACAGACATAAATTAATAAAATCAGAGATGAAAAAGGCACCATTACAACAGATACCAGAGAAATTTTAAAAATCATAGGGAAATACTATAAGAACATATACTCCACTAAGTTTGAAAATCTGAAAGAAATGGATTTCCTTGATTTATATGATCTATGGAAATTAAATCAAGATGAGATTAACCACTTAAATAGACCTATAACAAGTATGGAGATCCAAGCAGTTATAAAAAATCTCCCAACTAAAAAAAGTCCAGATGAATTCACTGTTGAATTTTACCGGGCCTTCATGGAAGAACTAACACCAATGCTTCTTAAACTTATCCATAAAATAGAAGAGGAAGGAATCCTATCAAATTCCTTCTATGAAGTCAGCATCACCCTGATCCCAAAACCAGACAAAGATAGAACAAAAAAGGAAAATTACAGACCAATCTCCCTCATGAACATAGATGCAAAAATCCTCAACTAAATATTGGCAAACAGAATACATGAATAGATCAGAAAGATCATTCACCCTGACCAAGTAGTCTTTATCCTAGAGATGCAGGGATGGTTCAACATACGCAAATTGATAAATGTAATACATTACATAAATGGACTGAAGGATAAAAATCACATGATCATCTCATTAAATGCAGAAAAAGCATTTGACAAAATCCAACATCCCTTCATGATAAAAGTCCTACAGAGACTGGGAATAGAAGGAACATACCTCAACATAATAAAGGCTATTTATGACAAACCCGCAGCCAACATAATACTAAATGGAGAAAAACTTGAAGCTTTTCCACTAAAATCAGGCACAAGACAAGGGTGTCCACTGTCCCCACTTTTATTTAATATAGTACTAGAAGTCTTAGCCATAACAATAAGACAAGAGACACACACAAAAGGGATACAAATTAGGAAGAGATCAAGTTATCATTATTTGCAGATATGATTTTATACTATAACAGCAAACTGTTAGAGCTGATAAACCCCTATAGCCATGTAGCAGGATACAAAATAAACACACAGAAATCAGTAGCCTTCCTATATGCTAACAACAAACACACAAAGGATGAAATCAGAGAATCACTCCCATTCACAATTGCATGAAAAAAATAATAAAGTACCTTGGGATAAACCTAACCAAGGAAGTGAAGGATCTCTACAAGGAGAACTTTAAAACACTCAAGCGAGAAACTGCAGAAGACACTAGGAAATGGAAAAACATCCCTTGTTCTTGGATTGGAAGAATGAATATTGTGAAAATGGCAATCCTACCAAAAGCATCTACACATTTAATGCAATCCCCATCAAAATTCCAATGGCATTCTTGATGAAAATAGAAAAAATAATCCAAAAATTCATTTGGAAGCACAAAAAAAACTCAGATATCTAAAACAATTTTTTTTTTTTTTTTTTTTTGGTTTTGCGAGGTAGGGTCTCACTCTGGTCCAGGCTGACCTGGAATTAGCTATGTACTCTCAGGGTGGCTTTGAACTCATGGCAATCCTCCTACCTCTGCCTCCTGAGTGCTGGGATTAAAGATGTACGCCACCATGCCTGGCTCTAAAACAATTTTGAGCAACCACAATAAGGCTGGTGGTATCACCATACCTGATTTTAACCTATATTACAGAGCCATAGTAACAAAAACAGCATGGTACTGGCACAAAAACAGACATGTCGATCAATGGAACAGAATAAAGGACCCTCATGTAAATCCAGATAGCTATAGACACCTGGTCTTGGACAAAAATGCCAATAATACTCATTGGAGAAAAGACAGCCTCTTCAGCAAATGGTGCTGGGAAAACTGGATATGTATCTGTAGAAAGATGAAAATAGATCCTTATCTCTCTCCATGCACAAGAATCAAGTCCAAATGGATCAAAGACCGTAATATCAGACCTGAAACTCTGAAACTGCTGGAGGAAAAAGTAGGGAAAACCCTTCAACATTGGTCTTCACAAAGAGTTTCTGAATATAACCCCAAATGCTTGGGAAATAAAACCACAGATCAACCACTGGGACCTCATGAAATTACAAAGTTTTTGTACAGCTAAGGATACTGAATAGAGCAAAGAGGCAAACTACAGAATGGGAGAAAATCTTTGCCAGCTATACATCTGACAGAGGGTTAATATCTAGGATATACAAAGAACTCAAAAAATTAAATAATAGGAAATCAAACAACCCAATTAAAAAGTGGGTTCTGGAACTAAATAGAGAGTTCTCAGAAGAAGAAATACAGATGGCATATAAACATCTAAAAAAATGTTCTATATCCCTAGTCATCAGGGAAATGCAGATTAAAACTACGTTGAGATTCCATCTCACTCCTGTCAGATTGGCTACCATCATGAAAACAAATGACTATAAATACTGGCGAGGATGCATAAAAAAGGAACCCTTCTACACTGCTAATGGGAATGCAGTCTGGTCCAGCCACTGTGGAAATCCGTGTGGGAGGTTCCTGAGGCAGCTAAATATAGATCTACCATATGACCCAGCTATACCACTCCCAGGCATATATCCTAAGGACTTGTATCACTACCTTGGAAATACTTGCTCGACCGTGTTTATTGCTGCTCTATTCACAATAGCTAGGAAATGGAACCAGCCTAGATGTCCCTCAAGTGATGAGTGGATAATGAAGATGTGGCATATTTACACAATGGAGTTTTACTCAGCGGTAAAGAAAAATGAAGTTATGAAATTTGCTGGAAAATGGATGGATCTGGAAAGGATTATACTTAGTGAGGTAACCCAGGTCCAGAAAGCCAAACGTCACATGTTCCCTCTCATATGTGGATCCTAGCTACAAATGATTGGACTTCTATGTGAGTAGGAATAAAACTCAGTAGCAGAAGCCAGTAAGCTAGAAAGGGGATATAAAGGGAATAGAAAGGGAGGAAGGGGGGACTTAATAGGATGGTATTGTATATATGTAAGTAGAAGAACAGATTAATGGGGGTGAAAAGGCCTAAGTGAGGTCAGGGGAAGAGATTGAGTAAAGGAATGGTGGAGGGAGGGCGAATCAAAATCCAAGAGGATATAAATAAGTCATGTGGAAACTTTCTTTTCTGGACAATGGAACACTCAGAAGCAATAGATTGTTACTAGAAAATTTTCAGTTCCAGGGATGCCAGTGAGTTGTAGGCCGGGGAGGTCATAGATACCCCCAAAACATCATAGGCCATTGCCAAGGCCCTTGGTTTCCCACCAGGAATAGATGGTAAGACCCTATTGCTGAAGACTCCACATACTTGGTTGCCAAGGTCACTGAGAAATCCTGCTGGGACTGAGCTGAAAGCCTCCTCCATGTGGACCAGTTGACAAAAAGTGGTTAAAAGCTATGTGCATGAAATTCAATGGGAGAGAGAAAACACCAGTGAAGGTACTCAACAGTGAACACTGCAAGCTTTAAATTCAGCCAGCCAGGCCAAATGAGCCAATGGGTGCAATAGTGGCATGCCTGTTATGGGGAAAACCAACCACTCTCTAATTGGACTGGAGGCCCATTCCATGGGAGGGAATACATCCCTGATACTGAAAACCTATAACAGGGGTAGTCATGATGCTTAGGGGTGTAAAGTCTGCTTGTATATACTGTGTATATGCTGTGCTCACCAAACTGCCCAGTAAGCACTTCTCTTAATGTCCACACCCATATATTAATGCTACTCTCACTTTTGGTTAGAGAAGCTTCTCTTTCCAGATGGTGGCAACCTTGGGATGACTCAGAAGGCACCATGGTGCTGAGAAGGGACAGAGTGCTCAGCACTGAAACATCTCAAACCCACCTTCCAAGGCTCAGGGTCCATTGCGGAAAAGGTGGTGGAAAGAATGTAAGAGCCAAAGGAAGAGTAGGACTCCTTACAACATGCTCCTCCAGACACCAAATGGTCTGGATATCCATGACCTCACAGTGCCTGACACTACCTACACAAGACCACCATAATAAGAGGAAAATATCGTGACATCAAACTGAAAAGAGACTGATTCAGAGGGGGAGGGGATATGATGGAGAGTGAAGTTTCAATGGGGAAAGTGGGGGATGGAGGGAAGTACCATGGGATATTGTCTACAATTAAAGAAGTTGTCAATAAAAAATTGAATTTTTTTGAAAAAAAAAAAAAAAAAAGGAGAGCAAATGGTGAGGCTCAAGGAAAAATGAGAGGGCAGATATCAAAGCAGAGACCAAGAGATTCAATGGAGAAATGAGTAATAAAGAAGGTTCCACTCATGGTTACCACAAATATAAAGAAATTACATAGGCAGCAAGCCTACAGTTGTGAGACACCCACAAGGTAGATCTGGAGTGTAAGGGAAGTACATACATGGTAGATTTAGAAACCAGAGGAAAATCATACAAGAAACCAAAGTGGGAAATTATTCCACTATAAATACATTCAGTTATGCAAGGGTAAGACCCGGTTGATTTGTAGATTTGGAGGGTGGCCAACCAAATGTCTAGGTAACACATTAGACTTTGAGCAGCAGGGGGCACTGTAGATCAGTCTCCAGACACAAATTTCATTTCTGCCAAAAGTTCCATTCTTGTGCCAGGGCCAGGTGACATGTGGGGTGGCATCTCCTGGTTGTCTTTGGGCCTCAATCTCTAACTGAAACTGCCTTTAAAAAAACCTAGCTTTAAGCTGGGCATGGTGGCACACTCCTTTAATCCCAGCACTCAGGAGGCAGATATAGGAGGATCACCGTGAGTTCGAGGCCACCCTGAGACTACGTAATGAATTCTAGGTCAGCCTGAGCTAGAGTGAGACCCTACCTCGAAAAATTAAAAAAAAAAAAAAAAAAAAAAAAAAAAAACCTAGCTTTCTCCTATCCTTCTTTCCTTCTTCAGTGGCATATACCTTCAGCACTTGCAAGATTGAGGTTTGAAGATTTCTGTGAGTTTGAGGCCACCCTGAGACTACGTATGAATTTCAGGTCAGCCTGAGCTAGAGTGAAACCCTACCTCAAAAATCCAAAAAAAAAAAAAAAAAAAAAAAAAGAAAGAAAGAAAGAAAGAAAGGAAGGAAGGAAGAAAGAAAAAAGAAAAAGTGATGTATTTGTCTGTTTTTTTTTTTTTTTGTAGTGGCAAAATGCCCTGGTGCACCCATACACACACACAAGTAAATAATTACAGAAAGTACACACTTCTGTCCATGACCTAAAATATGTCATCTTTTGTATTCCACTTGAAAGCAAGTCACAATTACTTTTTGCCTTTGGAGAGATTCCCCAATCAAAAATCAATCTTTGCGACTGAAAAGATGGCTTAGCAGTTAAGGTACTTGCCTGCAAAGCCTAAGGACCCAGGTTGGATTCTCCAGGTTCCCCATACGCCAGATGCACATGGTAGTTCATGCATCTGGTAGTTCATTTGCAGTGGATAGAGGCCCTGGCTCACCTATTCTCACTCTCTTTCTCTCCATCTCTGTCATAAATAAGTAAATAAATAAATCTTTTTAAGAAATCAATCTTTGGAGCTGGGCGTGGTGGCGCATGCCTTTAATCCCAGCACTCAGGAGGCAGAGGTAGGAGGATCGCCATGAGTTCAAGGCCACCCTGAGACTACACAGTTAATTCCAGGTCAGCCTGGACCAGAGTGAGACCCTACCTTGCAAAACCAAAAAAAAAAAAAAAAAAAAAAAAGAAATCAATCTTTGAAGCCTGAAAAGATGGCTTAGTGGTTAAGACTCTTGCCTGCAAAGCCTAAGGACCCATGTTCAATTCTCCAGGTCCCATGTAAACCAAGTGCATGCACAAGGTGGCACATGCATCTGGAGTTTATTTGCAGTAGCCCTGGTGCACCCATTCTTTCTCACTCTTTCTCTCCCTCTCTCTGTCTCTAATAAATAAATAAACATAAATAAAAAAAAAAAAAAGAAAAAGAATCTGGGTGTGGTGGCATACTCCTTTAATCCCAGCACTTGGGAGGCAGAGGTAGGAGGATAACCATGAGTTTGAGGCCACCCTGAGACTACATTATGAATTCCAGGTCAGCCTGAGCTAGAGCAAGACCCTACCTCAAAAAAAAAAAAAAAAAAAAAAAACCACAAAGAAAAAAAAACAAAAAAAAAAAAGAAAAAAAGAAAATGGCACTCCTCAGATCTGGGCTTTTATTTTATTTTATTTTATTATTTTATTTTATTTTATTTTATTTTTGGTTTTTCTTTCTTTTCTTTCTTTCTTTCTTTCTTTCTTTCTTTCTTTCTTTCTTTCTTTCTTTCTTTCTTTCTTTCTTTTGTTTTTGTTTTTGTTTTTCAAGGAAGGGTCTCACTCTAGCACAGGCTGACCTGGAATTCACTATGTAGTCTCAGGGTGGCCTTGAACCCATGGCGATCCTCCTACCTCTCCCTAGCGCTGGAATTAAAGGTGTGCGCCACCACGCCTGGCTATTTTTGGTTTTTTAAGGTAGGATCTCACTATAGCTCAGGCTGACCTCAAATTCACTATATAGTCTCAGGGTTAACTCACGGTTATCCTCCTACCTCTGCCTCCCAAGTGCTGGGATTAAAGGTGTGAACTAACACTCCTGTTTTTTTTTTTTTTTTTTTTTTTTAAAGAGAGAATGGGTGCTCCAGTTGCCTCTCAGCTGCTGTGAACAAACTCCAGACGTCTGTGCCCCCTTGTGGGCAAGAGCAGAATTGCACACTTGCATCACTTTTGCATCTGGCCGAATGTGGGACCTGGAGATCAAACAGGCGTTCTTAGGCTTGGCAGGCAGGCACCTTAACCGCTAAGCTATCTCTCCAGCCCTTTTAATGTTTTTTTTGAGGTAGGGTCTCGCTCTAGCCCAGGCTGACCTGGAATTCACTATATAGTCTCAGGGTGGTCTCAAACTCACAGCAATCCTACCTCTGCCACCTGAGTGCTGGGATTAAAGGTGTGCACCACCATGCCCTGCTAATTAAAAAAAAAAAAAAAAAAAAACTTTGGGCTGGAGACATGGCTTAGTGGTTAAGGTGACGCCTAAGGACCAAGGTTCAATACCTCAGTACCCACATAAGACATTCACAAAGTGGTGCAAATGTCTGGAGTTCATTTGTAGTGGCTAGTGTCCCTCGTGCACCCATTCTATCTGTCTCTCTCTCTCAAATAAACAAGGGCTTGAGAGATGGGTTAGCAGTTAAGTGCTTGCCTATGAAGCCTAAGGACCCCAGTTCGAGGCTCAATTCCCCAGTACCCACATAAGCCAGATTCACAAGATGGCGCTTGCATCTGGAGTTTGTAGTAGCGGGAGGCCCTGATGTGTCCATTCTCTCTCTCTGCCTCTTTCTCTCTCTCTCTGTTGCTAACAAATAAATAAAAATAAACAAAAAATTTATAAACAATCATATAAATAAAAAATATTTTTTTAAAAATGGGCTGGGTGTGGTGGTAAATGCGTTTGGTCCCAGCACTTTGGAGGCAGATGTAGGAAGATCACCATGAGTTGGAGGCCAGCCTGGGGCTAAAGAGTGAGCTCTGAGTCAGCCTGGGCTAGAGTGAGACTATACCTTGAAAAAACAAAAAAAAAAATTGGGGAGGGGGAGGCTGGGTGTGGTGGCACAAACCTTTAATTCTAGCACTCAGGAGGCTGAGGTAGAGGAGCACCATGAGTCCAAGGCCAGCCTGGGCTATAGAGTGAATTTCAAGTAAGCCTGGACTAGAGGGAGACCCAATTTTTGTTCCTTATATATATATAGAGAGAGAATGGACATGGCAGAGCGTCTAGCCACTTCAAACAAACTCCAGATGCATGTGCCACCATGTGTATTTGTATTTTTTGTTTTGTTTTGTTTTTTTGCGAGGTAGGGTCTCACTCTGGTCCAGGCTGACCTGGAATTAACTATGTAGTCTCAGGGTGGCCTCAAACTCTCAGCGATCCTCCTACCTCTGCCTCCCAAGTGCTGGGATTAAAGGCATGCACCACCACGCCCGGCTGTGTATTTGTATTTAATATGGGATCTGAAGAATTGAATCTGGGTCCTTTGGCTTTGCAGGTAAGCACCTTAACTGCTAAGCCAGCTCTCCAGCCTGCAATTTTTTTTTTGTTGTTGTTGTTCAGTTTTTTCTTTTTTAGGTAGGGTCTCGCTCTAGCCCAGGCTGACCTGGAATTCACTATGTAGTCTCAGGGTGGTCTTGAACTCATGGAAATCCTCCTACCTCTGACTTCCAAGTGCTGTAATTAAAGGTGTGAGCCACCACACCCAGCTATGAGTTTGAGGCCACCCTGAGACTACGTAGTGGATTCCAGATTAGCCTGGGCTAGAGTGAAACCCTACCTCAAAAAGCAAAACCAAAGGGCTGGGGAGATGGCTTAGCAATTAAGGTGTTTGCCTGTAAAGCCAAAGGACCCAGGTTCGATTCCCCAGGACCCACATTAGCCAGATGCACAAGGGGGTGCATGCATCTGGAGTTCATTTGCAGTGGCCAGAGGCCTGGCACACTCATTCTCACTCTCCCTCTCTCTTTTTCCCTCTCTCTGTCTCTAATAAATAAATAAATAAAAATAAAATCTTAAAAACAGTAACAACAAAAAGCTTTAGCCATTGATATTGTCCTGTGAGTCAGCACCAGCCAACCAAGAGGCTTGTTTTGGGACTAGAACAAGGATTTAGGAGTGTGCACCCACCTGGAACTGCAGGCAGCTGCCGGCCTAGACCCACATCAGGAGCTGGATGTTTGGTGTGGGAAAGTGTCTTCCAGGAACACTTATGGGTTGTGTCACTCCTTCCTTTTATGTCTCCAGAAAGTTTAATAAATTCATATCAACTAAAATGAATGGTTAATAGCCTTTCCTGAAAACTAGAAGAAACTAAAGAGTTAATAACTTTCCCTAAAACTAGCAGGCAATAAAGAAGCCTCAGAGGCTTGCGGCCTTGGCAGGCTACTCCTGATTGATAAACTTCCCTTAACTCAGAAAACCTTGAGGGAACATAAACCGTCTGGTGGGGTATCCTCTCTAGACAATTTGGCTAAAAAAGTTTATTCTGGCCTGGAGAGATGGCTTAGCAGTTAAGGCACCTGCCTGCTAAGCCTAAGAACCCGGTTCCAATCTCCAGGTCCCACGTTTAACCAGATGCAGTGACGCAAGGGTGCAATGCCGCACTTGACCACAAGGGGGCGCACACATCTGGATTTCATTCACAGCAGCTGAGAGACTGCTGGCACACACATCTCTATCTGAATCCCTCTCCCTCTCTGTCTGTCTCTCTCTGTGTCTCTCTCCAAAAATAAATATAATAATAAAATGTAATTAAACACATTTAAAAAAAGCTTATTCTGAACAAGGACACAACTACGGTTCCTTATCTTCTTCTCTTAGACCTACAGCTGGTACAGTCTATTTTTCCTAGAATCCTCCTTATCTTAAACCCCAGCCTAGCTCAGTGCTTCAGCCTTCATCTTGTGGGAAGGCTGCTGCCTCTCGCTGTTTCTCTCAATAAACAGTCTGTCTGTAGAGATCAAGTCCAGTGTTCTCTTTCACTTTTCTCTTACACTTTCCTTACATTTGGTGCTGTTACTTGGATTGGAGCCCTCCAGGGCTTTTGGGACACATGCCCTCCCTTTCTCTTTCTCTTTCCTCTCTACCTTTCTGCCAGTGTTTCATTCCCATAGGAGTACTAAAACTTCCATGCTCATTACTCTGAACTAAACAGCTGCCTGTGACCTGAAACCTCCAGTCTTTCCAGCTTAATACCTGGAGGGTTCTTCCTTTTCTTTTCTTTTCACCCTCTCCCACTGAGACTTTTGAACTCCAGACTAGAGGCCTCTCACCATGTGATCTGCTGCATTCACACCATAATCAAATTCATTCTTGGTATTTGGTATTCGTTCTTGGTCTGTGGTGGAGGTGCCCTACCCAGACCTTAGAAACTCCCAGAATTTCTCACTTTTTAGTGTGTGGATGGTCGGAAACTCTGGGAGCCTCCTATGTATTGTTCCACACCCCAAGCATTATGAGTGCGGGGATGCTCCCTCCTAGTCCTTGGGTTTTATTTACCCTCCTTAAGCCTGGGAGAGGTCCCTGGTGGTGGGATTGGCCACTCTAGTCCTTGTCCTCCAAAATGGGCTCTAAATTATCTGTTCTAAAAGACACTCCATTGTCATGTCTCAAGGCTAATTTAAAGGAGCTTGAACTTCCTGAGCTCCTGCCTGTCAAATTACTCTGGCTCTCTGTTCAAATTTGGCCTCAATATTCCTTAGATAATGGCCCCCACTGGACTGAATTTGGTACTTTGATTTTAATATTCTTATTGATCTTGATAACTTCCTCAGAAAACATGGCAAGTGGTCCAAGGTTCCTTACCTTCAGGGTTTCTTTGCCCTCCATTCCTGCCCTTACTTTGTACTTCTTGTTCTACCTACCAAATTCTCTGTCACAAAAAAACGCTCTAAAATCCTGCCCTTTCTAAAACTCTCTCACACACAGTTCTGCCATCTGGCTATGACTTGCCAGGGTCTCTCCATCTCACACCAAATTCAAGCCAGCTCACTAAATCAAATACAAACCCTGCCTTCTTTTTTTTTTTTTTTTTGAGAGACAGAGAGAGAAAGATAGAGATGGGCGCGCCAGCAACCTCTCAGCTGCTGCAAATGAAATCCAGATGCGTGTGCCCTCTTGTGGTCATATGTGGCATTGAACCCTTGCGTCACTTTGCATCTGGCTAAACGTGGGACCTGGAGATTAGAACCGCTGGAGATTGGAACCAGCGTTCTTAGGCTTAGGAGGCAGACACCTTAACCGCTAAGCCATCTTTCCAGCCCAAACCCTGCCTTCTTAAAGAAACTCCTGTCTTGTCATGCATGGTGGTGCACCTTTAATCCCAGCACCCAGGAGGCAGAGGTAGGAGGATTGCCATTAGTTCGAGGCCACCTGAGACTACATGGTGAATTCCAGGTCAGCCTGGACCACTGTGAGACCCTACCTCAAAAAACCAAAAAATAAAAAATTTAAAAAAGAAACTCTTGTCTTTACTGGGCCTCTTTAACTTATTCTACATATGGATATATATTTTTTTTCTCTTTGCTAAAAGTTAAAATCACTATACAGCTCCTAGGGTTTTTTCTTTTCCCTTTCACCCTTCTTTTCATTATAAACCATCAAAGAAAAAATTGTCAACTTTAAATTCAAACCACTGGCTATTGTCCTGTTAATATTAAGTCCTCACCAATTTAGTCTTTTATTTATTTGACAGAGAGAAAGAGGGGGGAGAGAGAGAAAGAGAGAGGGAGGAAGAGAGTGGGTGTGCCAGGGCCTCCAGCCACTGAGAATGAACTCCAGATGCATGCGCCCCCTTGTGCATCTGGATTACATGGGTTCTGCAGAATTGAACTGGGAGCCTTTGACTTTGCAGGTAAACGCCTTAACCACTAAGCCATCCCTCCAGCCCCTAGTCCTCATCAATTTAAAACATAACTAAAATCTTAAAAAGGGATATCTTGCCGGGCATGGTGGCACACGTCTTTAATCCCAGCACTTGGGAGGCAGAGGTAGGAGGATTGCTGTGAGTTCAGGGCCACCCTGAGACGACATAGCTAATTCCAGGTCAGCCTGGACCAGAGTGAGACCCTATCTTGAAAAACCATAAAAAAAAAAAAGGGATGTCTTTCCATTATTTGTGTTGTCATGTCTAATGTTGGCCAACCATGTCATGTCATATGTTTTATGTTTCATGTAGTCTGTCTTTATATATGACTAAATTCATGGCCATTAATTGTTCCAATGCTTATGGTCATTAAATATTCTGATGCTCATATATTTTAAATGGTATTAAATTATTAAAAACAGGTTTACAATATATTAAAAATAAGCTCTATGTTTCTGACAACATGCTTATTCATGCTTACTACAACAATAGACATATTTGTATACTAAATTCTAATTCTGCTTCTACAGAAAGAGATATGTTTTTGGATCAGAAAAGACTTTATAAAGTAAAATATTGGTATAAGGTATGTTATTAAAAGGATATTAAAATGATAGAGAAAGGTTGTGGGACTTAAAACTGAAGAAGGTTTGGGTTGCTTGTGATAAAATGGGTTAACTTAAAAGTTTTCATTCTCCATATTTTTTCTCACCTTAATTGTTCATATACTTCAGACTTTACTCTTTGTAATAAGTTGATAAATTAATTTATATTGTCATGTCTCAAATCAAAGTTAAATTGAGCTATTCCTATATATTTCCTATTGTTAAACTCTGACTACTGAACAAAACTAAACATTTAACAAAACCAAGATTCATTTTATTTTATTTTTATTTTATTTTATTTATTTGAGACAAAGAGGCAGAGAGACAGAGAGAATGGGCATGCCAGAGCATCCAGCCACTGCAAATGAACTCCAGATGTGTGTACCCTTTGTGCATCTGGCTTACATGGGTTCTGGAGAATCAAAACAGGGTCCTTTGGCTTTGCAGGCAAACACCTTAACCATTAAGCCATCTCTCCAGCCCCCAAGATTCATTTTTAATGAGTTTTTGTTTATTTAAACCTTATCAAAAATATGTAAAAGTCAAAAATATGAAATTAATATAACTGACCTTCTAAATATCCAAAAAAGAGAGAGGGGAACCTAGGGGGACTGCTGACCCAGGGAACTGGGAAGACAATCAGAATCCAGACAGTCTATTTATAATTAACCATAGAGACAAAAAAAAAGCAGAAGTTAGAAAACAAACTTTAATGGTCATATTAAAAGTCTTATGCAAGGCCCTGCGTGGTGGCACGCACCTTTAATCCCAGCATTCAGGAGGCAGAGGTAGGAGTATCACCTGAGTACAAGGCCACCCTGAGACTACAGACTGAATTCCAGGTCAGCCTGAGCTAGAGTGAGACCCTACTTCGCAAAACCAAAACAAAATAAAACAAAATACTCTAACGTTAAGATGGTTCCTGTCTTGTTCATGCTGTTTTACTGGGTAATTATCACTGAAATTATTGTCTAAGTCTTATAAAAGGTGATTTAGTCATTGTGACTAAAAAAAAAGTCTTATGGTGGGGGCTGGATAAATGCCTTAGTGGTTAAGGCATTTGCCTGCGAAACGAAAGGATCCCGGTTCGATTCTCCAAGACCCACATAAGCCAGGTGCACAAGGGGCACATGCATCTGGAGTTCATTTTGCAGTGGCTATAAGCCCTGGCATGCCCATTCTCTTTCTCTGCCTTTTCTTCTATCTCTCTCTCTGCTTGCAAATAAATAAATAAATAATCTTTAAAAAATTTATAAAGTCTTACAGTAAGGACAATGTTGATAAATGTTTGATGGAAAAAGATTGTTACAGTGTGGCTACATAGTTTGGAAGGTAAAAGTGTGTAGATGAAGGCATGAGTAAGCTTAAACAGAAGGTTAAAGACAAAGTTGACTAACTCTTAAAGTACTTGATCAGATTACAGACTCCTTGAGATATATAAAATAACTATTAGCCTAGGGCTTAGATTAACAAAGGATGGCCCTGGCTGATAACAGGATGCTAAACAGGATGGTAAACTTTAAAAAAACAAACTTTAACTGATATTAATCTGGTCAGGATAATGGTTGTAAAGACTGGATTTAAAGTTCTCAACCAAGTTTGCTGTGGTCCTCTATTTGTCAACCTTTTACTATTTAATAAGATCATTTTTAAATCTTAAAAAAAAAAAAAAAAAGCCGGGCATGGTGGTGCACATCTTTAATCCCAGCACTTGGGAGGCAGAGGTAGGAGGATTACCATGAGTTTGAGGCCATCCTGAGACTACAGAGTGAATTCCAGGTCAGCCTGAGCTAGAGTGAGACCCTACCTCGAAAAACAAACAAAACAAAACACTCTAACCTTAACATGGTTCTTGTCTTGTTCATGCTGTTTTACTGGGTGATTATTACTGAGATTATTGTCTAAGTCTTATAAAAGGTGATTTAGTCATTGTGACTTTGTTTTTAGGGAAACTGAGGGAACTCATGTCCTAGGAAAGCCTGCAACATACAAAATATACAAATATAAACAATGTTAATATAGTTTGTCTAGGTTCCATATATTCTTTTTTTTTTTTTTTTTTTTTTTTGGTACTCCTACTTATGCCTTCTGAGTGCTAGGATTAAAGGTGTGTGCCACCATGCCCAGCTAGGCTTCATATATTCTACCAGTCATAAATATTGCCTTATGTTAAACTTAAAAATGATTCAATGATTAAAGGTAAGATGAAGAAATCACTTTATGTCTATCAATGTCTCTAATGTACGTTAAAATCAGACTAATTTAGCTCAACAATGACCAGGTTTGGCTTTATTCTTAAGCTATATGTAATCAATCTCAGTCAAGGTTTTACTTAAGTAATTGTCTCATTTCTTGTATATTAAGTTCATTGCTTATAGATATATTGATACTTAAGACATGTTCCCTGCTCTAGAAAAATGATCTTAAATGCTGCTGTCCTGCTTCTAGTTTGTGGGGTAATTGGAACAAACACAGGTATCTAAACTACTCAAAGATGCTACCAAATACAAATGCCAAAACTATGCTGTCTTACTTGACATGTTCTGTCTGTACTTATAACTATTAGATATTTTAAAAATAAGATGTGATGGGCTGGGGAAATGGCTTACCAGTTAAGGCGTTTACCTGCAAAGCCTAAGGACCTGGGTTCGATTCCCCACATAAGCCGGATGCACAAGGGGGCACATGCGTCTGGAGTTCGTCTGCAGTGGCTGGAGGCCCTGGTGTGCCCATTTTCTCCCTCTCTCTCTCTCAAATAAATAAATAAAATATCCTTTTTAAAAAGATGTGTCTACCTTTTAAAAAGCTGTTTCTCTGAGCCGGGTGTGGTGGCGCACGCCTTTAATCCCAGCACTCGGGAGGCAGAGGTGGGAGGATTGCCATGAGTTCGAGGCCACCCTGAGACTACATAGTTAATTCCAGGTTAGCCTGGGCTAGAGTGAAACCCTACCTTGAAAAACCTTTAAAAAAAAGTGTAAAAAAAAAAGCTGTTTCTCTATATTTCTCTTGTTTACATAGTTCAAACAATTCTCTATAACAAGGTGATAAATGTATTTATAATGCCATACCTCATATTATGATAAAAGAAAAGTTAAAGGCATCTGGCCCAAAGTTATGTCTTGTAACTGTAATAAACTTTCATGCTAATTATGTCTCATACTACATAATCTTTTGTACTGACACTGTAGTTTTAGTACTGTTTCAAGGCCATAGTTTGTATTACAGCTTCTGGCTAGTACAAAAATTATCTTGTGTTTCTTAACTCCATAACACCACTATAGATATCTCTCTACTACTTAGCTTCTGGCCAGTACTAAAATTATCTTGTATTCTTAACTCCATAACACAGCTTCAGATACCTTTCTACTAATTAACCATTTTTTCAGGCTTTGGAAGAGAGTTCATTATGTTTATAAAATAAATAACTGGTAATAACAAATTATCAAGACTAATCAAAGTTTTAGCCTTTTTATTTATTTATTTATTTATTTTTGGTTTTTCGAGGTAGGGTCTTACTCTAGCTCAGGCTGACCTGGAATTCACTCTGTAGTCTCAGGGTGGCCTCGAACTCATGGCAATCCTACCTCTGCCTCCCGAGTGCTGGGATTAAAGGTGTGCGCCACCACGCCAGCTATGTTTTTAAATATTTAAATATTTATTTATTTATTTATTTATTTATTCATTTGAGAGAGAGAAATAGGGAGGGAAGAAGAGAGAGAGAGAATGGGTGCACTAGGGCCTCTAGCCACTGCAAATGAACTCCAGATGCATGTGCTACCTTCTACATCTGGCTTATGTGGGTCCTGGAGAATTGAACCTGGATCTTTTGGCTTTGCAGGCAAATGCCTTAACCTCTATGCTATCTCTCCAGTCCTTCTCTCTCCTTTCTAACTCTTTCCTTCCATCCATCCCTTCCTTCCTCTTTATTCTCTCTCTCTCTTTTTTTTTTCAAGGTAGGATCTCATTCTATCCCAGGCCTGACCTGGAATTCACCTGGTAGAACTCACCCCAATCCTCCTGCCTCTGCCTCCCAAGTATTGGGATTAAAGGTGTTCAACACCATGCCTGGCTTTATTCTTTTTCTTTTTTTCTTTTTGTTTTTTGAGGTAGGGTCTCACTCTAGCTCAGGCTGACCTGGAATTAACTATGTAGTCTCAGGGTGGCCTTGAACTCTCAGTGGTCCTCCTACCTCTGCCTCCCGAGTGCTGGGATTAAAGGCGTGCGCCACCACGCCCGGCTCTTTATTCTCTTTTTGAACAGCCAATGTGGATTTCTCTCAGGAGTTTCCCTCCCTGATTACTGCCCAGGCATCAAACTTCAGCACATGGTAAGCATTGTCCAACCCAGGCTTCTTGGATTGGGCTTCCAGTGCAAGCCCAGCTTCCTTACAGCCTTTGCTCATATGTAGGAAAAACAGGCAGCTCTGCAGCAGAGCTGCGGCTGATATGTGGCAGTGAGGTGAGAGACTGCAACCGACAGCCCATCATCAGGTCCAATTTAGATCAATAGGTAGAGATGGTACCTATGTGGCAGGAGTGAATCCCTTCCTACTGCCCTGGCAGACACTACTAATCAATAGTATCACTTTCACAGTGAGTCAACCCAAAGATACAGACAACCACAGTTAGTTGGTACCTAGGGGGAAACTGACTTGCTGTTCTTGACCCAGACACAAACGGGACCCAAAGGTCACAGGGTGACTGACTCAGAAGACTAGCAGAAGGGTGGCGGTCAGAACTCATGCAGGAATTTCGAAAGCGGTAAGGTAAAGGGCACAACAAGGCATGGTCAGGCCAGCCAGGGAGGTGATGACTCACATTCATCAGTGCTTTAGTTTACAGAGCACTTTCTCTAAATACTCCCAACTCTTGAGGTTAAGTGACTCACTTCCATATTATAGATGAGGAGAAGGAAGGCCTAGAGAAGGTGGGTGCACCTGGGGTCAACCGGTGCTCTGGTCCACGTGGCAGACACTTTCTCTGAGCCTCAGGAGCACAGCAACCCAAGACTCAGGGTCAGCTTCTCTCCTGAAAGGTCATCCCAGAGCTGAGACTCTCAAGAAATGGAGCTACTGGCCTGCTGCTGATGTTCTAACCACTGACTAGGGCATAGGCTCGGAGGACTGGAGCCAAGGAAACCCTTGATTTACACATGTGATTTCTGGGGCATATGAACACTGAAATCTCATGCCAGTTCAAGCTGGAAGTATATGTCACAGAATACTGATTGAGAAGTGCCCACTGCCCTCTCTGGGTTAGGGGCTGACTTCACTCACAGTGCCCCAGAGAGGAGTCATTATGGTTCGTGTTGAATACTTGATCCCCAGCTGTTGGTGCTATTTTGGGAGACTATGGAAACTTGGAGGTGGGTCCTAACTGGGGGAAGAAGCTCACGGGGGCGTTGCCTTTTAAGGTTATACCTGGTCCACTGTTCCTTCTTCTACTTCCTGTCTACCAGAGGGCGAAAAACTTTCTCTGCCATTTAATCCTGCCAGCCATGATGTTCTGCCTAATTGCACAGGGCCTGGTGAACATGGACTGGGCCCTTGGAAGCTGAGCAAAAGAAATCTTTCCTCTTCTAAGTTGTTTCTGTCAGGTATTTGTTCACAGTGAAAACAACTAATACGAGGTACAGGTTGGGTGCCCTCCCTTCTCAGGTCCTCTTTAACTCCCCATGGCCTGGTGTTCAGCTCTACCTGCTGTGAGCCTTGGTTGGCCTTTGAAAAGCCTGAGTGCCAGGTGTTCACGCCTTTAATCCCAGCACTTGGGAGGCAGAGATAGGAGGAATGCTATGAGTTCAAGACCACCCTGAGACTACATAGTGAATTCTAGGTCAGCCTGGGCTAGAGAGAAACCCTACCTCGAAAAACAAGCAAACAAAAAGCCTGAGAGTGTCACCACTGACAGCAAACCACAGGGAAGTCAGGGTCAGCGCCCAATTTTTGTCTTCCTGCAACTTGATCCTTTCTCTCCATCTCAGTGCCCAGGCATGAAACCAGGAACTCAGGAGATAGGCAAGAGCCTGGGGAGGTAGAAAGAGTTATTCCCTCTTCCAGGACACCTGCAGAAAGCCCCTTTTCTCTGCTGTCCCACCTCCTTCCCCATATCCACTGGGGGCATTATAGCCACCCCTAGGTAGCTAGAGAGGACATAGTGGCTTTGTAGGAACAGCTGAGATTCCCCCTAAGAATCTGGGCTGCCCCTGGAAGGACAGGGAGTATGGTCAGCAATCACCTATTCTTTGCCAATCACGAGACCCCATTTTGTATCACATCATGGGCCATGTACTGCTCAAACCACCACTGTCATTGCGCAGCTGTGCAGGCCTATTCCAGGCAGAGAAGCACAAACCTCTGGAATGGAAAGGATGGGAGCTTTTGCTCATGCCTATCCACCTCACTGCCCAGCCAGGCCAGTGACTGCTCTGCACTCCTGCCCAGAAATCCCTTTGCAGTGTTGAGCAGAGACAATTCTTGAAGCCATTGGCTTAAGAAACTGGTCTTAGCTGAGTTTACGAAGAAAAGCTGCTGCCACCTAGCGTCTGAGCAGCATCAGGACTCCGGTTTGTTTGGTGGGCTCCAGGCAGGTGGCAAAGGGCTAGCTCCCTCAGAGTTGGGCCCAAAAGTAGTGGGACTATGGTGAACACCCTGCCCCAATTCCAGGAGTAGCCCCATGTGGCCAGAAATGCTAGTTATTCAAGAGAAACCCAATATCTTTTTTTTCCTATGAAATTCAATTTTTTTTTTTTTTTTTTTTTTTTTGGTTTTTTTCAAGGTAGGGTCTCACTCCGTTCCAGGCTGACCTGGAATTCACTATGTAATCTCAGGGTGGCCTTGAACTCATGGTGATCCTCCTACCTCTGCCTCCTGAGTACTGGGATTAAAGGCATGCGCCACCACACTTGTTCAGAAATTCAATTTTTAAAAAATATTTTTAAGACGGGTGTGGTGGCGCATGCCTTTAATCCCAGTACTCAGGAGGCAGAGGTAGGAGGATCGCTGAGAGTTCAAGGCCACCCTGAGACTACATAGTTAATTCCAGGTCAGCCTGGATCGGAGTGAGACCCTACCTTGCAAAACCAAAAAAAAAAAAAAAAAATTTTTTTTTTTATTGCTAGGTGTGGTGGTTTGATTCAGGTGTCCCCCATAAACTTAAGTGTTCTGAATGCTAGTCTCCCCAGCTGATGGCAATTGGAAATTAAAGCTTCCTAGCGGCAGAGTATTGTTGGGGGCAGGCTTATGGGCATTATAGCCAGCTTTCCCTTGCCAGCGTTTGACACACTCTCCTATTGTCTACCTTATGTTGCCCAAGGGGTGATGTCTACCCTTTGTTCATGCCATCATTTTTCCTGCCATCGTGGAGCTTCCCCCTCGAGCCTATAAGCCAAAATAGACCTCTTTTTTTCCACAAGCTGCTCTTGGTCGGGTGATTTCTACCAGCAATGCGAACCTGACTGCTACACTAAGCATGGCGGCACATGCTTTTAATCCCAGCACTTGGGAGGCAGAGGTAGGAGGATTGCCATGAGTTCAAGGCCACTCTGAGACTACATAGAGTGAAACCCTACCTTGAAAACCTAAAAAAGAATTTTTATTCGTTTATTTTTATTTAAGAGGAAGAGGGAGGAGAGAGAGAGAGAGAAAATGGGTGCACTAGGGCCTTTAGCCACTGGAAGCAAACTCCAGACACATGTGCCAGTTTGCTCATCTGGCTTTATGTGGGTACCGAGGAATTGAATCTGGGTCATTAGGCTTTGCAGGCAAGCACCTTAATTGCTGCGCTATCTCTCCAGCCCTGAAATTCAATTTCTAAATGCCTTTGGTTATATTTATTTATTTTCAAGGTAGGGTCTCACTCCAGCCTAGGCAGACCTGGAACTCACTCTGTAGTCCCAGGCTGGCCTTGAACTCAGCAATCCTTCTACCTCTGTCACCTGAGTTCTGGGACTAAAGGCATGTGCCACCATGTCTGGCTTGGTTATATTTTTAAAAACACCTAAGCACATGGAGTATAGCTCAGTGGTAGAGAACTTGCCTCTCATACTCAGAGTTCAAGGTAGGGTCTCACTCTAACCCAGGCTGACCTGGAATTCACTCCGTAGTCTCAGGGTGGCCTTGAACTCATGGTGATCCTCCTACCTCTGCCTCCCGAGTGCTGGGATTAAAGGCGTGTGCCACCACGCCTGGCTTTTTTAAAATTATTAAAATTTATTTTATTTTTAGTTTTTCTTGCTACGTATTCTCAAGCTGGCCTTGAACTCACTGCAATCCTCCCACCTCTGCCTCCTGAGTGCTGGGACTAAAGGCATGTGCCACCACGCCTGGCTCGAGTCTAAATCTTTGTAGATGTCTTTTTCTTGCCTGCTGGCCTCTGGCTGCCCCTCTGATGTCCACTCTGCCAGCCTGAGGTTATGACAACCCAGTGGGCCCTTTCTCCAGACTCCCATGAGGCAGCTGGCCCTTGCTTGTTAGAGACTATGTCCCCTGTATGGCGTCCTTACTGTAGCCGCTTTTCCCTCCTCCCCATGCTTGCCCACCTAGCTCTAGCTGCTATGCTCACCAAGCATGCCTGCTGTCCTAATTTATGGTGTTTCAAGGCTCCCAAAATCTTGGCTGTCTTTCAGGTAGGTCCTTTGCACTCTGCCTCAGCACCTTCTCCTACGTGCATGCAATAACTGTCAGTTTCAGGCAGCCTTCTCTGAAGTCTGGAGGTCCCACTACCCATCCTTGGCTCCCCCTCATGTATTTCAACTCCCTGGCCCTCCATTGCTGCCCTTTCCTTCACCTACCTCAGCTCTCTCCTGTCCCAAGTCTGCACCCAGCTGGCTGATCTCAAATAGAATGTAGAACTTTGGGCTGGAGAGATGGCTTACCAGTTAAGGCGCTTGTCTGCAAAGCCAAAGGACCCAGGTTCAACTCCCCAGGACCCAGGTAAGCCAGATACACAAGATGGCGCATGCATCTGGAGTTTGCAGTGGCTGGAGGCCCTGATGCACCCATTCTCACTCTCTGCCTCTCTCCCCCTCTCCTTCTCAAATAAATAAATAAATACTACTTTTAAAAAAAGAATATAGAAGCCGGGCATGGTGGCGCACGCCTTTAATCCCAGCACTCGGGAGGCAGAGGTAGGAGGATCGCCAAGAGTTCAAGGCCACCCTGAGACTACAAAGTTAATTCCAGGTCAGCCTGGGCCAGAGTGAGACCCTACCTTGCAAAACCAAAAAAAAAAAAAAAAAAGAATGTAGAACTTTCCAGATGCCCAAGGGCACTGCCCTGGGGTGGTCTTGCTCACCTCTGAGATCACTAGTTAGTTCCCCCTTCTCCAAACCCAAGCCCCAATCTTGCTTTGCTCACAAACAGAAGCACTGGCCAGACATATCTGCAGCCCCAGCCTTCTCATACCTGCGGGTAGATACTCCATCTCCCACACCTCCAAGAATGGACTCTGCTCCAGCCTTGTGCCTGCAGCATTTAGCGCCACCCACAAGCTCAAGGCCAGGGCTAGGAGATGCAGCTCAGTGATGCAGTGCTTTCTTAGCATGCTTTAAGACTCTGGGTTCCATCCCCAGCATCACGAAGGCCAGGACCTTCTTTGGTCTTTTTTTAAGTGCAAGAGAGTGAGAGTGAGAGACAGAATTAGCATGCCAGGGCCTCCAGCCACTGCAATTGAACTCCAGATGTTTGTACCCCCTTGTGTGCACGTGCAAACTTGTGTGCTTGTGTCACCTTGTGCATCTGGGTTACATGGGACCTGGAGAGTTGAACATGAGTCCTTAGGCTTTGCAGACTAGAAGGCAGCTGGGCATGGTGAAAAGTGCCTTTAATCCCAGCACTCAGGAGGCAGAGGTAGGAGGATTGCCACGAGTTCAAGGCCATCCTGAGACCTCATAGTGAATTACAGGTCAGCCTGAGCTAGAGTGAGATCCTACCTCGAAGACAAAAAAAAGACTAGAAGCGCCGGGCGTGGTGGTGCACGCCTTTAATCCCAGCACTCGGGAGGCAGAGGTAGGAGGATCGCTGAGAGTTCGAGGCCACCCTGAGACCTCATAGTGGATTCCAGGTCAGCCTGAGCCAGAGTGAGACCCTACCTCGGAAAACCAAAAAAAAAAAAAAAAAAAAAAAAAAAAAAAAGACTAGAAGGCTTTAAACCCAGCCTGAGTTCCTTCTCAGAACCTCTGTCCCAACCTCCTAAGCTTTCTAGCTCCTGGGTCTCACTCTCTTGCTGCCACCATGGAGACTGGATACTCCTTGTTCGCTCTGTCACTTCCTCTAGATGTACTCAAGGCCTTCTAGAAAGAATCTCTGCCTACTGTTTAAAACTGTGTGATGGTAATGATTGTTCAATGTTGTCAGTGTACCTTTAACACTATTGAATATTTCAAAATGATATATGAGTAAACATACTAACCCCCACAGCAAGCATCACACTGTGCTCTCACCCTCACTTTCTCCTCACACACATCTCTGGAACACCGTTTATTGTCTTCTGCCTCCATACAGCAAGCTGGCTCCAAGACGGTAAGAGCTTGTAGTCAGCTTGCTATATCCCTATTCCTGATACCATGGGCTAGCCATCAACTACAGAGTACCTGAATCAAGGTGGCACACAGGCACCAGAGACCATGATGAGTGTGTGCGTGGGGGGGTGGGCAACTCAACTTCCAGGGTAGCTTTCACTCTGCACAACCTCCAGCAGCTCAAACGCCACAAACATTTTGAAAGCAGACCTAAAAATGGCCCTGAAATACAATTTATGCTGTGACCATAGGTGTGTTGCTACCTACAGATCCTGAGGGCAGTCTGTCGGAGTCAGGAATAGAGGACGGCTTGTATAAGGCAGCACACCTGTGAGCCAGGCTCTCCTGGCTTGCTCCATCTTAGCATTTGGCATCTCTGAGTTCCATTTGTAAGTGGCAACAGTACCTTCCTAAGTGGGCCAGAATCATGTGAGACAGGCACACCATAGCTCAGGGCACAAGATCCTGAGGTTTTCCAGAAGTCTGACACACGTTCAGTGCTAACATCTTTTAAGCTTAAGCAGAGACCTAGAGTCCAGCCCAGGAATCCAACTTAGTACTCAGCAGTCCCAATAGAAGTGTGTTCTCAAGACTTACCTCCAGAGGGCGCTGACATCACAGAACTGAGCAATCTTCACCCAAGTCCTGCTGCCCAACACCTGCCTACCATTGTGCAGAGTGAGGTCAGTGTCTCTTTGCAGATGAAGGGGACCCTTAGGTACCCTGCCCTACTTCCGGCAGGACCCCCACACACACACACACCAGAGGTACTTCTGCATTACCAAGGGATCTGGCCGTATAAAGTTCAGCCCGAAGCCAGGCGTGGTGGCGCACGTGTTTAATCCAAGCACTCGGGAGGCAGAGGTAGGAGGATCACCGTGAGTTTGAGGCCAGCCTGTGACTACATAGTGAATTCCAGGTCAGCCTGAGCTAGAGAGACCCTACCTCGAAAAACCTCAATAAATAAATAAATAATAAATAAATAAATAAATAAATAAATAAATAAATAAAATAAAGTTCAGCCCAGCACCCAGGGCATTGGCCTGCCTGGGGTGTGGGCAGAGCCCAGTCTGTCCCCTTTTTCAATCACTGGGTTCACAGACATGGCAGCCCATGAGTACAAGGAGCTCAGGGCTAGTCACTGCATGCTCAGCTGGGAATCTTGGGTGCAGAAGGTGGCGAGTTGGATGCTTTAGTCTGTGTGCTTCCAACAGAGGGACGGCCATCTTCTGGCCACCTGCTTTCAGCACCAATCACCCTCAGTGATCCCTCTCATCTCTAACAGCAGCAATTCATGTGTAAGCTTAAGGGGGGTGGGGGAAGTCACACAAAAGTGATTTGAGGTTAGGAGCAAGGTGAGTTCCCAGAAGCAGGTGTCAGGGGTTAACTGCAGACTTGGCCTATTAGCACCCGGGGGCCATGTCTTCCCAGTTCTCCACCTGGGAAAGATGGAAGAGAACCACACCTGAGAGGGCCTACTTCTCCCCACTCAGAGCCTATAGGAAGGAAGGTGCTATGCTACAGGATCTCTCCATGTGCCCTTGGAGCAACCACACCTGAAATCCACTGGCACTCATAACTAGATTCCCATGCAGACATGCCCCCCCCATGCTCCCCTCTAGCACATCTCCAGCCATTTCAGTCCAGGGCACCTTCTTGGTCTGTTTGTGTGGGACAGGCAGAAGGAGTGGTGGTGGCAGGTCACCAAGAGCACTCAGCAGCAGGGCTTACAGGCCTGTATCTGCTAACTTTGGTTTCATGCTTTGCACCCTCAAAAGCCCCTCTTCCCAGGTACAACCTATAGTCTACTTACTGGTGAGGATATAGCACAAGGGTCTCTTGAGGCCAGGAATGAACATGAAAGGCTAACCTGGGCAACACAACACCCCATCTCCAAATGCCCCTCTCTAGTCTGGTTAAGAGATGCTAGGCCTATCTGACCCTAGGCTGGGAATGCTGTGGCTCAGCTCAGAGTGCTGGAGTGCACAACCCTGCCCTCTTGTGCCAGGGCAAGTTACCATTATGCTCTGAGCTTTGTACATGATATCTTAATAGGCAGGTGTCCTGAAGCTTAGCCAGGGAAGTAGACCAAAGGCACAGGACACATGACAGGGCCTGTTCCACTTTGCTCAGGAAGCCAAGTTTGCTCTGGGCCTGCTCTACAGTGGAATAGTAGCACTCAGGCCACTGGGTGGAATCTCTTCTCCCCTAAGCTTCTGCACTGATGCTCCACCCACAGCTCACTCCCACCTTTCTTCACCTCCCCCAGCAAAAGTTCAAAGGTATACACCTCAGAGCTGGGTGCAGTCAGACCAGAGTCTTTTTATTGGACTTTTCAAGGCCAACCTGGATGACTTTAGCTGCCACCTGGCTCCTCAGCCCACCAGTCTGTTCTTGACCTCTATGAGAAGAGAAAGCACTCGCTGGGGGCTGCCATACTGCGTGGTTCTTTCAGGATCTTGTCCCAACTTGGTCCCAAGGCTCAGAGTGCTTTCTTGAGACAAACCCAGTTTATCTAGTGCCTCCCCTTTGCCTGGCACAAAGTCCTGGGTAGCAGCAGGCTCCAGCCCAAAGACCCCAGCAGTGCCTGCCTATCCAAGTCTCCATTAAACACTCCACAGTTACAGCACAACATTGCAGGCTCCAACCTACAGTTTGGTGTTGAGGTGGAAGTGAGGCGCTGCATAGGTTGTAACAGGTGGCACATGCCAGGCTGATGAAGCTGGACCGAATCTGTGGTGAAGGGCACTGTTGAAGGATGTTGGGGGGAAATGCATCAGGCCAGTTGCTATGGTTGAGGGGCCTGTCGTGGCCAGGAAGTGGGCTGGGAAGGCTGGGATGACTAGGGGGCTGAAGGGAAGTGTGGCTGGTCCCTTCTGAGGATCCAGGGTTCTGGTGAAGGTCAGGGGACAGTGCAGCATGGTGCCCCTATACGTCTCCAGGGGGGCAGGTCCCAAGGCTGGGCCCAGCAGGCAGGACGTGGCCAGGCCAGGTGCTGCAGGCTTACTCCCACACTCCTTGGCATCCACCTCCTTCAGAAAGGGAGACACTGCTCGCAGTTTTTTTCCACCATGAGCACAGCCCTCCTCTTCCAGGCTGCGCTTGATGCCAAGGCCTGGGCTGCTGGCGAGGGAGGAGAGGGTCACAGGGGTCTCAGAAGGGACCTTGGCTATGGGGGACACCCAGCAGGCTTTGGGCTTTGGGTAGAAGTTGCTCTTCTTGGAGCTGCCTTTGTGGAATGCAGAGGGGTGGCTGGCATCCCTACTCCATACTAGCGGGGGCTCTTTGGTTGGTAGCCCTTCCTCTTTGCCAGGAGGCCCAAACAGCACCTCATCTTTAAGCCTGGAGAAGAAGTCTCGGGGGTGCTGGCTGACGGGCTTCAGCACCTCAGTGGGGTAGGAGTGGAAACATCCTGAGATGATGGGGGCTGCTGGGCTAGGGCCCAGCTGAGCCTCTGCCCTGGTGCTGCCACCAGTGGCCTGCAATCCCTCCTGAAGGACCAGCTGGTGGCCAGAGTTCTCAGGCAATCTTTTTGGGTTCTGGGTACTCTCTGTAGACTCCCTGTCAGGGCCTCCTGCACCATGGCAACAGCCCTTTTCCTGGCATTGCAGGGTCTCTGCTTTGCTGACCTGGGCCAGGAGCTTCTTTTTGGCCAGTGGTGACATGATGCCATGTGTCCCTTTGCAGGAGAAGCTGGACAAGAGCCTCTTATAGGCTTCAGGGCAACCACTGGTACCCACAAAGGGTATAGAGGACCCAGAAGTTGGCCCCAGCTGTCCTGTGCTGTCCCTGGCAGGTTCCTGGCTAGGAAGCTCTGTCAGGCCACTGGCATCGGTTTTGATCTCTGCTGGCATCATCTAGAATGAGAAAAAGCCATGTCTCAGGGCTGGGTGTGGGCCATGCATCCAACCTGGGAACCTGGAGGCAGCAGGGCCTCAGAGGGCACCTGAGGGCCACTGCTAGCCCTTGTAGTACCTTTAGGCACAACTTTTTTGTTTTGTTTTTTCGAGGTAGGGTCTCACTATGGTCCAGGCTGACCTGGAATTCACTCTGTAGTCTCAGGGTGGCCTCGACCTCACTGCACCACCATACCCGGCTTTAGACACAACTTTCCCAAGGTGCTCTGTCCTTGTCCTGAGTGACCATAGCCTACTATGCAAGCAGAGGGCTTGAATGAGTGGGTGCTGAACCTCAGAGTACCAGGAGTCCCGTAGCTCATTTCCTTGTAATAGGTTCTGGCATTCTAAGCAGGCAGGAGAGTAAGCAAGGGAGCTCAGAGGGACCTCACCCCACCCAGTGCTCACCTGGTCCACCTGCCTCTCTTCCTTTGCTTTCTTTGGCCTCTCTGTGGCTCCATCCTCTACCCGCAGGTCCTTGGCCATCTTGTATTGCTTCCGGGGCTTAGAGGGCGGCAGTGGTTTGTCATCTTCCCCCTTCAGGTGCCGCACGTATGGGAGGACCAACCTGGGGAGGAGCCAGTGTGTCCCCAGGAGGCCAACAGCCACCCTGCACTGATGGTCTCTGCTGAGCTGGGCCTTTTTGAGCCACAAACTTACCACCAGGAATTCCCTCTCATCTGTTCCCAAAACTGCCTGCCAACATGCACACAGCCAGGCTACAGCTCTTCCTCATCGTGCCACAGATCCCAGTCCTCACAAGGACAGAACTGCGAAAGTCTTGCCCACTTCTCTGCCTTGTATTGTCCTCACACCCCACTCTCAGCCCACGCTCTGTGAAGGCCCTGGGAGGGGAAGGCCCAGGTGTGCTGTACCCTGTGGGTTTCTGGTGTCCCCCATACCTCTCATAGTGGCGACGTGTGCATGTGGCTGCACTCGTGCTGCCCGGGCTGCCCCCCAGCTCGTCATACACATTCTTCCAGAGGCGGCGGCCAGTCACCTGAAAGGACACCACTTAAGACCACTGATAGGTGCTCCCTGGCCATGGGGCACTCTCAGCTCCAGATCCCCTTTGCAGGGATAGAGATGAGGGCTACAACCTTGGGTAAGAATGCTGGAGAAGGCTGTCTGGGCCCACCATCCCTCCCATCCCAGGGGCCACTTGACTGCTAGTCCAAGCAGGTTTTGAAGAGGAGGGGAGGCAGAGCAGATGGGTAAGAGAGAAAACCTGCTTAGAGCAGCCAAGTCCCAGACCCTGCCTCCCACAGCATGTAGGCTTGGACTCAGGATCCTGCTCTTCCTCCTGCCTGTTCACCTCCCCAACCTAGCCCCTCCTGGGGTACAGCTGGGATGTGCCTAGATGAGGCACGGTGAGACTCGAGCTCCCCACTTACCAGCTCATAGGCCCCCAGCTTCTCCACTGCCTTGTAGATCTTCCACAGGTTAACTAAAGGAAAAAGGCAAGACTGGCTGTCAGGTTCTGCAGCCTGAACCCCCAAGACAGGATCACTGAGATGGATGGGGCAGGCTGGCCTAGTGGCCAAAGGATGGAATCCCAGCTCCACCCCTTGCCTACAAGGAGGCATCCTTTCCACTGGTAACCCCCTAGGATGGCAGTGTCCAGTCACCCAGAACAGAGATACCCAACTGTTGCCCTGCCTGGGTGAGGACCCCTTGTGGCCCCCCTGCACCAGCCCTCCAGGGACGCACTCTGCTTGAAGCCGAGATGGGGCACCCTCTCGATAGGCGTGCGTCGCTCCTTCATGAACTTGTAGAGGCTGACCAGGAAGGCCTGCTCCTCCTCCCGCTCCCCACCTGCCTCGGGGGAGTCCTGGGGAGAAAACAGGAGGCATGGATGGGCCCTAATTGGATCCTGGAAACCGCTGCTCTGGGGAGACCTTGCTCCAACCCCAGGCTCTCTGAGAGCATTCAGCTTCCCACACTGGGCTGGGAGATCATTCCTGGGTCATAGATGCACAGCTGTCAGCTTCGTGCCCAGGCCCAGGACAAGAGTGGAGACCACAGCACCAGAGGTCTGGCAGCCTGAGGCCTGGAAGTGGCCAACAGGCAGTCCTGTCTCCTCCAGGCCAAGAGCACTCCTTCATTTTGCTCTGCATTTGTTACATCTCTGACTTGGCTCCTTTACCAGAGTTCCTGGAAGGCAGGCTCGGTCTCAGGACCCTGGGGCAAATGCTGAAGAAACAAAGGTTCCCAGCACCTCCACAGGGCCCCTGCCATGGATGTGCCCCTCTGACCATGTGAGCAGCTTGGATGGATTAGGTGGAAATGTAAACTTTAACGTTTAACACTGTGAACTACTGTGTTTGTCTGCTTTGTGACTAGTGTCCAGGTCATTTGATCTGCAGCGTTCTGCTACAAAATCTAAGCTCAAAACACTGTCATGGGTGACAGGTGAGTCCCCATCCAGCCTAGTACCCAGGTCCTGCACCTTCCAATGTGGGATCCCAGCTGGCTCTGCAGCGTAGAGGCAGGAACATGTCTTCCTCCAGAGAGCTTGGGTGTTTCAGGTTCCCCTGGAGGCTGAGCCTAGCCTGAGGGTGGCAGGAAGAGGCTTCAGGAGACACTAAACTCACCTCCAACTGGACAGGGCTCTGGCTCCTACTCTGCTCACCATCTGGTTTAGGGGACACAGTAGGCTCTAAGGGGTCACCTTCCTCTGATTGTTTCCTTTTCCCTTTGACAGGAGATGCTGCTGGAGGAGAGAAAAGGAAGACAGGAGGGGGGAGGCACATTAGATGCAGGTAGGAGCAGGTGGCCAAAAGCAGTGCTCCCACCCCTAGTGACATCAGCTAGGGGAGGGTCAGTCCTGCCCTTCTTTCCACGGTGTCCTCTGCTGGCCAGTTCTGCCTGCACTTGGACTGACCTTCTTAATAATACACCCACCAGGGCTCACCCTGGCCTGGCAGCCACTTTTCTTACTCTTTCTTCCATTATATCCACCCCCTATATATGCAGGAAACCTCCCCCTCATCATCTTGGGTCAAGTCAGAGGCTGGGTAGGGCACAGTGCCAGAGGACTTTCTGTCTTTCATACTTGCCTACATTCAGGCAGAAAGTTTTGCAGCAGCTCAGCCAAACAGGGTACTGCCAAGGCTCCACCTGTGAGCTCCACGCACCCACCCCCCTCCAATCCAGGGCACCAGGACAATTGTTACTCCAGGAATACTCCAAAAGAGAAGAGTATGGGACAGACAGAAGTGGCCTTTCACTGAGCATGGGGAGAGCTTACCTGCCTCTGCTCGGGTCCCATGCTGCCCTCATCTGCAGGGCTCCTGGTGACCCTTCGGATCTCAGCTACCAATCCTTCCCCTGAGTGGCATTCCCAGCTCCAGCCATCCCTGGCGCTCCTGCTCCTTCCTCTCTGTCTAGCTCCCCAATTAACCTCCCTTCTCCCTCCATCCCCTCCCCCCAGTAGGCACCAGATTGAGGCTCAAGAGATCAAGCTCTTAAGAGGAGTCCCACACCCTGCTTTGTTTAGGGCAGTCCTGTGTGGAAAGTTGTAAAAATGCAGCAGGTTTGTCACTGAAAATCAACCAAAACTGCTTCTCCACTGCCTCGAACTCTTGAGTGTTGGGATTACAGATATGTTCTACAGCATTCATTCCTGATAAACTTTCCTTTTCTAGTTTCTTTTTGTTAATTTGATACAAAAGGGCTTGCTCCTGGTTTGTACTGCTTAGAAGACCCTATTGCTCAGAGCTCTAAAACTTCCCCTTCAGCCCACACAGAATAAAATATTCTCAGGGTCATGGACACATCCCCACATGACCCAAAGGGCTAAGTGGTGGAGTGCAGAAGGACATGGTCTTAGGATCCCTTCATTTGACCATTGTTCATAGAAGCTCCACCTGCAGCCTCTCGCTTACATTGCACAGGTCTCTGGCTCTGTCAGGCAGAGTTCTCTCATTTAGTCCCAGGAGGGATCCCATTTTAAAGGGGGAGAAACTGAAGCCAGAGAGGTCAAGAGGCTTATCTCCCTGGAACCAGGACTCAAAGCAGTCTGTCTGAGCACCAGTCTAGTGATTTGCTTTGGTTATTGTCACCCCTGGCAAAGCCTTGATGAAATGTCCAAATAAACCCACAGAGACACCTAACCTAAGGTGTGCCAAAGAGAAAGAAACCTGGTTGCCTTTTCCGGACAGCTGCTGACACTCAAGACACTGCCAGTCTCCAGAAATCCTGGGTGTTAACAACTGACCTGCCAGACCAAGGCCTCTCCAGCCATGTCCTCAGCGACTGTGTCTCAGTTTTTTCCTCAGGTCCAACAGACAGTCCTGCCTGTCTTGCCACCCCTCTTTCCCAAGCCCTCCTTTCTGGCCTGCCAGCCTCTGCATGCTCCCCTCTCCCTTTTTGCCACTGGTCACCAGTGATTCTCCATCGCTTCTTGTGACCCAGGCTTCTCATTGCAGCCTTCCTGCAAAATAGTTGACATGCCACCACTACCTGGGCATCAAAAAATATGGTGGCAAGGGGGCTGGAGAGATGGTTTAGCAGTTAAGGTGCTTGCTGGCAAAGCCAAAAGACCCAAGTTCGATTCCCCAATACCATGTAAAGCCAGTTGCACAAGGTGGAACATGTGTCTGGAGTTTGTTTGCAATGGCTAGTGGCCCTGGCTTGCCCATTCTCTCTCTCTCTTATCTATCTGCCTATGTACCTACCTGCCTCTTTCTCTCACAGAAAGAAAATATTAAAAACAAAACAATGTACCAGGCGTAGTGGTACACACCTTTAATCTCAGTTCCCAGGAGGCTGCATGTGAGGTAGGATGATAGCCATTTAGAGACCACCCTGAGACTACTACCTCATAAGCTTCCCCCCAAAACAAGGGAGGGAGTAAGAGAGGAGATTACAACAACCAGGGGAAGTACTTTAAATACTGACGTGTAAGCTGGACGTGGTGGCGCACACCTTTAAATCCCAGCACTTGGGAGGCAGAGGTAGGAGGATCGCCATGAGTTCGAGGCCACCCTGAGACTACAATAGTGAATTCCAGGTCAGCCTGAGCTAGAATGAGACCCTACCTCAAAAAAAAAAAAAAATAAATAAATAAATAAATAAAGAAAGAAAGAAAGAAAGAAAGAAGAGAAGAGAAGAGAAGAGAAAAGAAAAGAAAAGAAAAGAAAAGAAAAGAAAAGAAAAGAAAAGAAAAGAAAAGAAAAGAAAAGAAAAGAGAAATACTGACATTTAAGCCAGATGTGGTGGCTCATGCTTATAATCCTAGCTCTTAGGAGGCTGAAATAGGAGGGATGCCATGAGTTCAAGGCCACTATGGGCTAGAGCGGGTTCCTGGTCAACCTGGGCTAGAGCAAGACTCTGCCTCAAAAACAAACAAAAATATTCAGAAAGATGTTTAAAGCCCTATGTGGGGCATCATCAGAGTTATAAAGTTCTCCAGGGGATCCCTGGTAAGCTACAGGCTAACAGCCACCAACCATAGGATTTCTAGCCCCTTCTGCTCAGTTTTGGTTCTGGAATCTGTGCACTAGGCCTAAGTCAGGCTCAGGGAAAATATCCTGGAGTCAGGCGCTCAAGTTACCTGGAAAGGAGGTCACCAATCTAAGCTGTTTGGCCCCAGATGGGAAAGGGATCAGAGATCCTGCCTTGAGCCACAAAGGGAAATTCTCTCTTTATCCCTGAGTCCCAAGTCCCCAAATGAACTTAGTCTCTACTCTCCCTGTCCTGGCCACAGCTTTCTGGGTCCCTTTTTTTGTTTTGTTTTTTGAGGTAGGGTCTCACTCTAGCCCAGGCTGACCTGGAATTCACTATGTAGTCCAGCATCTGGGTCCCATTTTGTAGCCTTAGACAAGGAGTAGTGTGCCATCTCTTATCCCAGCATGTTCTAACCTCTCCTTTCCCATCACCTCTAGATCTGGGTTTCAGGTAAATGCCCATTTGCAAAATGGGTTCTGCTATAAAAAATAAGCTTGAAGCCCACAGCCATAGATTAAGACAGTCCTCTCACCTGCCTGGCTCCTGCACCTCCTGATGCAAGACCCCAATGTGGCATGGTGAGTTGGATCCCTTCCTGGACAGTGCCTTGATATCCTATTTGTAAGGGGAAAGGCAGGTTTTAATGATACAGCTTCTTTCTCCAGAAGAATGTCATTCAGATAGGACTCCCCATCCTCTATACAGTAATAATAATGGGAATAGATGCTTTTTCTTTCTTTTTGGTTTTTTAAGGTAGGGTCTCACTCTAGCCCAGGCTGACCTGGAATTTACTATGTAGTCTCAGGGTGGCCTTGAACTCATGGTGACCTCTGCCTCCGGAGTGCTGGGATTAAAGGTGTGTGCCACCATAACCCGACTAGATGCTTCCTTTTTTTTTTTTTTTTTTTTTTTTTTTGGAGAGAGACACAGAGAGAGAGGGAGAAGGAGACAGATAGAGATGGGCGCGCCAGCAGTCTCAGCTGCTGTGAACGAAATCCAGGTGTGTGCGCCCCCTCGTGGTCATGTGTGGCATTGCGCCCTTGCGTCACTTTGCATCTGGCTAAACGTGGGACCTGGAGATTAGAACTGGTGTTCTTAGGCTTAGCAGGCAGGCACCTTAACCGCTAAGCCATCTCTCCAACCCTAGATGCTTCCTTTTAACATACCTGAAATTACTCTGGTGAGAGGTAGGGATGTGCTTATATTCCCCCACCCCCCCCCATTAGGTGATTTCCAGTATTGATGGAGTGATGGCCTCTCCCAGGAACCTGAAATGCTACATTCTTCATGATTCCATACTTATAAGAAACATCTAGGGTTTTTCCTAGGCTTTCTATTCTGTTCCAGTCACTGTGGAGTGGCTTTGTAAAAATAATTTGTGAAATAATTTACTACATACCAGACAGGGCTCCCATCAATATTCCTCTTAGAAAAACATTCTATCTGAATTTTAGGATAATGTAGTTACATTCTCTAAATGAATAAAAATTAAAAACACTAGTAGGTTTTGGTTGAATTGCACTTGAAGTTAGAAAATACTTTGAAGAGAAATAACACTTTTATAATCCTGCATTTAGGATCACCCATGTCCATGACTCTGAGTCCCCCTCCTTAATCCCTGTGTCCTTCCCACTGAGTTTATTCCTGGTCTGCTCCTTTTGTGCAGTTAAAAAAGCCTGGATTCTCCACTGCAGGAATTCACCCCACAGCCTTTTGAATTCCTCACTCTACTGAGATTGCAAGGACAGAGAGACTAGGTGGCCAGGCCACATGAGCATGTGACAGTCCCTCTCTAGGCACTGTGAATGGAGAAAGTAGGGTGCAGCAGGAGGGCTGCCCAAGCCCCTCCTGGGTTATAACCAATTTCTGGTTTTTTGTTTTTTTCCGAGTTAGGGTCTCCCTCTAGCCCAGGCTGACCTGGAATTCACTATGCAGTCTCAGGGTGGCCTTGAACTCACAGTGATCCTCCTACCTCTGCCTCCCCAGTGCTGGAATTAAAGGCGTGTGCCACCACACCCAGCAGTATAACTGATTTCTGATCAACTCCACACTTTGTGTCTGAGACAGCCTGGCTTCTAGACTCCGAACCCAGCAATGAGGACTTAGTTTCAGTCCCTCTCCAATCAGAGCATGCCCAAGAAAGTTGATTCTCAAGCCACTCCCTGCTTCCCTTTCCTGCAGCTCTGCCAACCCTCACGAGTGCTCTGGCAGGTCTTGGGCTGAGCATCTTCTACAAGCCTTACTGGATCTTCCCCATCACCCTGGAGGGATTAGTTCCTTTTAACAGATGGCATACCAGAGCCTCAGAGGGGTTAGACAGCTTGCCTAAGGCCACACATCTTTCTCGTAGCAGAGAAGTCTACCTGTTCCAAGACACGAAACCCTAACACCTAAATCTTTTTAAATGGGACAGAGAGACCCTCATTTTCCTAGTTAAGTTCAGAGGGTGCAAACTATTCATGTTCCCTGACTGTATCTGCACCACCCCTCTACTTTGCTAATAAGAGCAGGTCAACGTAGACCACTCAGTAAAGCCGACTCAGGACAGGAGGGGCAGAACCTCCACCATGTGCCTGGCCTTAGAGCTCCCCAGGGTTCTATCATCTTGGAACATGGGGCATTATCTCCATAACCTTGTGGAAGGAAAACTGTTGATATGAACTGAGATTCTCTTAAGAAACTGACATTTGCCAGGCACGGTGGCGCATGCCTTTAATCCCAGCATGTGGGAGGCAGAAGTAGGAGGATCACCATGAGTTCCAGGCCAGCCTGAGACTACATAGTGAATTCCAGGTCAGCCTGGACTAGAGTGAAACCCTACCTCAAAAACAAAACAAAACAAAAAGAATAAAAGAAAATAGAAAGAAACTGACATCTGCTATCAGAGAGGGCTGGGGCTGCTCCTGGCCAAGGGTCAGGCTATCTGGGGCCATGGCTGGTGGTCCCTGCAAAGGAAGTGAGCAGCACTCAGTGGAGGAGTCACGGGAGACACATTCAGTATGGGTTCAGCCAGGGCTGAAGGTGGGAAAGAGCAGTGGGATGTGCGTGGTGAGCCTGCTCCCTGTTCTTCAGTGGACTAAAATTAGATGAGACTGGGCAGGAAGGGGACGGGGAGGGACTCAATCACACAGGTACATTTTTGTTTATTTTGTTTGAGACAAGGTTTCACTATGTAGCTTAGGTTGGCCTTGAACTTGCGGTTCTCTTGCTCCATGTCTGGAGTGCTGGTATTACAGATGTGTGCCACCACATCAGGCTGGACCCATCATTTACCAATTCCATCAATACTTCTTCTATACCTCAGTTTCCAATGTAAAAAATGGGCATGCTAGGCTCAAAGACTAATGTAAGCAGAAGACCAAGAAATGAGGTTTTCCCCACAAACCACAGTTAGGCGCAAGTGCAGCTGGGTGAGATATGACGCTGGTGTCTCACGGTCCCTCATATGCTCCTGAAGGACTGACCTGCATAAGCGGGCTAAGTGTACTTGATCTAAGACCCCTGATACTCAGGGGGGCTGTGACCAATTCAAAGCCACAGAGCCTTGAGCTAAAAGGGTTGTCAGGCACGAGCACCCCCTTTTCCTCTCTCTCTCTCCTTTTTTTTTTTTTTTTTTTTTTTTGCCCACCCCACTCACCCTTGGTGTGATGGGAAGGAAGTGACACTTCCTTTCATGAAAAGTCACTGACTGGCAACACTTCCTCAATTATAACAATAATGGCAACAGCAACCTCAATAACAACCAGCAGACACTGCCCCACCCCCTTGCCTGAGGTGGTTGGTTTAAATTTCTCTTGGCTCAACTGGAGACAAACAAAGACAGCCTTTGAAGCAGCCAGTCCATTTCATGGCCCGGGAGCTGGCTGCCTGGCAGTCTCCTCCTGGGGCATGCTGCACTACTCAGTCTGGGGCAGGGCGGCTGCAAGAGCCAGCCCTGAGGACAGACAAACTGAATATGGGAGTCTGAGGATCCAGGATGCAGCACCAGACAGTGTGGTCTCAGCACCGAAGCCAAGGAGGGAGAGCTGTAGTGAGCAGCTGGAGCCAAGATGAGACAGAGAGGTACATAAAGGCAGAGGACCACAGGGACAACAAATGTGAGACTCAAGTCCCACTGCTATCCAGCTCAAGGATGTGCCAAAAGATCCCACTGCAGGAAGTGCTGAGCCCCAAGTGCCCTGCCCCTCAGTGGGGATGATATCTGTAAAAACTTCATCTATAGATCCATTGCCATGTTCCCACCCCAAAATGCCCAAAAAACCCAAAAAGTAGAAGCAGAACTCCTACAGAGGGCATTCCCTCTGTTTTTCCATTCCCCTCTTAGTTCCTGTCACCCCCCTCCACCCTGCGCACACACACAAGGTTCTTCAAGTCCTGGCCTAAAGGTAATGTGGGCCAATCCAGTCCAGCTTCCTGGAACCTGAGAGGAAAAGATCATGAGGAAAGAAGAGGAGGACACACAGCCAAGCCTGAGCTGGCCTCCAGGTCTCAGTCTCTCTGACTGCACTCAAAGATGGAGGGGCTGATTCTTAGGTCCATCCTGCCTCTGTAAGTGAAGTTCTAGGCCAGGCAGTCAAACCGGACTCTGTAACTGCTGTGAAGATCAGATCCTCTAGCTACCATCTCATACCATGCTCTGCTCCAGCACCACCTGTAGGCACTGAGACCCCCTAGTAACCCTTGTACCTTCTGGGGCAGCCCAAGTCTCCTCAAACAAGGGGAAGCTAGACAGATCAGCATAACTTGGGATCTCTCTGAGTTCTGGGTTTCCCACTTCAAGTTAGCCCTGCTAAGGCAGAGGGCCAGGGTGTAGGTCAGTGCGACCTCAGCCCAAGGACCACCCTGAACACTAAGGAGCGTTCAGGGTTGTGCTCCTCAGCTCTTGCTGAGTACAAAGCCAAATTTGTTCATTGCACACTGGCAGCCTGAGCTTCTGCACTCTCCACCACTGGGCCACCACCCTATTACTTCTGGAAACTCAAGGAAAGAGAGGGAAAATAAGACAAGATCCTGGGCTGGAGTGTTTGCTTAGTGGTTAAGGCATTTGCCTGCAAAGCCAAAGGACCCAGATTGTATTCCCCAGGACCCACGTAAACCAGAGATGCACAAGAGGGCACATGCTTCTGGAGTTCATTTGCAGCGGCTGGAGGCCCTGGTGCACCCATTCTCTTACTCTCTATCTGCCTTTCTCTCTCAAAAAATAGTGTTTTCTTCTTCTTCTTTTTTTCAAGGTAGGATCTCACTCTAGCTCAGACTGACCTGGAATTCACTGTGTAGTCTCAGGGTGGCCTCGAAATCATGACAATCGTCCTACCTCTGCCTCCTAAGTGCTGGGATTAAAGGCGTGCACCACCACACCCAGCAAAGTTGAAAGAAAGAAAGAGAGAGAGAGAGAGAGAAAGAAAGAGAGAAAGAAAGAGAAAGACAGGCTGGGCGTGGTGGCGCACGCCTTTAATCCCAGCACTCAGGAGGCAGAGGTAGGAGGATCACCATGAGTTCGAGGCCACCCTGAGACTACACAGTGAATTCCAGGTCACTCTGAGCTACAGAGACCCTACCTCGAAAAACCAAAAAAGGCAAGGTCCTGGCACCCAGGTCCCCAAGCCCATCCCATCCCATCCCGCAGAAAAAAAGACAAGGAGACCAAAGGGAAGCTATTTCTTTCCTGCCTGGGACTGGGACCGTTGAACTATGACAAAAAGGGAAAGATGAGAGAGGGGAGAGAGAGGGAAAAAAACGACAAAGAGAGAGAAATAGATAGAGAAGGACAAAAGGGTCTGATGCCGATGGCCGCCAAATCATCAGCACACTCCTTTGGCCCAAAGAGTTACAGTGAATTCTTCAAAACGCATAGATCCAGTTCTTCAAAACCCGCGCACTTTCAGGAAACGGCGGCCGCAGTGGAAAGTGCCGCAGCCGCGGACCTGGCGCCTCTTCTCAGCGGCGCCGGCGGGTTCTGAGAAGCCGCGGGGATGTCACCGGGGCAGGGAGGGGGCAGGGGCAAAGAAACTGCTGCTGACAGCTGTCACAACAAATTAGCTGAGACCAGCTCGAGATTGAAACCGCAGCAGGAAGTGGGATGACAAACCGAACAGGGCTTGGTAAATTTCAGTCAAGACACGGGCAAAAAAAGTTTCAAGATAAACTCCTGGGAAGCCCCTGGCCACCAGACTTTTTGTCTCCTTTTTTCGAAGAGCGCGCGCAGACACCCTGCCTCACCTCACCTGTGCGGATGCCCAGATCCCGGAGCCCATCCCTGCTCCTAGGTCCCATCTCGGCGGCGCCCAGGTCCCCGAGCCCATCCCTGCTCCTAGGTCCCATCTCGGCGGCGCCCAGGTCCCGGAGCCCATCCCTGCTCCTAGGTCCCATCTCGGCGGCGCCCAGGTCCCCGAGCCCATCCCAACTCCTAGGTCCCATCTCGGCGGCGCCCAGGTCCCCGAGCCCATCCCAACTCCTAGGTCCCATCTCGGAGGCGGCGCCCAGGTCCCCGAGCCCATCCCTGCTCCTAGGTCCCATCTCAGCGGCGCCCAGGTCCCCGAGCCCATCCCTGCTCCTAGGTCCCATCTCGGCGGCGCCCGAGTCCTCACAGCCCTCTCCCCCCACGCAGAGCCACCAAGCCCCATCCAGGGTGAGGCTGCGGAGCCGCTTACCCATGGCCGGGAGAGGTCCCGCGTCTTCCGCCAGTCCACAGCGCCACGAAGAACAAGACACTCCAGACTCAGCGCTCTAGGCGCTATTGACTCCAGGCGCAGCTCACGGGCAGACCCCCTGCAGCTCCGCCCCGTGGGGGCGCAGCCCCGCCTCCGCCTCATTCTGAGTTCTTATTGGTGGGTCTAGTTTTCTGGGGCGGGCAGGGGCCAACTCCTAAGCCCTGCGACTTCTGGGAGTTGTAGTGTTCGCTCTCTTTTTAAACTGGAGAGGCTGAGGCAGCACAGGTAGTCTAGGCTGACCTGTACCTGTTTCCCTAGAGGCAGAACTAGTCGTGGGGGGCGGGGGATGGAGAGGGGGGCTGGAGAGATGGCTTAGCGGTTAAGGCACTTGCCTGCAAAGCCTAAGGACCCAGTCTCGAGTTCATTTGCAGTGGCTAGAGGCCCTGGCACAACCATTCTTTCTCTCTCCCAATCCTCTCTGTCAAACAAACAAACCAAAAACTGAGCTGGAGAGATGGCTTAACGGTTAAGGTGCATGTCTGTGTAGCCCTGTTCGATTCTCCAGGTCCCACGTAAGCCAGATGCACGTAGCGGTGCATGCATCTGGAGTTCATTTGCAGAGGCTAGAGGCCCAGGCGCTCCCATTCTCACTCTCTCTCTCTCCCTCTCTGACTCTAATAAGTAAATAATAATAATAATAATAAAACTAAACTTGAAAAACTCTGTCTTGGCAGTGCACACTAGTCTAGACGGGGTAAGCAAAGTTCATCTGACTTTCACTTAGTGTGGCCATTTTCCAACTCATCCAGCCCGACATAGGAGAGAAGTGGCCAGTGTTAGCCTAGAAGCCACTACGCTAGCAAATCCTTGGCCTAGGATCTGCCGGGTTCCAGAAATGCCTGATGTCCTAGACATACCCTTAGTGGCCACTGTCCGCATATCCTATGCAGACCGAGTGGCAACCACAAACTGAGCTATGCAAAGAGGAGGCTGAGGAAGAAGAGGGTGAGGCTTAGGGTGACTGGGACAAGAGGAGGTATGAGCCACCCAGAGCTGTCACGTGAACCTGTGCAGGTCCTGGAAGAGGAAGCTGAGGCTTGGGATTTAAAAGTGTAGTCTGGGCTGGAGAGATGGCTTAATGGTTAAGGCGTTTGCCTGTGAAGCCTAAGGACCCCAGTTCAATTCTCCAGGACCCATGTAAGCCAAATGCACATGGTGGTGCATGTGTCTGGAGTTCATTTGCAGTGGCTAATGGCCCTGGCATGCCCATTCTCACTCTCACTCTCTCTCTCTTCTCCCTCTCTGTCTCTAATAAAGAAGTAAATAAAAATAAGATCTTAATTAAAAAAAAAAAAAAGCATAGTCTCAGGGAAGGAAAGATGGCTTAGTGACTAAGGCGCTTGCCTGCGAAGCTTAAGGACCCATGTTTGATCCTCCAGATCCCACATTAGCCAGATGCACAAAGGTGAGGCAAGTGCAAGGTCGCACATGCCCAGTAGGTGGCTCAAGCATCTGGAGTTTGATTGCAGTGTCTGAGGCCCCGAGTGCACCAATTCTCTGTCTCTTTCTCCCTAAAATGAAAAAAAAAAAAAAAAAAAGTGTCTCAGAAGGTGACAAGCTGACTTGAAATCTACTCCCAGTGCAAAGTTAGCAACACACACAAATCTGTTGGTTAGGACTGGAGAGATGGCTTAGCGGTTAAGGCACTTGCCTGTGACGCCTAAGGAGCCAAGTTTGACTCCCTAAATTCCATGTAAACAGACACACAAGGTGATGCATGCCTAAGATCGCACATGCATACAAGGTGGCACATGTGTCCAGTTCGATTACAGTGGTTGGAGGCCCTGGCATGCCAATTCTCTCTCTCTTGCTCTCGCTCTCTTTCATAAAAAGGGAGGGGCAGTCTGTTGGGCTTGCCTCAAAAAAAAAAATCTATCAATTACAGCCAGGTATGGTGGCGCACACCTTTAATCCCAGCACTCAGAAGGCAGAGGTAGGAGAATTGCTATGAGTTCAAGGCCACCCTGAAACTACATAGTGAATTTCAGGTCATCCTGAGCTAGACACCCTACCTCGAAAAACCAAAAAAAAAAAAAAAAACTGTTAATTAATTTTAATGTTTATAGAACTTTGAGTTTCATACTATCACTGTCCTCATTTTATATAGAGTCAAGAAAACCAGAACTATTAATTAGCCTGAGCACCATCGCTATTAAGAGGTGATCAGAGCTAAACCAGGAAGACAAGTCCTCATACCCAGGGCTCCATTCACCCCCTGTCCAGTCACACTGGTGCTTCTCCCCACATTGAACAAATGGATCACACTGATTCTCTGGCCATTACCCACAGGCTCTGGGATAGTACAGCCTGTAAACATCCTGGATCAGGCAACGCTGGGCTCTGCAGGATGAATCCCTTGCCCAAATCCCCTTGTAACATCTTGTGGTTTGTAACATCTAGCACTTGCATGTTTGTTAACAGACATGTTATTGTTAATATTTCCTAACTGCCCAGAGCAATCATTAGAATGGCAATCATAACTGTGCTCCCCACTTCCAAGATTACAAACCACTCAGGAGATCCGAGACTGGCCAAGATACTATGAAAGGATGCCACCAGAATCATCACATACCTACCTGCGTACGTTTGGTAAGGATTGATTGGACCACCATTCATGATAATGTCAGATTGGGTTTGGAGACCTGGATGGTGCCTTCAGGGATACAATCTAGGCCAGCCCCTCCCTCCTGGATTGGATACTCCCTGGATTGGAACACACTCCTTACAAAGCAGCAGCTCATCCCATCTTGGGATGGGGTGATCCTGCCATCCGGGCAGCAGAGCACACTCTTAGAAAAAGCTGTTGTGCAAAGACTCAGCAAGTCAACACCTGCCTGAGCCAATCTGGGAACAATAATATGATCTAAATTTAATTGTCTCCCAAGGCAACTCTGTGCAGAAAGTAATTTACAATGGCCAATAAATCCTGCTGAAGAATGATATATCCATTTGCCTCCCTAAAAACACAAGCACTCCCATTGCTCAAGTTTCTGTCTTACACACCTCCACACCAGCCCACAGACACCCTCTGTCCATACCCTTCTACCACAAGGAACCAGCCCAGGATAGCCTGAGGGGTTCCCCAGCTCCTCCACGTCTTGGTGTCTCTCTGCATGTCTCCAGAAGAAAAACAAACCACCAACATATAAACACATTCTTCCTGTAAAAGCATTATGACTTTCCCTGGCCCTACCCCAAATCCAGTTCCCTCCTTCCTCTTTATAAGAGTGGAGACAGTATTCTAGAATTTTCCCTACTTATTTTCATAAATATCCCTGGTGTGGTAAAGCATGTAGCTTTGTTTTATGTGTGTTTTTAACTGATAAAATTTTCATTGTTCATTCCAAAACTTACATCTTAGAACAAAACGGAAAAAAAAAAAAAAAGGGGCTAGAGAGATGGCTTAGCAGTTAAGGTGTTTGCCTGCAAAGCCAAAGGATCCCGGTTCTATTTCCAGGACCCATGTAAGCCAGATGCACAAGGGGGCGCATGTGTCTGGAGTTTGTTTGCAGTGGCTAGAGGCCCTGGCGTACCATTCTCTCTCTCTGTGTCTCTCTCTCCCTCTCAAGTAAATAAATAAATAAAATATAAAGTAACGAAAAATTAAAAAAAAAAAACATGTCTTTAATCAACCACAGATCTTAGAGATGTCTTCAGTTAGAACACATAAGCTTCTCTTTCCTAGCTGCTGAGCCTTGTGCCTTCACAGACATCTACCACTGTGCACTAAGTCGTTTATCCCTTTCTCTCTCTCTTTTAGTTTTTCAAGGTAGTGTTTCACTCTGGTCCAGGCTGACCTGGAATTCACTATGTAGTTGTAGTTTCAGAGTGGCCTCGAACTCACAGCTATCCTCCAACCTCTACCTGCCAAGTGCTAGGATTAAAGGCATGCTTCACCATGCCTGGCATTTTTCTTTTTTTGAGTCAAGATCTATGCACCAAGGATGACCTTGAACTTCCAAAACTCTTGCCTCGACCTCCTGAGTGCTAGGGTTATAAGGTGTGCACTACTGCACCCAGTTTATGGAAGGCTGGAGATGAAACTGAACCCAGGGTTTTGTGTGCAGGATAGGCCAATACTCTATCAACTATTTGATCTCCTCTTAAAAAAAAATATATATATATATATATATATATATATAATTTATTTGTTTATTTTTTATTTGCGAGAGAGAGAATGAGCGTGCCAGAACCTCCAGCCACTACAAATGAACTCCATGAATCCTGGGGAATCGAACCTGGGTCCTTAGGCTTCGTAAGCAAGTGCTTTAACCACTAAACCATCTCTCCAACCCCCCCCCAAATATTTTTAATTAATTAACTTATTTATTTGCAAGCAGAGATATTGAAGAGAGACAGAGAGAATGGGTACTCCAGCCTCTGCAAACAGATTCCAGATACATGCGCCACCCTGAGATCTGACTTTAAGTGGGTACTGGAAAATTGAACACGGGTCGTTAGGCTCTGAAGACAAGTGCCTTAACTGCTGAACCATCTCTCTAGCTCTTAATGTCTCCCTTTCATTTCTCCTCCCCCCAATTACATGAATCCTGCTGAGAATATTCTAGATCCCTTAAGGCAGAATGTTTGAGGAAAGACTGAGTTAAGACTGCCTTCAAATAACATTTAGTTCATTTTTAGGAAGAACACCCGATTTTGAGGCTGTTCTCACCCTGGAACTCTCAAGCCTGGAGAGGTTAAGCTAGTAGACAAGGTCACACAGCAAAGTCAGTGCTGTTGCTTCTGGTGGGATTTTCAAAGGCATTCAGTGTTCTCAGTAAACAGAACATACTGCCTGTTTTTTTGCTCCAGAAGCTCTGTTCCCAGGCTCAGCAGTTGCAAAATACCCCTGGGGCTTTGTTTTCAAAGGCAAAATGAAGCAGGAAGTATTTTTAACACTGGCCCTGCCTTGCCCCCACCCCCAACCCCATGCTAGCTGTCCAGGAAAGGACGGCTTCACAGTGGCATTTGCAACTCATGGAAAACAACAAACGCTAGAAATAGATGATACCCAAGCTCAGGAATGGAAAAAATGGGCTCATGGTTTCAAATGCCTCTTTTAGAAAAACGACAAGAATAACTTGTGGCCAGCCTTTGGGGACCTGCTAGAGATGAGGGAGTGGGAAGGTGGCAGTGCTCACGGGGTTGAATCCTAGATCACCAAGACACTACTTCCTGCTGGACAGAGCTGTGGCCACGGTCCCCAGGATGCTTAAAACCCCACTTTCCACCCTCCCCAACTCCCAGCTAAATCTGGATGGAGCTGCTTCCTTTGTTGTCGGGCTAGGGCTGGGCTGAGGGGAATCTCCTTGCCGCCCAACGGGAGACTCAACAACTTTCTGAGCCTCAAAGGTGACGGTTGAATTCTCCTGGGGTAGGGAGAAATTTGGGGTTTTCATCTGCACTCAGACACAGGCCAGCTGTGTGGCCTTGGACAAGTCGTTTAACCTCTCAAGGCTGCAGGCTGGGAGTCTAGGATAATACTGTGTTCATCCATCTATCCAACATGTGCTCTGTAGTCCTACTGTGCGCCAGCACTGAGTTTAACACTAGGACACATGAGTAGAGCAAAGTTCCTCATGGAGCCCTAAGCCAACCTCACAGGCAGCTGAGAGAATTCACCACCCTCTTTCCCTTCAGTTCTAGAGCCAAGGCCTAGAATTTGGCCTTGGTGGGTGGGTGCTGGTGTCAGACCCAGCACCAGTGTATTTCCTGACTTATTTCAGTTCGTGTCACCCCAGGCCTACAAAGTGGCACTATATTTGTTCCCAGAGCACCGCTGAGGGCACTAAGAAACAGAGAACAAGTGCTGTACAAGTTCATGGTCTCAGCCACAAACAACGAATAAGGAAGGGCTGTCTGTGTGCCAGGTCGTGAGATCAGAGTAACTAGACCCTGGTTTCTGGTGTTTCTTTGTGTCACAAAATAATAAATTTAGACTGAGACAGAACAAAATGCACCGGGCAAGGAATTTTTAATAAAATGAGATCGGTGTAGTTTTACTTAAAATAAGAGCTGGGAGCCTTTCAATCCTATGCTTGACTGTCCGTTCCATTTAATAGCTGAGTAATATGAAACATATAGCGTTTAAGTGATCTCTACCCCGTAAGCCCCTGCTGAGTTCAAGGAAAGGGGGTGGTAAACCAAGGGGTCACGCCTGTGGCCAGGAGAGAACTACATCTCCCAGAATGCTATCTGTGCAAAGGGGCGTGTAGGGGCAGAGTCTCCACTTAGTGGGGCGGTAATTTCTTGGCATTGAAAAAAAAAAAAGCGAGAGGAGCAAAAGTAAAGAGAGAAAGAATCAAAGCCTCAAGCGTCACGTCTAGGAATAGCCTCGGAGTCGGGCCAAGTCATTATCGACGATGAGTAATCCGGTTAAGTCATTTCTCTAAACACCATTCCTTGTAAGAGAATTAAAATATCAGCTTACATCAGAGCCAGAGAGCCCGGCTCCAGGGCCCCAGCCTCTGCGCTCGGCCTGCCTGAGAGCCGGCCTGGGCTGCACCCGGGCAACCAGCGAGTGGGGGCGGGGAGCGAACGTCAGGCCTCAGTTTACCCTGCTGTGAAGGGCTCCAGGGAAGTTGGGCTTGCTCCCGGATTCCAGCGTTGATGTCTGGACAGCTTCAGATACGCGCTCAGAGTGAAGGGCTACAGAGAAGAGTCTGAAAACCTCTGCCAAGGTTCTTCCCCAGGCTTCCAGGAAAGTCGTGTGCGTGCACGCGCGTGTTTTAATTTTCTTTTTCTTTTCAAAAAAAAAAAAAAAACTTTTCTGTTTATTTTATCTATTTGAGAGCCACAGACAGAGAGAGAAGGAGGCAGAGAGATAGAGAATGGGCACACCAGGGTACTGAGGAATTGAGCCTTGAACCGGGGTCCTTAGGCTTCACAGGAAACCACTTAACCGCTAAGCCATCTCTCCAACCCCCTTTTCCTTTCTTTTTCTTTTTTCTTTTTTTTTTCTTTTTTTTTGGTTTTTCGAGGTAGGGTCTCACTCTGGTCTAGGCTGACCTGGAATTAACTATGTAGTCTCAGGGTGGCCTTGAACTCACAGCAATCCTACTACCTCTGCCTCCCGAGTGCTGGGATTAAAGGCGTGCACCGCCACGCCCGGCTTCCTTTTCTTTTTGCTGAAGGTTATCTCTCTCTAGCTCAGGTGGACCTGGAATTCACTCTGTAGTCTTAGGGTAGCCTCGAACTCTCAACGATCCTCCTATCTCTGCCTCCCGAGTGCTGTGATTAAAGGCGTGCGCCACCATGCCCGGCTTCTAGTTTTCATTTTTCACCCTTGTCTCGTCCCTTTTTAGTTGTTTCGTGTTAGGACACCAGGTTAGGGTAACACCTAGGCTTGGTGGGGGTGATAGGACTGTTTTGTGCTGGGGAGGATGGGCTGACCCAGAAATGGCCACATGCTTCTTACCAACTCCCCGCATCCCGCCTCCAGAGATCCAGCTGAGAGCAGAACACAAGTATTGCCCCACTGTCTACTTTTTTCCAGGCAGGGTCTCACAGTAGCCTAGGCTGGCTCAAACTCTGTGAACCTCCTACCTCATTAGTAGGAGATGCTGAGATGATTAAAGGATCTGTAAATTTTGCCAATACACCCAGTGGGGAGGGGTGCGGGGAAGGGGGGCTGGGAGAGAGAGAGAATGAGAATATGAATATGAATGAGAATGGGCGTGCCAGGTCTAGCTGCTCCAAAGGAACTCCAGACACATGGGCCACTTTGTGCATCTGGCTTGTAGGCTTTGCAGGCAATAGCCTTAATGCTGAGACATCTCTCCAGGCCTCCCCCGTCACTCCCCCCCCCCTTTTTTTAAAACAAGGTCTCGCACTATGTAGTCCAGGAGCTGACCATGAACTCCAAATCTTCCTGCCTCAGCCTCTGACTGCTAGGATTACAGGCGAACACCAGCACACCCAGTTAAGCACTTTATTATCTTATTTTTGTAGTAGTGGGGCTTGAACCTAGGGCTTGGAGGATGCTAGGCAAGTACTTTGTCACTGAGCAGCATCCCCAGGTGAGTTAGGTATTATAAAAATTCCTCCTTTTCTAAAGAGGCTGAAACCAGGTAGACCAGGCCTGGTGGCCTCACTTGCAGATGATATGACTGTGAGGAGTCAGTCACTTCTTTAGTCCTCGGTATTCCCATGAGTGAAATGGGGATAGCAGTATGTAGCTTGCAAGTTTACTGTAAGGGTGCAAACTAGGCCTTTAACAAGCTGTCACAATGCTGTGGTGACAGTAATGTGTGAAAATGGCTTTTAACAGGGTAGATTCTGGGTGTAGATTAGCATATTCTATGTTCCCAGTAACACTACACCACAAAGTTCTGGAGTTGACAGCCTGTACCTAGTGATGAATTATTATTTTTTTTAATATTTTATTTCTATTTATTTATTTGAGACAGAGGGGGAGAGAGAGAGTGAGTATGGACACATGCACCACCATATGCATCTGGCTTATGTGGGACCTGGAGAATCGAACCGAGATCCTTAGGCTTCACAGGCATGCGCCTTAACCACTAAGCCATCTCTCGGGCCCACCTGGTGATGAATTCTTGCTGGTAGAGTACCAAGGTAGTGTAGGGCATTACAGGATAGGAGACTGAAAGCATGAGGGTGTTCCTCCTCTGTTCTCTTCCTATCTTGTAAAGCTGCCAATATTCCATCATGGGGACCTACCGTGATAATCTCTAAGTGTAATCACCAGAGGTCCCACCTGCAAATACCATGTATTGTTTCCATCCCCCATTTGGTGGTTTGAATGTGTGTCTGCCATACACTCAGGTGTTTTATTCAGCTTGTAACTTGGGTCTCCAGCTGCCTGACTGGGGGCAAATCCTGGAGTCCAGCCTGGAAGTGTGTCTAGAGGTGGATCTGAATTCCAGCCCAAAGGTGTAAGAGAGCAGTATGAGTTCTGGGGTCCTGCTTGCTGCTGGCTTGTATTTGCTATTTTTGGTTTGTGCTGACTGGTTGTTTCTCTCTGCTTGAATGTATGGAAGTAGCTTCTTCTGCCATTGATGGACTCCCCCCTTGGATCTGTAAATTGTGTCTGGTTTGGAAGTTCATCCCAGCAATGTCGAACTGAATACAACACCCCAATAACACCTCACAATGAGATTAAATGCCATCACATGAATGCTTTAGAGACTCAAACTGTATCCAACCCATAACAGCATGCTGCTGAGCTTGGGGAAGAAATCAGTAACGAAGTAAATATTTAGGGGCTAGAGGGATGGCTTGGTGGTTAAGGCTTTTGCCTACAAAGCCAAAGGACCCAGGTTCAATCCCTCAGGACTCACGTTAGCCAGATGCACAAGGGGGCCCATTCGTCTGGAGTTCATTTGCAGTGGCTGGAGGCCCTGGCATGCCCATTCTCCCTCTTTCCCTCTCCCTCTTTCTCTGTCAAATAAATAAATAAATAATTTAAAATTTTTTTTAAAAAAAAGAAAATATTTAAGTAAACCCTCATCATACACAGAGATTCGACTATCTCAACATGATAGACCTCTCCCTGCACCAAGGACTTGGTCACATGCTGATCCCTCTTCTCAACCCTGTTCTCTCTCCTCTGCTAGGATGAAAGGCATGGGCCACCATGCCTGCCCCCCCCTTTTTTTTTTGACAAGAGCCTCAAAGTTGTGATCTTCCTGCCTCTGCCACCTGAGAGCTGGGATAGCAGGCATGCCACAGGACACTTGATATTTCAAATGTGGAAACTGAAGCTTTTAAGCTTGGAGGGGTACTAGCTCCATTAGCTCCAAGAATCCAGGATCCTTTAGGAATTTCCTACTCTCCTGCAGTTTCCAAAATACCCCATGCCAAACCCAAGGTCACTGCTCTCATGAGCTTGGTATTATCCAGCTGGTGACTGCTGTGGGGTTGGGCAGGGCTGATCTTTGTTGACATTGTGTCAGTGACGGCATAAGCCCAGGCATAAGCCCACGTCTAAGTGATTCTGTGTGCACCCAAGGCCCCTTCCTTCTTTGCCAACCACATGCTCCCCTTAGCACTGTGCATCAGAGCTATACCCTGTGAGCATGGATGCCAAACACCTGTGGATATGCACAGGCAAATGCTTGCAGAGCATCCCACAACTCCCAAAGGCACCCACAAACACGTACACATTCACTGTCAATCACAGATGAGCCTTGACTCTCCTTTTCCCATAGCAGGCACCACCCTGGTCCACTATAAACATGCTGAAATTGTCCAGCCTCCTCCTGTCTTGAGCTGTTCCCTTGTGCACTGCAGTCTTCACTCGGGGCGGGGGGGGGGGGACTGGCATAGGGACCTCTATTCTGTCATAAATGACTTCTCCTCTTGCCTCAGCGACTTTTGCAGACCTGCACAGACAGTACTGATCCAGCTGAAAGTAGAAGGCTGTGAGGAGTCTTTTCTGGCTTTGGGCTTGGGGTCAGTTCAGCTCTGGTCATGGAGGTAGCTTGGAACCCACTTCTGCCTGACAGATCCAGAATACAGGCATCCAAGGAGGCTGTCCTGTGCTCTGCTCTTGCACATGCTATTTCCTCTGAGCCTGCTAGTTCCCACCAGGTCTGCCCAGTGAACTTCAACTTTGAGGCTCCATTCAAAGCAGGTGTCTAGGCCCTTCTATGTCTCAGCTATACTCCTCACTGTGACATTTGCCACATCACACTCTCATGGTCAGTGTCAAGGTTTGATAGCAGCTATTATGTCAGAAAGTGTTTACTGTCTCTCCCCAGTTAGAAGCTTCTAGCTGCTTGAGCTATCCTTCTAATAGGACCAGAGCCCCCAGGCCACTGTGCTTTTTACCAGAAGGGGAAACTGAAGTTCCAAATGGAAAGGAAGGGCTGGAGAGATGGCTTAGCAGTTAAAGTGCTTGCCTGTGAAGACTGGGGACCCATGTTCAACTCTCCAGATCCTATGTGAGCCAGACACACAAAGGAGAGGCAAGCACAAGGTTGCACATGCCCACTAGGTGTTTGGAGTTCGATTGCAGTGGCTGAGGCTTGCTGATTCTCTCTCTCTCAAAGGAAACAAACAAACAAACAAACAAACGGAAAGGGACTTGTCTGAAATTTTTTATTTTTATTATTTATTTGACAGAGAGAGAAAGATGCACATAGATGAAAGAAAGAAAGAAAGAAAGAAAGAAAGAAAGAAAGAAAGAAAAAGAGAGAGAGAGAGAAAGATAGAGACAGTGTGTGTATTGGCATGCCAGAGGTTTTAGCCACTGCAGCAAACAAACTCCAGACACATGCACCACCTTGTGCATCTGGCTTACATGGGTCCTGGGGAATGAACCTGGGTTCTTTGGCTTTGCAGGCAAGCACCTTAACCAGTAAGCCATCTTTCCAACCCTTGTCTGAAGTTTTGCAGTGGGTTCAGGAGATCTCACGAATGTTAAGTAAAGCATCAGGAAGGCAGAGGAAGAAATGAGAGCAGGAGCTCAATGATGGTCCACAGATGCCATGCACTGGGCAAAGTTTGGTTTTGTTTGTTTTAAACACGGGGCCTAGGGCTGGAGAGATGGCTTAGTGGTTAAGGCATTTGCCTGCAAAGCCAAAGGATCCCAGTTCAATTCTCCAGGACCTACATAAGGCAGATGCACAAGGGGCGCATGCATCTGGAGTTCGTTTGCAGTGGCTGGAGGCCCTGGCATGCTCATTCTCTCTCTGTCTGCCTCTCTTCTATCCCTCTCTGCTTGTAAATAAATAAATAAATAATTTAAAAAAACAGAACTTTTAAACATGGGGCCTCATGCATGCTGCGCACCTGCTTTACTACTGAGCTATATCTGAGGCAGAGTCTCACTCTAGCCCAGGCTGACCTGGAACTCACTCTGTAGCCCAGGTTAGCCTCAAATTTTTGGCAGACAATTCTCTTACCTCAGTCCCCCAAGTACTGGAATTAAAGGTTTGAGCCAACACCTTTGGCTGGGTCTCACTAAGTTATCCAGACAGGTCTTGGACTCACAATCTTCCTGCCTTAGCTATCAGAGTAGCTGAGATTACAGGTCTATGCCCTCAGACCCAGCCTGCATGAACTATTATTTCTTGTTTTTGTTTTTCTGAGGAAGGGTCTCACTTTTAGCTCAGACTGACCTAGAATTCACTATGTATTCCCAGGGTTTAAACTTGTTCACATTTCTTTCATTGACAAACTTCAGGGGTTTTTTGGGAGGCAGGGGCAGGGGGAGTGGTTTAGAGGTAGGGTTTCATTATAGCCCAGGCTCACCTGGAATTTACTATGTGGTCCCAGGCTGGCCTTGAACTCACAGCGATCCTAAAGGTGTGTGCTATAAAGTGCAGCTGGATCAACTATTTCTTATAAACGACTTAGAACTTACCCAGTAGGGCTGGAGAGATGGCTTAGTGTTTAAGGTGTTTGCCTGCAAAGCCAAAGGATCCAGGTTCAATTCTCCAGGACCCACGTAAGGCAGATGCACAAGGGGGTGCATGCATCTGGAGTTCGTTTACAGTGGCCCTTCTCTCCCACTTTCTCTAAATAAATAAAATATGTTAAAAAAGAAAAGAAAAGAACTGTACCCAGTAGAAGAAAGTGCCCCCTAAATAGCTGTCACTCACAGCCCAAGGCAAAACAGAAGACATGGAGTGGGCCAGGGCTGGGGAAATAATGAACCCAGAGACCTGGGTTCTGGAAGGCGCCCCAACATAGCAGAAAGGTCATTAGGTTCTGGAAGGTTCCTGAGCACTTCTTCCCACTTCTACATGTGTTTGCATCATACTTTGTTGGCCTTGGGGACTTTTTTTTTTTTTTTTTTAAATAAATAGGAGCAGCATGAAACCCCTAATATTCTGGGTAAGTTTTGAAACAGCTCAGAAATCCCCACCTCCCCTTGTGAGTCAGTTGGAGGAGCAATAAGCAGAACTGTGGGCTGCTACAAGAAAAACTGCAACATGGCAGCTGAGCAGCCCTGTGTCTCCAGAGATTTGAGATGGGGGCTCAAAAATATTAGTTAAGGCAGAGCGATAAAGTCCCACAATGCTTTGCCTTTGCTGGGAAGGGTGACAGATTCTTTCCAATCATTTTTCTTGTGTTATTTTGGTGGCTTAAGCACGTTCTCCACAACCACGAAATCTCCCAGTGCCCAACCACTCTGGGCACCTCGGCTTGGGCTCTGGGCTCTGGGCGTCGGGGTTGGGCGGCGCTGGGCCAGGGGTGGGGACTGCGCTCTCTTCGCTCCTCCTGCACCCCAGGACCCGCGGGGGTTTCGGAAAGCTCCTTCCTTACCGGGCCGGATCTGAGTCAAAACGGGGGGAACTGGCTCAAACCGAAAGAATAATTCGGTTAGCCAGGGCTTGATATTCCTCTGGGGCCCAAATGACTACCAGGCAGGGTACCCAGGGCTGGAACATCGCATGCCCCTCGGGTGTCGCTGAAAGCCCCGAGCCCGACACACTTCCTCTTTCCGCCCAGAGAAGGGACCAGGAAAGTGAGGGGCGCGAGGGGTTGACCGGGAGGAGGGCCTGTGTCCTGCAGTCCCGCAGCCCTCTCACTCCACTGGCGCCGTGGGCCCGGCACCACTCCTGGGAAGTCAGAGGACTGGGAGCTCTAGCAAGGGGACTAGGGTCCCTTTGCCTTTCCTTATAGGCCCTTCCCTACCTTTGCCCATTCAATGTATCCCATGTGCCTTTTAGGGCTTTGTCCCCTGAACTGTCCCCTCTACACTTGCAGCACCATGAGCACCCCAAGCTTTTCTGGAAGCCTGATATTGACACTCCTGGGGTTTTTCTACCGCTCTTAGAACCTGCTGGTGCCCAGTTGTAGAGACCACTCGAGACCAAATTCTCCAGCAAGCGGCTCAGGCTCCTTTGTCTTGGTAGCTCATTCCCTCTGACCAGTGTCCAGGTGGTCACTCAGAGGCCCAAATTAAAGGATTTTATTGAACTCACTCTAAGAAACAATCATCTATCTATCTATCTATCTATCTATCTATCTATCTATCTATCTATCTATCTATCTATTTTTGCTCTAATCATTTGTGCAGGTTGAACTACCAGAATGATGTGGGTCAGACAGGAGTCCCTGACTCCCCTCACCAGATTGTCCAGTCTGGAGATGGCCTGTGTGGATTCTGCACACCACCCCCCCAGACCTAGACACAGCAGCAGGTTTCCCTCAATCTTGAGGGTTGTCCCAGGTTTTGCAGACTCAGGAACTCTCTGGATCTGAGACCCTGCTAGATTCAAGTTCATCCTGACCTCAGGACAGGTGTGGGATGGAGATGCTGCTGGCTCATCTCCCTGGTTGTCCAGGACACCTGGCGGGGACTTGCTCTACTGCTGCCTGGACCTAGCTGCCTTCTCAGCACAAAATTTGCCCTGTAAGCAGACTTGAGCTCCCAGGCAGTCAAGTGCACAGCTGCTTGCACCAGTAAGAATCCTACAGACAATGAGACAGAGGAGACACAGTACTGTATACAGGGCCTAGCTGGTACCCACCACATACAAGGACAAGCACCAAAAAATGGCCAAGGTCACAGGCATGCAGGGTCATCTGTATAAAGAGGAATACATCTGTTGTTTACAACCCCTATCCCCATCCTCAGCATTCTTGGAATTCGCTGTGTGCTTGGAGACTATATATATATATAATTTTGTAAGGAGAGAGACAAAGAATCAGCACACCAGGGCCTCTAGCCACCGCAAACAAATTCCAGATGAATGTACCATTCTGTGCATCTGGCTTTATGTGGGTATTGGGGAATTGAACCTGGGTCTTTAGGCTTTGCAAACAAGTGCCTAAACTGCTGAGCCATCTCCCAAGCCAAACAAAATATATTTTGTTCAAAGCAAATGGCTAGAGCTTGGGTCTGCTGCATACGCTGCCATTAGGGGCACAAGCAACCCCTGGCCATTATGGGATGGGGTGGGCAAAGCTGGCTGGACATGACCCCTGATCTGTCAGAAATCCTGGTGATGCCCTCCACCCTTTAGTTGTTGGGGCTACTCTGGGGGCTTGGAGCAGACCATACTGACATTGAAGTTTGTTCAGTGTTATAGTAAGTGGCTTGGGGTGGGGTGGGGTAGGGAGGCATCTGTTAATCCCCAAAGTGAAAAGAGCCCTTGACTCTGGGAGACAGTTGAGAATGTCTCCCTTTTGACACTGAATGAGGACTTAAAAGCAGGACAGGAAGCAGAGGTGGTTTTCCCAGGAGCCCCTTGGGTCTGGTGACCAGGCATAGGACTGTCAGTGAAGGTTGGCAAGGGTTGTCCTGGACCTGGCACTAAAGGGTTGGCACCCAGGATTCTCTAACACCTCAAATGCTGTGTCACTGGTAGGAGATACAGATGCACACGCTAGCAGGTAAGCCCATGTGCCCATGAGCTGAACTCACCCCATGTGGGAGAGCAACCTTTCCCTTTGCTGAGCAAGTCAGTCTTAGGTTAATTGTTGCCAAAGGGAAGTAGAGAAACAAGGGATGGCTAAGAAGGCTACAGGGCTCCCCTGGACCCAGGGAGCCATGGAGAAGAGGGTGGGAAGCTTGCTGTTGGATTCCAGAATCTTCAGAGGATGCCTTTCTGTTTCCCATGATGTTTCCACCTGGGGTCCCCAAAGTCTAAGAACCCTGTCTCCTAAGAGTCAGAAGTCCCGAGATCATTAACTAAATCCCTGAGATCTTCCTGAGCTCTTTGCAGTTGGCTGTCTTTTGATTTTACAAGTGAGGACACTAGACGCTAAGCCACCAGAGGGCAAGGCCTGCTCCCAGCCACACTGCAGATCTGTGGCTGAGCACCATGGCTGCCTTTCCCTCAGCATTGCAGGGGTTGGAGAGGAGACCCTAACTGATATTGTGCCCTAAAGGTAATAGTGCAGCACATTCCATCCCTAATCAGTTGTTTTGAAGAATGCATATTGTGTTGCCATTTGTGGGGGGATCTCCAAGCACACAGTGAATTCAGAGAAGGCTGCTGCTGCTTTCTGCTCATTTTTCTTCCTGTGGTCTGCCCTGTTTACCAAGAGCACTCTTAATCAGAATAGCAAGTGCGCACTTGCACCCAAGAACACATAGCATGCAGGGTATTTGGGGGGAATTACTTTTCTGGGTAAGGGAGGGTTAACTGGAAACCCTTGTTCTTAAGCCTTATTGAAAACTGTTCTACAAATGATGAGCATTTTCCTAGCTATGTGTTTTGAAGAGTTCTACCACTTTCTAAATGTATGACCTTGGTCAAGTTATCTAACCTCAGTAACCTGTTTCCTTATCTGTCAAATGTGCTTAGCACTAACTCTCTAGGTTGTGAAAGGAACTAAAAACAGGAACAGAGCTAGACCTTGTCACACTGTCATCACTGTCATCAGTGAGTTTTCTCTGAACTACAGTTCAGCTGAGGCTGTTTGCAAGGATTTAGGATTAATCACCATTGCTCACTATTCGGGAGGACAATGGGCAGAACTGGCACTGGTCCTCAGTTTCTGGCTGAATGAAATTCTTCCAAGGGGACTGTTTTTTATTTTAATTTTTTAAAAATATATTTTATTTATTTATTTCTTTGAGAGAGAGAGGAAAAGAGAGAGAGATAATGAGTGCGCCAGGGCCTCCAGCCCCTGCAATCAAATTCCAGACGCATGCCCCCCCCCTTGTGCATCTGGCTTACATGGATCCTGAAGAACTGAACCAGGATCCCTTGGCTTTGCAAGCAAACACCTTAACCGCTACTAAGCCATCGCTCCAGCACATTTTTTTTTTTATTTTTTATGATTTGCTGCTTTCTCTTAAAAACCCGCACAATCTTTGCACGCAGTAAGCTGAGGACCCTGGGTCTGGAGCCCTTGTGTTTTCTACTTGAGTTTGTAGCTTCCTCTGGGAGAGAATAAAGTGGTGAAGGGTAGAGCTTAAGCTCCGCCTTCCTTCAAGCGTCCATTCCATTTTTCCCTACCCACCCTGCCCCAGCACTCAGCCCAGGACCCATTCTACCCACACTGCCCCCAGCACTCAGCCCATGACCCATTCTACCCACCCTGCCCCAGCACTCAGCCTGATACCCATTCTACCCACACTGCCCCCAGCACTCAGCCCAGGACCCATTCTATCCACCTGCCCCAGCACTCAGCCTGGTACCCATTCTACCCACCCTGCCCCCAGCACTCAGCCCATGACTCATTCTATCCACCTGCCCCAGCACTCAGCCTGGGACCCATTTTACCTACCCTGCCCCCAGCACTCAGTCCAGGACCCATTCTATCCACCTGCCCCAGCACTCAGCCCAAGACCCATTCTACAGACCCTGCCCCAGCACTCAGTCCAGGACCCATTCTATCCACCTGCCCCAGCACTCAGTCCAGGATCCATTCTATCTACCTGCCCCAGCACTCAGTCCAGGACCCATTCTATCCACCTGCCCCAGCACTCAGCCCAAGACCCATTCTACAGACCCTGCCCCAGCACTCAGTCCAGGACCCATTCTATCCACCTGCCCCAGCACTCAGTCCAGGACCCATTCTATCCACCTGCCCCAGCATTCAGTCCAGGACCCATTCTATCCACCTGCCCCAGCACTCAGTCCAGGACCCATTCTATCCACCCTGCCCTAGCACTCAGCCCAAGACCCATTCTACAGACCCTGCCCCAGCACTCAGCCTGGGACCCATTCTTCCAGTGAAAGAGACAGGGAAGAAACTACCTGGCAGGGAAGGGCAGGTGGTCCAGGAAGAAAGTTTCCGGAATTCCGGAAACTGTAGGATGCTGAGGGGTTTTGGAGGAGTTGGGCTGGATCTCAGCCTGGTGCTTGCTAAGAATGTCTCCTTCCTCTCCTCCTCCTTCCCTTTCTTTCTTTTCCTTTTCCTTCCCTCCTTCATTTTTCCTTTTCTTTTTGAGATTGGGCCTTGCTAGGTTGCCCAGGTGGGCTCAAGCAATTCTCCTTTCCCAGCCTCCTGAGTAGCTGGGCTGCTGTGCATGTACTACTGTGTCCTGCGCAGGAACCTTTTCTGTCTAGCCTATGCATTGACCCAGATTAAAGACTTGAGGGGCTTCTCTGGAGTGGGGAGCCTATGGCATCCCAGGTAAAACTGATCTTGCTAACTATGGAGGAGAGGAGGCAGCCATAGATGGGGAAGGTGGCACTTAGGCACCTGGCCTGTAGGGTCACTGCCTTCTGTCAGAGGCCCTCTGCAGAGCACTTAACTCTCTGGACCTCAGGGTCTTCATCTGTAAAACAGAATGGGTATACAGTTATCTCTCCGTTTCCATGGGCTTGATCACAGGACCTCCAAAGACACTAAAACCCAGGGATGTATATAAAACATCATAGCATTCATATAGAAACTTTGCACATCCTTCGACTTTAAAAAAATATTTATTTCTTTGGGAAGAGAAAAAGAGACAGACACACACAGAGAGAATATGGGCACATCATAGCATCTAGCCATTGCAAATGAACTCTAGATGCATGTGCCACCTTGTGTACCTGGCTATACGTGGGTACTGGGGAATTGAACCCAGGTCCTTAGGCTTTGCAGGCAAGTGCCTTAATTGCTAAGCCATCTCTCCAGCCTACATCCTTTGACTTTAAATCATCTCTAGATGACTTATAATGCCCAATGCAATGCTAATACTTTGGAAATAGTTCTCATATTGGAGTGTTTCAGGAAAAATGACAAAAAAAGTCTGTGCATGCTCAGTACAGATACCTTTTTAAAAATATATATATTATTCCAAGTCTGGGCTGGAGAAATGGTTCAGTGGTTAAGGTACTTGCCTGAAAAGCCCAAAGACCCAAATTCATTTCCCCAGTACCCACATAAAGCCAGCTGCACAAAGTGGCCCATGAATCCAGGGTTTATTTGCAGCAGCTAGAGGCCCTGGCACATCCATTCTCAAGTAAATAAATTGCAAATAAATAAATAAATAAAAATACAAAAATATTTTTTAAAAGAATATGCAGTTGGATAGGTTTGGAGATGCAAAGCTGAGCATGGTGGCACACACCTTTAATCCGAGCACTCAAGAGGCAGAGGTAGGAGCATCACTGTGAGTTCAAGGCCAGCCTGCGACGCATAGTTAATTCCAGGTCAGCAAGACCCTACCTCAAAAAACAAAACACTGCCTGGGCTAGAGTGAAATTCTAACTCAAATAAACAAAGAAACAAACAATAACAACAACAACAAAAACCCCACAAACAGTCTCACTGTAGCCCAGGCTTGTGGGGCTCGTTCCGTTCCCATTCCCTGAGGTCGTTGGCCACCGATGTCCCACGTGAGCTGCAGGGTCATCTGGCTGGGCGGGTGAGTGCCTACGAGCACATGACGGGGCAATGAGCACCCGGGAGACCGTCTGATGGACAGCACTCGTTTATTGAAAGGGTGGGTGGGTTTATAAACACTTGGGGAAGGTTGAGATGGCACGTACACACTGTATGGCAATCGGATGCATAGTTTATGGGCTGTTATCTAGATAGAGGAAGGACTAATAACTTCAAAGCTATGGGGGAAGGATTAGGGAAGGTAGGGGGAAGGGCGGAAGAGATTAACAGGAGGCTGTGACTTCAGAACTGTGGGGGGGGTGAGAAGGCTACGTGATTTTAGCCACATGAGGGTCTCTTGGGCAGCTAGCCACAGGTCAGGAACTGTGGGGGGCAAAGTCTGACTTATGGAATGGTCATAGCCTTTCCGGTCTGGAGAGAGCGCCTTGCCAGTTTTGCCCACTCTGGGCGATGACAGCTCACTACACCCTACAACATAGGGAAGGCGATCACCGTCTCCAGGGACCCCTGACAGAGGGCCAGCTGCAACCCCGCAGCCCAGGGCCCCTGGCCATGTCCAATAGTTCAGGCCAGCCTCCTCACAGGTCCAGCCTGTTACTAGCAAAGCCCAACACAGGCTGACCTGGAACTCACTATATGTAGTGTCAGGCTGCCCTCAAATTCACAGAGATTCTCCTACCTCTGCCTCCTGAGTTCTGTGATTAAGGGCATGCACCACCTTTGTGTGTCTGGCTTACAATGAGAGTCGAACATGGGTCCTTTGGCTTTGCAGGCAAATGCCTTAACCTCTAAGCCATCTCTCCAGCCCCATAAAAATAATTTTTAAAAAGATGTTAGAAAGCCAGACGTGGTGGTGCACACCTTTAAACCCAGCACTTGGGAGGCAGAGGTAGGAGGATTGCCATGAGTTCGAGGCCACCCTGAGACTATATAATGAATTCTATTTATTTGCTTATTTTTTGGTTTTTTTGAGGTAGGGGCTCACTCTAGCTCAGGCTGACCTGGAATTCACTCTGTATTCTCAGGGTGGCCTCGAACTCACGGTAATGGTGATCCTCCTACCTCTGCCTCCCAAGTGCTGGGATTAAAGGTGTGCACCACCACGCCCGGCTATATAGTGAATTCTAGATCAACCTGGGCTAGAGTGAGATCCTACCTTGAAAAACAAAACAAAATAAAACAACAGCAAAAAAAGATGTTAGACTTACCATGGAACTTGGGAAAGAATGAAGACACACCAATGTATCAGGCTCACAGAGAAAACAGAGCTAGAGATGGGCTTGGTGAGGCCAGAGTGTGGGGACTTAGAACAGGAGCTGAGGATGCAACACCCATTAGGACAAGATGTGTGGCCTGTGAGAGAAATGAAACTAAGAGCCCTGTTAGAGCTCACACCCTGGAAGAACAGAACCTACCTACCAAACTCAGGAAGTGACCCTGACGCTTGGCTTTGCAGACCTGTGAGTGGGAGAAAGTTTCCTGGGAAGAAAATCAAAGCCTAAAACCAAAACTCTTCATGAAGGGCTGGAGAGATGGCTTAGTGGTTAAGGCGCCTGCCTCCTAAATCTAAGAAGGCTGGTTCCAATCTCCAGGTCCCACGTTTAGCCAGATGCAAAGTGACCCAAGGGTGCAATGCTGCACTTGACCAAAAGGGGGTGCACGTGCATGCATCTGGATTTCGTTCGCAGCAGCTGAGAGGCTGCTGGCGCGCCCATCTCTCTCTGTCTTCCTCTCTCTCTCTCTCTGTCTCTCTCAAAAAAAAAAAAAAAAAAAAAAAAAACGTGGTGGTGATGGCGCCCAAATCCCAGCACTCGGGAGGCAGAGGTAGGAGGATCAAAGAGTTCAAGGCCACCCTGAGACTACATAGTGAATTCCAGGTCAGCCTGGGCCAGAGTGAGACCCTACCTCAAAAAAAAAACAAAAAAACAAACAAACAAAAAAATTTCTTCATGATGATGGCGTCCAAATATATAATAGCCATATGACAAAGAATTCCAAAGATGAAAAGCCGACACAAAAATGTTCCCCTCAGACATAACCATATCAGTTACTTTCACAGCAGAAGAGTGGCTGTTTTTTTTGTTTTGTTTTGTTTTTCAAGGTAGGGTCTCACTCTGGCTCAGGCTGACCTGGAATTCACTATGCAGTCTCAGGGTGGCCTCGAACTCTCAGTGATCCTCCTACCTCTGCCTCCCAAGTGCTAAGATTAAATGTATTTTTAGTTTTGTTTTTGAATGGGGAGGAAAGAAGATATTTATCTTAATATCCTTTTTGTTTTGTCCCATCTCTTTTGAGTTGCTTCCTAAAACATTACCTCCATTTCAGAAACTGTATCTGACTTAACATAAACTGCTAACTTTAAGTATATTTAATTAATTAATTTATTTATTAGAGAGAAAGAGAATGAATGGACATGCCAGAGCCTCCAGCCACTGCAAATGAACTGCAGATGAATACGCCCTCTTATGCATCTGGCTTACGTGGGGCCTGGAAAGTAGAACCTGGATCCTTTGGCTTTGCAGGCAAATGCCTTAACCACAAAGCCATCTCTCCAGCCCAACTGCTAACTTTAAAAAAGAGGTGAATTTGCATTTACATTTAGACACTTTCTAAAAACAGGGTGAATTTAACTGAAAATTTCCAGTGTTGTTAAGCTATTGGTATAGTAGCTGCCTTATAGTTGCAAAAGTAAAAACTGTAAACCCATCATCCCCTACCTACTTGATCCAGATAGACTGGATTTCATGAAGTATAAAAACATGTGTGTGTGTGTGTGTGTGTGTGTGTGTGTGTGTGTGTGTGTGTAAGTAATTCATAAACCCTGGAAACCTCTGTTCTAGGTTCTTAGCATTTTTGTTTTTTTTGTTTTTTCGAGGTAGGGTCTCACTCTGGCTCAGGCTGACCTGGAATTCACTATGTAGTCTCAGGGTGGCCTTGAACTCTCGGTGATCCTCCTACCTCTGCCTCCCAAGTGCTGGGATTACAGGTGTGTGCCACCAAACCCGGCGGTTCTCAGCATTTTTACTGAAAGTCTTCATGCACATGTTAAGTGCCCTCTCTGAGTTTAAGGCTTGGTTAATATTTGTCGATTTTTATGTGATTGAAATTGTGTCCCCATCTTAAATTATGCATTTTTATTATCAGGATCAGTGTGCTAGAACTGAATCATACATTTTTAGGCACAGATAGACTCCTTGAAAATCTGTGTGTATGGTTAGGGGATAGATCCACAAAAGCATGTGTGTACCCCCAAGCCAGGCTGTAGAGATCAAGAACAAGAACCTCAGTGTTGATCTCAAGATTTCTAAATTGTGGAGAGTTACATGGCATTGTGGTGGAACTAGTTAACGCTTAGAGCTTTTGGTATGTAATAACTATTTCTATGGACTGATTACGTGTTTCCAGAGAACTGTGTTCTTTAACTTGGGTTTGTTTTAACAGCCTCTCAGATTATATTTAGTAGTTTAAATTTCTTTGCTTTATTATTTCATTAAAGTATAAAAACTTCAGGTCTCATATTTATTTTTCACTTGTTCTACTAATTATTTACAAGACACCTTTTTGTTGACTCTTATTTTATAAAAGTGTGTATATTAAATGTCTTTAAAGTTTCTGTTTGATTGAAAGTACATTAACTTTGATTTGCTTTACCGGGATATTTTTAAAGTTTATTTTCAGTACACCTTTTCCTTGTCAGTGCACAGCTCTTTCCCAGTCCTTTGTATTCCCCTTCTCCCATCCAATAAATAGAATGAATAAAAAAAAATAGTTTCCCTCATTTGGGCATGGTGGTGCACACATTTAATCCCAGAATTTGGTAGGCAGAGGTAGGAGGTAGGTCTCACTATAGCTCAGGCTGACCTGGAATTCACTATGTAGTCTCAGGGTGGCCTCGAACTCACGGTGATCCTCCTACCTCTGCCTCCTGAATGCTGGGATTAAAGGCATGTGCCACCACGCTGGGCTTATTCATTTATTTGTAAGCAGAGAGAGAGAGAGAGAGAGAGAGAAGAGACCAACCAAGAGACTGGACATGCTAGGGCCTCTAGCCACTGCAAATGAACTCCAGATACATCACCACCTTGTGGATCTGGCTTTATGTGGGTACAGGGGAATTGAACCCTGGGGCTTTAAGCTTTACAGGCAAGTACCTTAACAATGTAGCAAGCTCTCCAGCCCCAGGCCTAACATCTTTCAGTTGTATTTTGGTCTGAATTTTTCAGTTTCTGCAGGGAAAGGGGAATCGGGGTTCATTTAATGGAACAGCCAGAATCCGAGAGCATGATCCTGATGTTTAGAGTGCCTTGACAATTTGGGGGAGGGTACGCTAAGTTAGAACGGGGGTAGCCTTGTTGCAGAGGGAGTGCTGAGCTGCATAAAGAACAAACAAGGATGTGGGGAGAAGAAATTGGAGCTGGCTTCGAGAGAGGGAACGAAGGGAACTGTGCGTGGAAGGTGGGGCGGAGGAAGACTATGCCTCACAGAGAATGAGCAGTGAGAAGTCTTGGTGTGGGAAACACCATCGGGCCCTTAACAAGAGTGACTGGGTGAGAGGCAATTTCACTTTATTCTCTGTGCTGAGCTTCCCTCCAGGCTCATATACTGCATCACCCTAAACTTTAGTGCAGGTCAGTGTATTAGTCCAATACCTGCAGCTGAGTAGTACTTCATGAAGAAAAGAGGTTTGGCTTACACTTCTAGAGATTTAAGGGCTCATGTGAGTATTTTCTGTGCTCTCAAGAACCTTCGGGCTATAGTATAGTATGGAAGATGGTGGAAATGCATGAGAGAAAGATCCCTTACTGATACACAAAGCCAGATTCGGGGACCAGTCTCTCCCTCTCCCTCTCCCTCTCCCTCTCTCTCTCTCTCTCTCTCTATATATATATATATATATATATAAAATTTTTATTTATTTGAGCGAGAGAAAGAGGAAGATAAAGAGAGAATGGGCACTTAGGGCCTCCAGCCACTGCAAATGAACTCCAGATGCATGCACACCTTGTGAATCTGGCTTACATGGTTACTGGGGAATTGAACCTGGGTCCTTAGGCTTCTCAGGCAAGCACCTTACCTACTAAGCCATTTCTCCAGCCCTCCTTTTTTAATTAAAAAAACATTTTTAAAAATTTATTTGAGCCGGGTGTGGTGGCGCACGCCTTTAATCCCAGCACTTGGGAGGCAGAGGTAGGAGGATTGCTGTGAGTTCAAGGCCACCCTGAGACTACAGAGTGAGTTCCAGGTCAGTCTGGGCCGGAGTGAGACCCTACCTTGAAAAAAGAAAGAAAGAAAGAAAGAAAGAAAGAAAGAAAGAAAGAAAGAAAGAAAAATTTATTTGCAAGCATAGAGAGAGAGGGGGAGGGAGGGAGGGAGGGAGAGAGAATGAGCGCACCAGGACTCTAGCTGCTCTAAACAAACTGGAGATGCATGTGCCTCTTTGTGCATCTGGCTTTTATGTGGGTACTGGAGAATCAAACCTGGGTCATTAGGCCCTGCAGGCAAGTGCATTAACTGCTGAGTTATCTCTCCAGCCCCACTTTAAAAATTTCATTTATTTATTTATGAGAGATGGAGAAAGAGGGAGAGAGAGAGAGAAAGAGAGAGAAGGAGAGAGAATGGGTGCACCAGGGCCTCTAGCCACTGCAACTCCAGACACAGAACTGGGGAATCAAACCTGAGTCCTTTGGCTTTGCAGGCAAGCACCTTAACTGCTAAACCATCTCTCCAGCCCCCGCACCCCCACTTAAAAAGAAAGAACTGCTGTTATGGTGTGAACACTTGTTCTATAGCTGTGGGTGCTATCTGGGAGGCCATGGAACCTTTAGGAGGTAGATCTGACAGAAGCATGTCACTAAAGACAGGCCTTTGAAGGTTATACCCAACCTTTGGTGCCTACCTTGCTGTCTGCTTCTTGGTCCACTATGATGTGAACAGCCTGGACTACATGCTAATGCCATCATGAACTGAGCTGCTTCATCAGGCCTCTCCTGCCGTGCTGGACCCCAAACCCTCTGAGACCACAGCCAAAATAGAACTTTCCTTCTTTTGTAAAAATTTATTTATTTATTTGTTTGTTTTATGAGAGAGAGAAAGAAAGCATGGATATGCCAGGGTCTCCAGCCACTGCAAACAAAATCTAGACACATGTGCCACCTGTACCTTTGGCTTTATTTACATGGGTACTGGGGAATTGAACCTGGGTCTTAAGGCTTTGCAGGCAAGCACCTTAACCACTGAGCCATCTCTCCAGTCCCTGAACTTTCCTTCTTTAAGTTGTTTCTGTCAGGAGTGAACAGTGTCATGTGAGATCTACATTAAATCCCTTCCAAAGCAGCACCTCAGGGACTTAATCACATCCCCTAGGCCCCATCTCTTAAAGGTTGCCCACCTCCCAACACCACACTGAAGACCCAAGATCCCAGTGCATGACTTTGTGGGGGACAAGCCACAGGCAAACCATTGCACTTGCTGTTTATACATGCCTGCCTCATGGGTACTTGAGTAAAATGAAGGCGAAAGAGCCTTCCAGGGAGCACTAGTGTTTAGGGAAAAATGTCACAGGAAAGGAAAGAAGGGAGGGAGAATTTTGCAGAGGGGAGGAGGGGTGTTTGCAAGCTCCATCTACCCTGGAGTCCGTCCTTGGGATCTTTGAGGGAGAGGTAATCGGTTCCCCCTGAAGAGGAAAGAGGAATTATGTCTTTTCAGTGCGGTTAAAGTACCATCACATCTCACTAGGCTAAAGGACTTGAGGTGTTTCCATGTAGAGTGTATACACAGTCACATAAGCATATGTAAGGCTCCACATGCAAAGCCATCCAAAGACTGGAGGTGGCAGCAGTGAGTAAGTGCACAGACCAGTCTGGGCAGCAACACCCTTATTGTACACCCTTATTATGAAAGTCTTCCTTCCTCAGGAAAGCTTCAGTACCTGTCCAGATCCTTACTCCTTCCCTTCCCCTCCTCCCCCTCCTCCTCTCCCCTCCGCTTTGTTTTTGTGTGAGTATGTATATGTGGGTTTGCGCATGCCACAGCGTGCATGTGGAGTTCAGAGGACTAATAGTGATGAACAGTTAATATTTATAAGTATTAGGCCACAGGAAATCTCTAGATATTGCTGCATTTTTACCCATCAGCACTCCACTTGCCCTTTCTTGTCCTGCTTTGCTATCGATTGGTTCTGGAGTGGCCACCAAAGACCACTGCATTAAAAAGTCTTGAATTTCAGGTCAGCCTGAACTGGAGTGAGACCCTACCTCGATAAAACAACAACAACAAAAAGAATATTAACCCCTTTCAAGGAGGGTTACTAATTTTCCTAGGAATGTAAATGAAATTACTCTCATGGGAGATTTAGATTACTAAACGATTATCCCCTTCTAAGACGCACCTGGACACCTGGAACTGGACTGACCAGCTCAACCTCCATCCAGGAAATTCCCATAAAAGACCCCAATCAGGGTTACCAGGTGGGCTTTCTCATTTCTGGGGACGCCTCCTGCCTTACAGAAGCTCCACCTTCTTTCTTTCTTTCTCTTAAACTCTATGATAAAAATCTTTCTAAGCTTCACTCTCTGTGGACTGTGGATTTCAGTGGGCAGGCTGGCTTGGTGATTGAGAGCGAGCGCTGCTGCTCTCTCCGGCAGGTTTGGTGATGCAGCATTTCCCTTCAGGATATCAGGTGGGCAGCCAGTTCCTCTCCTCTCCACCAGGGAGCGGTGCTGGCCAAGCCTCCAGGATGCTCCTTTACTGTTGTCTCATTGGGAATAGAGTTTAGGACCTGAGGGCTCCAGCCAATGTAGGTGTCATTTGAGGGTTCAGTGAGGAGGAACTTCCTGTTTATGTGCACAGCTGTGGCACAAACAACAAGTCAAGATGCAGGACCTTCTGAGGAGATGTAAAAACTCAACAAATAGGCTGGGGAGATGGCTTAGTAGTTAAGGCGCTTGCCTGCAAAGCCTAAGGTCCTAGGTTCAGTTCCCCAGGACCCAAAGTGGCGCATACATCTGGAGTTTGTTTGCAGTGGCTGGACGTCCTGGTGCACCCATTCTCTCCCTCCCTCTCTCTCTCTCTCTCTCTCTCTCACTCAAATAAATAGAGTAGGGTTTCACTCTAGCTCATGCTGACTTGAAATTCACTATGTAGTCTCAGGGCGGCCTCAAACTCACAGAGATCCTCCTACCTCTGCCTCCGAAGTGCTGGGACTAAAGGCGTGTGCCACCACATCCAGCACATTTTAAAAAAATATTTATGTATTTGACACAGAAAGAGGCAGATAGAGAATGGGTACACCAGGGCCACCAGCCACTGCAGAAGAACTCCAAATGCATGTGCCACTTTGTGCATCTGGCTTATGTGGGTCCTGGGGAATTGAACCTGGGTCCTTTGGCTTTGCAGGCAAATGCCTCAACCACTAAGCCATCCCTCCAGCCCCCACATTTTTTATACTCTTTTTTTGTTTGTTTGTTTGTTTTGTTTTTTTGAGGTAGGGTCTCACTCTAGCTCAGGCTGACCTGGAATTCATTATGTAGTCTCAGGGTGGCCTTGAACTCACAGTGATCCTCTTACCTCTGCCTCCCGAGTGCTGGGATTAAAGGCATGCGCCACCACGCCCGGCTTTTTTTACTCTTTTTTTTTTATTGACAACTTCTATACTTGCAGACAATAAACCATAATGTTTCCCTCCCCTCTCCCATTTTCTCCTTCACAACTCCACTCTCCATCGTATCCCCTCCCTCTCTCCATTAGTTTCCCTTTTATTTTGATGTCATCGTCTTTTTCTTCTATTATGAGGGTCTTGCGGAGGTATTGCTAGGCACTGTGAGGTCATGGATATTGAGGCCAATTTCTGTCTGGACAGTTGCATTGTAAGGAGTCGTACCCTTCCTTTGGCTCTTACATTCTTTCTGCCACCACTTCTGCAATGGTCCCTGAGCCTTGGAGGGGGTGATAGAGATGTTTCAGTGCTGGGCACTCCTCCATCCCTTCTTCTCAGCACTATGTTGCCTTTTGGGTCACCCCAGTGGTCATTGCCACCTGAAAAGAGAAGCTTCTCTAACCAGAAGTGAGACTAGCATTAATATATGAATATAAACATTAAGTGTAGTGCTTTCAGGGAAGTTTGGTGAGTATAATATATGCATTTAGCCAGATAAGAGCAGGCTTCATACCCCTAAGGCTCATGACCTCCCTTCCAAAGGCTTTTCATTAGGTTTTCAGTACCAGGCATGCCACTATTGCACCTTGTGGTAGTTTGAATAGATGGCCCCCAATATATTCAGTGTTTTATTAGTTTGTAGTTTGCATCTGCAGCCACCTTGCTGAAGGCAGTGTCGCTGGGTGGATCTTAAGGTGTGGTGGTGGGTTTAGGATTTCAATCTAAAGATATGCAAAGTGTGTCTACTTGGAGTTCCTGAGGTGTGCTGTGCTGTGTGGTTTTGGCTTGTGGCTTCTCCTTGTATTTGGTTCTGTGAAAACAGGCCAGCTTCTTCTGCCATTATGGAACTTCCCCTGGATCTGTAAGCTTCAATAAATATCCCTTCCTCCATAACTGGCCTGGTCTGGAAGTTCATCTTAGCAAACCTAAAACTGTCTGCTACACACCTGTTCAGTCATTGGGCCTGTCTGGCCAAACTTGAGGTTTCCAGTGTCCACTGTTTTCACTGCTGATGACTTCTGTCTCCCATAGGGCTGCATGCAGTGCAGTTTTTCCAGCTTCCAGTTGGCTGGTCTACAGGGAGAAGGTTTTCTGCTCAGCACCAGCTTGATTTCTCAGTGACCTTGCTGCTCAAGCATGTGAAGTCTTCAACAATAGGGTCTTACCGTTTCTCAAGGGAAACCAAGGGCTTTGGCAATAGCCTGTAATGTTTTGGGGACAACAAGGACCTCCCTGGCCAACAACTCACTGGGAGGTATCCCATCCCTGGCACTGAAAATTTTCTAGTAACAATCTATGGCTTCTGGATGTGCATTGCCATTATTCAAAAAAGTAGGTTTTCAGCCGGGCGTGGTGGCACACGCCTTTAATCCCAGCACTCGGGAGGCAGAGGTAGGAGGATCGCCGTGAGTTCAAGGCCACCCTGAGACTACATAGTTAATTCCAGGTCAGCCTGGGCCAGAGTGAGACCCTACCTCGAAAAAAAAAAAAAAAAAAAAAAAAAAAAAAAAAAAGTAGGTTTTCATATGTCTTATTCAGAATATCTTGAATTTTGACCCTCTGGCCACCCTGCTCTTATGTAATCCCTTCTCCTGGCCTCACTTAGGCCATTCCACTCCCTGTAATCTGTTCTTCTACTTACACACACACATATACACTACCATCTCCTAAAGTCCTTCCTTCCTCCCTTATACCCTTTTTCTAGCTTACTGGCCTCTGCTACTGATTTTTGGGTTCCAGCTCACACACAAGTCTAAACATTTGTAGCTAGGATCCACATATGAGAGAGGACATGTGACATTTGGCTTTCTGGGCCTGGATTACTTCACTAAGTATAATCCTTTCCAGATCCATCCATTTCCCAGCAAATTTCATTTTTCATTTATTTATTTATTTATTTACAACTTCTTTAATTGTAGACAATATCCCATGGTACTTCCCTCCTTCCATCCCTCCACTTTCCCCTTTGAAACTTCACTCTCCATCATATCCCCTCGCCCCTCAATCAGTCTCTCTTTTCAGTTTGATGTCATGATCTTTACCTCCTATTATGAGGGTCTTGTGTAGGTAGCGTCAGGCACTATGAGGTCATGGATATCCAGGCCATTTTGTGTCTGGAGGAGCATGTTGTAAGGAGTCCTACTCTTCCTTTGGCTCTTACATTCTTTCCACCCCCTCTTCCACAATGGACCCTGAACCTTGGAAGGTGGGTTTGAGATGTTTCAGTGCTGAGCACTCCTCTGTCCCTTCTTCTCAGCACCATGGTGACTTCTGAGTCATCCCAAGGTCACCACCATCTGAAAAGTGAAGTTTCTCTAACCAAAAGTAAAAGTAACATTAATATATGGGTGTGGACATTAAGAGAAGTGCTTACTGGGCAGTTTGGTGAGCATAGTATATACATTTAGTGTGACACAAGCAGACATTACACCCCTAGGGCTCATGAACTACCCCGTCATAGGTTTTCAGTATCAGGGATGTATTCCCTTCCATGAAGCCTCCAGCCCAATTAGAGAGCAGCTTGTTTCCCCCATAACAGACATGCCACTATTGCACCCGTTGGCTCATTTGGCCTGGCTGGCCAAATTTAAAGCCTGCAGTGTTCACTGTTGAGTATCTTCACTGGTGTTTTCTTTCTTCCATTGAACTGCATGTAGCATAGCTTTTTCCAGCTTTCTGTCAGCTGGTCCACATGGAGGAGGCTTTCAGCTCAGCTCCAGCAGGATTTCTCAGTGACCTTGCAGCCCAAGTATGTGGAGTCTTCAGCAATAGGATCTTACCATCTATTCCTGGTGGGAAACCAAGAGCCTCGGCAATGCCCTATGATGTTTTGGGAGTATCTGTGACCTCCCTGGCCAACAACTCACTGGAAGGTATCCCATCCCTGGCACTGAAAATTTTCTAGTAATAATCTATGGCTTCTGAGTGTTCCATTGTCCAGAAAAGTAGGTTTCCATTCCCCCATTACATATATACAATACCATCCTATGAAGTCCCCCCTTCCTCCCTTTCTATTCCCTTTTTTTTTTTCATTTTTTTTCGAGGTAGGGTCTCACTCTGGTCCAGGCTGACCTGGAATTAACTATGTAGTCTCAGGGTGGCCTTGAACTCATGGCGATCCTCCTACCTCTGCCTCCCGAGTGCTGGGATTAAAGGCGTGCGCCACCACGCCTGGCTTTCTATTCCCTTTTTATCCCCTTTCTAGCTTACTGGATTCTGCTACTGAGTTTTATTTTTACTCATATAGAAGTCCAATCATTTGTAGCTAGGATCCACATATGAGAGAAAACATGTGACGTTTGGCTTTCTGGGCCTGGGTTACTTCACTAAGTATAATCCTTTCCAGATCCATCCATTTCCCAGCAAATTTCATAATTTCATTTTTCTTTACTGTGGAATACAACTCCATTGTGCAAATGTACTTCTTTATTATCCATTCATCTGTGGAGGGACATCTAGGCTGGTTCCATTTCCTAGCTATTGTGAATAGAGCAGCAATAAACATGGTTGTGCAAGTATCTCTAAGGTAGTGAGAAGAGTCATTAGGATATATGCCTAGGAGTGGTATAGCTGGGTCAGATGGTAAATCTATTTTTAGCTGTCTCAAGAACCTCCACACTGATTTCCACAATGGCTGGACCAGATTACATTCTTACCAACAGTATAGAAGAGTTCCCATTTTTCTGCATCCTCACCAACATTTATTGTTATTGTTTTCTTGATGATAGCCATTCTGACAGGAGTGAGATGGAATCTCCAAGTAGTTTTAATTTGCATTTCCCTGATGATATAGAACACTTTTTATTTATTTATTAGAACACTTTTTTAGATGTTTATATGCCATCTGTATTTAATTAATTAATTAATTAATTAATTATTATTATTTTTTTTTTTTGGTATTTCGAGGTAGGATTTCACTCTAGTCCAGGCTGACCTGGAATTCACTATGTAGTCTCAGGGTGGCCTTGAACTCATGGCGATCCTCCTACCTCTGCCTCCCGAGTGCTGGGATTAAAGGCGTGTTCCACCACGCTCAGTTTCCATCTATATTTCTTCTGTTGAGAACTCTCAATTTAGTTCCATAGCCCCTCCCCCCCTTTTTTTGGTTTTTCAAGGTAGGGTTTCCTCTAGTCCAGGTTGACCTGAATTCATTATGTGGCCTTAAACTCATGGTAATCCTTCTACCTCTGCCTCCCTAGTGCTGGGATTAAAGGCATGCGCCACCATGCCTGGCCACAGATTTTTTTTTTTGAGGTAGGGTCTTACTCCAGCCCAAGATGACCTGGAATTCACTATGTATTCTGAGGATGGCCTTGAACTCTCAGCGATCCTCCTACCTCTGCCTCCTGAGTGCTGGGATTAAAGGCGTGCGCCACCATGCCTGGCTCCCATGCCCTTTTGTTTGTTTGTTTGTTTGGTTTTTGTTTTTTGAGGTAGGGTCTCACTCTAGCTCAGGCTGACCTGGAATTCACTATGTATTCTCAGGGTGGCCTTGAACTCCCTGTGATCCTCCTACCTCTGCCTCCCGAGTGCTGGGATTAAAGGCGTGCACCACCACGCCCGGCCCCATAGCCCATTTTTTAATTGGGTTGTTTGATTTCTTATTGTTCTGTTTTTTGAGTTCTTTGTATATTCTGGATATTAATTCTCTGTCAGATGTATAGCTGGCAAGGATTTTCTCCCATTCTGTAGATTGTCTCTTTGCTTTATTCACATTGTCCTTTGCTGTACAAAAGCTTTGTAATTTCATGAGATGAGTATGCCCTGTTGTGCATCTGGCTTATGTGGGTCCTAGAGAGTTGAACCTGGATCCTTTGGCTTTGCAGGCAAATGCCTTAACTGCTAAGCCATCTCTCCAGCCCTGATTAGTGGTTTTATTTCCTGAGCAATTGGGGATATATTCAGAAAGTCATTGCCTATGCCAATATGTTGAAGGGTTTCCCCTATCTTTTCCTCTATGCCAAGGCATATATATTCTTAAAGTATGTCCTTATGATTTTCTGAATTTCTCTGGTATCTGTTGTAATGGTGCCTTTTTATCTTCTAATTTTATTAATTTTTATCTCTTCTCTCTTCTGGTCAGATTTGCTAAGGGTTTATCAATCTTGTTTATCCTTTCAAAGAACCAACTCTTTGTTTCATTGATTCTTTGGATTTTTTTGTTTGTTTGTTTCCATTTCATTAATTTTGGCCTTATCTTTATTATTTCTTCCCATCTACTGATTTCTGGTTTGCCTTGTTCTTCTTTTGCCAAGGCCGTAAGGTGAAGCATTAAAATGTTTGCTTGTGAATTCTCTAATTTCTTTCTTTCTTTCTTTCTTTTTTGTTTGTTTTTGTTTTTGTTTTTGTTTTTTTTGTTTTTTTTTTTTAAATATTTTATTTATTATTTATTTATTTGAGAGAGAGAGAGATACAGAAATAGGCAGGTAGAGAGAGAAAGAGAATGGGTGCGCCAGGGCCTCCAGCCACCGCAAACGAACTCCAGATGCATGCACCCCCTTGTGCATCTGGCTTACGTGGGTCCTGGAGAATCAAGCCTTGAACCGGGGTCCTTAGGCTCCACAGGCAAGCGTTTAACCGCTAAGCCATCTCTCCAGCCCCTTGTTTTTGTTTTTGTTTTTCAAGGTAGGGTTTCACTCTGGTCCAGGCTGACCTGGAATTAACTATGTAGTCTCAGGGTGGCCTCGAACTCTCAGCGATCCTCCTACCTCTGCCTCCCGAGTGCTGGGATTAAAGGCGTGCGCCACCACGCCCGGCTCATTCTTTTTGGTTTTTTGAAGTAGGGTCTCACTCTGGCTCAGGCTGACCTGGAATTCACTATGTAGTCTCAGGGCAGCCTCAAACTCTCAGTGATCCTCCTACCTCTGCCTCCTAAGTGCTGGGATTAAAGGTGTTTTTTTGTTTTTCGAGGTAGGGTCTCACTTTAGCTCAGGCTGACCTGGAATTCACTCTGTAGTCTCAGGGTAGCCTTGAACTCAGGGCAATCCTCCTACCTCTGCCTCCTGAGTGCTGGGATTAAAGGTGTGTGCCACAACGCCCAGCTTCTAATTTCTCTCTCTCTCTCTCTCTTTTTTTTTTTAAAAAACTTTATTTATTATTTGCAAGTAGAGGGAGAGAGAGGAGACAGAGAGAGAATGGGCACACTAGGGCCTCCAGCCACTGCAAATGAACTCCAGATGCATGTGCCCCCTTGTGCATCTGGCTTATGTGGGTCCTGGGGAATTGAACCTGGGTCCTTTGGCTTTGCAGGCAAACGCCTTAACCGCTAAGCCATCCCTCCAGCCCTTCTCTCTCTTTTTTTTAAAAAAAATTCTTTTTATTTATTTATTAGAGACAGAGAGAGAGAGAGAGTGCACACCAGGGCCTCTAGCCACTGCAAATGAACTCCAGACACATGTGCCACCATGTGCATCCTGCTTATGTGCGACCTGGAGAATCTAACCTGGGTCCTTGGGCTTTGCAGGCAAGCACCTTAACTTCTAAGCCATCTCTCCAGTCCCCTAATTTCTTTGTTGGACTGTATTAGGTCTGCCACCTGGTCTTCTAGTTTAGATATTCTGTTCTGTCCTTCATCCATTCTACTGGTGAGACTTTCCACATAATTTTTTTTTTTTGAGGTAGGGTCTCACTCTAGTCCAGGCTGACCTGGAATTCACTATGTAGTCTCAGGGTGGCTTTGAATTTATGGTGATCCTTCTACCTCTGCCTCCCGAGTGCTGGGATTAAAGATGTGCGCCACCATGCCCGGCTCCACACAATTTTTTATTTCACTGAATATTTCAGCCTGGCTTTTCTTCAGTATTTCTATTTCCTTACTCATGTCCTGTAATGACCCTTTTATTTCATTAAGCTGGTTTCCTGTGTTCTCTTTCAGGAGTTTGTTTCCTTCTTTAATTCCTTTGTTTTCTTCTCAGATTCCTTTCATTTCTTCTTTCATTTCTTTGAGTATAGATAACATCATTCTTTTGAAATCTTTGTCAGGAACTTCATCTAAAACAGTCTCATTGGTGAACAATTCTGATGGATTTGTAATTTTTGGTGGGATTGCATTGTCTTGATTCTTTGTGTTTCTTGTATTATTGTAGTGACTTTTGCATCCTGGATTGATTTGATGCTTAGGTTTTCTATTTATCTGCAGTGTTCTTAGGTGTGGTGATCCACCTTTATATACTTTCAGGATGTGAGTTTAAGGTGCCGAGTGTAGCATTTGTACCCAAGTCCAATCTCAGAAGTAATCCTAGGTGTTGAGTTTGCTTGCTCAGCAAGTATTGTAGTGGACTGGGTGGAACAATTTACTGGCAAATTCCGAACTTCAACTGAGCAAAATACACATTCAATAAAAACCAGCACAGAGTATACAAGTGTGGGCATTAAAACAAACTGTCGTATAAGGTGAAAATTCCTAAGGGTGTGTGTTGCTCTACACCCTTAATCCTGTCAGCTAGGAGATAGAGGATTCTGTGCTGACTTGGGTTCCAGGACAGCCTGGATCTGGATCAGACCCTGCCCCCAATAATGACAAAAGCAAAAGACAAAGGCCTTATAAATCTAAAAGTATTAAAGGCAGCAATATTCAACACCCCATGTACAGCTTATTTGAAAATGGTAAAGCCAACCACAAATATGTAACCCATAACCTGCCCTGACCTGGAAAGAGAGATCAGCACTTCCAATGCAGGCCTATGTACCTTTTTTTTTTGGCAGTCTGCCAGCCTCGTTACCTTTTGGCGTGGCTTCTAATCTCACCAATGCTGAGTGCCCACCTCATTCTCTCCGTGTTGTGCTGTGGAGCTTGAGCTCAGCTCAGTTGTGCTGCATGCGCTGCTGGTGTTGTGCTGTGGAGCTTGAGCTTGGCTCAGTTGTGCTGGATGCGCTGCTGCTGGGAGCTGAATGCTGGCGGTTTGAGGTTCTGATGGTTGGGGGATGGGCAAGTTCAGGAAGCGGGTAGTTGCTCACACTGTTCCCCTGTATTTGTTTCAGTATCTCAGCAAACTTTTCTTTAGATTTCTGGGCTCTGCAAGGAGGCTGATGAGGTTGGAAAATCCCCTTGTTTGGTCTCTATTGCTGCTGCTAGGCACGCCTGGTGGGTGGTGCCTGGTGTGTGGACCAGGGCTGCAGGGATGAGGCTGCTGAGGATTGGGCCGCAAGCTCCTCAGTGGGATTCTGGCCTTCTCCTGCTTCTCTGCTGTTTCCCAGGAAAAACTACTCTGCACTTTTCAGAAGAGTGTATTTTGCTGTAGTTTTGCTTAAATCCCTCTCTGATCTGGTTTGGCGTGGCTCCTATGCTGCCATATTACCCGGAAGTCCCCCTAATTTCTTAATATAGGCACTTAGAGCTATAAACTCCCTCTTGGGACTGCCTTCATTGTGTCCCAAAAGTTTTGGTATGTTGTATCCTCAGCATCATTTGATTCTATGAATTTATTGATTTCCTTTTTGATGTCTTCAATTATATGGCACAATACAGGCCTGGTCCTAGCCAGACCGCGCGGCAGAAGACAACAGGAAGTGGCTTCTGTAAAAATGGCGTTTTGCGCAGGCGTGATGTGACAACAGTTACAGCCCCATGCTCGCGAGAAGCCTACTACGAGATGTTCTGTCCAGAGACAAGCTGTCATTGGTCACTAAAAGGGGACCGCCCCATACAAGGATTAACAGCCCCTTAAAACCCATGTGCAGTTCCTGAATAAACGAGTTTGTGGATTCTCGCTCCACTTTCACCCAACTCCCAGAGTCTGTGTCGTGACTCCGTGCTGCTCACCCCAATTTGGCAGAGACCCTATTGTCCCTCCTGAGCTGGCTTTGGGGGGGACCCCAATATTCAATGACCCATTCATCATTCAATAAGTGTACTGTTTAGTCTCCATGAATTTCTGTATGCTCTGTAGTTTTTCTTGTTGCTGGTTTGTAGTTTAATCTCAATGTGGTCAGATAGAGTACAAGGGATTGTTTCAATGTTCCTGTATTTGCTGTGATTTGCCTTGTGTCCTCATATATGGTCTATTTTAGAGACTGTTCTATGTACTGCTGAGAAAAATGTATATTCTGCAGCATTTGGATGGAAACTTTTTTTTTTGATACAAGGTGTCATGTATCCCAGGTTTGCCTCAATCTTGCTATATAGCCAAGTTTGAATTGAACTTCTGATCCTCCAGCCTCCACCTTCTGAATGCCAGGATTACAAGTGTATACCACCACACCCAGTTTTATGAGTATCAAACCCAGGGCTTTGAGCATGCTAGGTAAGTACTCTATCAACCTAGCTGCACTCCCAGTCCTAGTACTTAAATTTAACCTATGTACATTCTGCCATAAACTTCAAATCATCTCTAAGTGCCTTAAAATACCTAGTGCTATGTGAATGCTTGTAAATACTTGTTGTACTGGGGAATAATTAGCAGTTTGCACATGTTCAGTACACATGCAATTCTCCAACCTCTATTTCTATATTTATTTAAATTTAATTTTTGTTTGCTATTTGAGGCAGGGTCTCATTCTAGCCAGGCTGGCCTGGAACTCACTCTGTAGCTTCTTATTTATTTACTTTAAATTAATATATTTAATTTTTTTATATTTTATTTATTTACTTACAAAGAGAGAGAAAGAGAGGGAGAGGCAGATAAAATGGGCGTGCCAGGGCCTCTAGCCACTGTAAATGAACTCCAGATGCATGTGCTGCCTCGTGCATCTGGCTTACGTGGGTCCTGGGGAATTGAACCTGTGTCTTTTGGCTTCACAGGCAAGCACCTTAATCACTAAGCCATTTCTCCAGTCCCTTATTTATTTTTAAAAAATATTTTTTAATTTTTATTTATTTATGTGTGAGAGAGAGGCGGAGAGAGAAGAGGCAGATAGAGGGAGAGAATGGGTGCACTAGGGCCTCTAGCCACTACAAATGAACTCCAGACGCATGTGCCACCTTGTGCACCTGGCTTACATGGGTCCTAGGGAATGGAACCTGGGTCCTTTGGCTTTGCAGGCAAGTGTTAATGGCTAAGTCATTTCTCCAGTCCCTTATTTATTTATTTTTTTTGAGACAGAGTTCCCTATGTTGCCCAGGCTGGTCTTGAACTCATTACCCTCCTGCTTCTGTTACAATTACAGGCTACCACTCTAAGATCAATTTATATGGGCAGTTCTTAAAATTCATTCATTCATTTATTTGTGCATGTGTGGGGTTCAGAGAACAACTTTAAGGCCTCCCACGTGTGTTGGAATCATAGATGCATATGCCAATTTGAATCTCCCTTTACTTGGGTACTGGGGAATTGAATCCTGGCTAGCAGGCTTTGAAACTAAGCACCTTTAACCATTGAGCAATCTCCTTAGAACTGATATTTTATTTAATTAATTTACTGAAGAGAGAGAGAAAGAGAAAGAGGCAGATAGAGAGCATAGGTGTGCCAGGGTCTCTAACCACTGCAAATGAATTCCAAATGCACGCACCACCTTGTGCACCTGGCTTTATATGGATACTGGGGAATCAGACCTGGGTTCTTTGGCTTTGCAGGCAAGTGCCTTAACCACTAAGCCACCTCTCTAGCCCATATGGGCAACTTTTTTTTTTTTTTTTTTTTTGAGGTAGAGTTTTGGTCTGGCCCAGCTGATCTGGAATTCACTATGTAGTCTCAAGGTGGCCTTGAACTCATGGCAATCCTCCTACCTCTGCCTCCCAAGTGCTGGGATTAAAGGCATGTGCCACCACGCCTGGCTTCCATATGGGCAACTTTTTCTTTTCTTTTTCTTTTATTATTTATTTATTCATTTATTTGAGAGAGGAAAAGAGGCAGAGAGAGAGAGAGAAAGAGAGAGAGAGATAAGGAGAGAGAGAGAGAGAATGGGAGCGCCAGGGCTTCCAGCCACTGTAAAAGAACTCCAGATGCATGCACCATCTTGTGCATCTGGCTTAAGTGGGTCCTGGGGAATCAAACCGAGGTCCTTTGGCTTTGCAGGCAAGGGCCATAACCACTAAGCCATCTCTCCAGCCCCTTGTTTTGTTTTTTTTAGGTAGGGTCTCTCTAGTTCAGGCTGACTATATGGGCAACTTTTCAAGAGGCCATAATGGTGTCCTGTTTGTCCCTAGCAAATCCTTGCTCAGCACTTTCTGTACCCATGGCTGGTTGTTCAAGAAGCTGATGTCCAGGCCCTGCAGCCCTGCTACCCATCATCCTCTGTGATTCAGCTGGACAGGAAGTATGGTGAATAGGTGAATGCAAGCAAGTTCAACAGGGTAGGGTCCCAGGACCCTGATGACCAGGCCCACAGGAGCTGGGTGCTTCAATGTAGGCAGGCCTCTTACTGCTGACATGGAACCTGGGGCAGCCTGCAGCTTTCTCACTTGCCCAGATTCTCCTCGGAGCTGGAGGCCATGAGGTGGCTCGTACAAGAGCACTTTGAAATGATAGGGCCTGAGAAAGTTGATAACTGACTGCCAATGTGGGATCCCCATGAAATGATAAGTTTGCCCAAGGTGGGAGGAGGAGGTGTATTGACCTCCGAAGCTTCAGAGCCTTGAGCTGCCTGCCCTTTGTCCCCAACTCTGCAGGTTTACAGGGCCTCAGAGTACACTGCAGTACTAACTGTAGCCAGCAGGGGCCCTGCTAGTCACTGCCCCGGTGCTAGGCTTGACTGTCTCCTACAGTTACTCCTCCTTCCCCACCCCACCCCCGCGGTGGCGCACGCCTGTATTATATATAGTCATATATACATATATTTAAATATTTTATTATTTATTTGAGAGAGAGAAAGAGAGAGGCAGATAGAGAATGGGTGCGCCAGGGCCCCCAGCCGCTGCAAATGAACACCAGATGCATGCACCACCTTGGGTATCTGGTTTACATGGGTCCTGGGGAATTGAACCTATGTCCTTTGGCTTTGCAGGCAAGCGCCTTAACCGCTAAGTCATCTCCCCAGCCCCAAAATATTTTTTATTTATTTGAAAGAGAGAGAGAGAAAGACTCAGATAGATAGAAAGGGCGTGCCAAGGCCTCTAGCCACTGCAAACTCCAGACGAAATGTGCCACCTTGTGCAGCTGGCTTAGGTGGGTACTGGGGAATTGAAACTGGGTCCTTAGGCTTCACAGGCAAGCACCTTAACCTCTAAGCCATCTCTCCAGCCCTCCTTCTCCATTTTTTTGTTTTTCTGTTTTCAAGGTAGGGTCTCACTCTAGCCCAGGCTGACCTGAAATTCACCATGTAGCCTCAGGCTGGTCTTGAACTCACAGTAATCCTCCTACCTCAGCCCCCTCAGTAAAGGCATGTGCCACCACGCCATACAGTTTACTCTTTCTTGCAGTAAGCATTTATACCATGATTTGCCAGGCACCGGCTTTGCTGCTTGAAGGCATGGAACACATTTGTGGGGCAGCTTCCAGTGCACACTCAGTTAACCAGTCAACCACTACCTGTACAGCTCCTACTAGCCCAACCCAGACTTGAACTTCCAACAGTCATTTGTGGACAAGGAGCCAAGTACCCTGAGGAGCCGTGTAGGGCAGAGCAGCATGATAGTGAAGCATGAGCTCCGAATTATTTATTTATTCACTCATTTATGTGATCATTTGCATGTACGTGTTCATGGGCCCACCACAGTCTCTTGCCACTGCAGATGAACACCAGATGCATGTGTCACTTTTTGCTCCTGGCTTTTTACATGGGTGCTGGAGAGTTGAATGCAGGATGGCAGGCTTTGCAAGCAACCTTCTTTAACTACTGAGCCATCTCTCCAAGCCCTTTCTACTTCTTTTTGAAAGACAGGCTATCATGTAGCCCAGGTTGGCCTCACACTTGTTATATGGCTTTGAACTCCTGATCCTTCTGCTTCCACTTCCCAAATGCTGGGATTACAGGTGTGTGCTTTGCTCAGCAAGGCATGAACTCTTGAGCCACAAGGCCTGGGCCATACCCTGTAGCTATTGTTTACTGCTTAACCAGAGTGCCTTGGTTTTTCTTTCTGTCAGATAGGTTTGCAGGGAATAAAAATATTCTTGCTCTTCACTAGTCATGAGGTTCGTGATTGAATAAAAGGATTGATAAGAGAAAGCATATGCCTTTTTAAAAAAAATTTTTTTTTTTAAGGATGACTGTGAGTGTGAGGCCCGTCTGAGGCTACATAGTAAATTCCAGGTCAGCCTGGGCTAGAGCAAGACCCTACCTTGAGAAAACAAACAACAACAACAACAAAAAAAAAACTTTTGTTTTTATTATTTATTTATTTATTTGCAAGTAGAGGGACAAAGAGATTTAGAGAGAGAGAGAGAGAGAGGGAACACCAGGATTTCTAGCTGCTACAAATGAGCTCCAAATGCATGTGCTACTTTGTGCATCTAACTTTAATGGATACTGGGGAATTTAACCTAGGCTGTTAGGCTTTGCAGTTAAGTGCCTTAGCCACTGAGAAATCTCTCCAGCCCAGCATGTACATTTTTTTGTCTGGTTTTCTTTTCTGAGGTAGAGTCTCATTCTAGCCCAGGCTGATCTGGACTTTACTATGTAGTCTCAGGGTGGCCTTGAACTCACAGCAATCCTCCTAACTCGGCCTCCTGGGCATATGCATTTTTATTAGTGGACTTGTACAAAGTCATGGGTTTCATTATGACATTTTCACGTATGTATAATACACTTCGATAATATTCAATCCATGTTACCCCTCTGTTGTTTCTTTTTTCCCAAATAGTCCCTTTCTAGCTGATCGTGGTGACTCACACCTATAACCCCAGTACTTAGGAGGCTGAGGCAAGAAGACTGCTGTGAGTTCTAGGCCAGCCGGGACTGTCTCAAAACAACAACAGTGACTCACAATACACTCTTCTACTTTTATGTTTGATATTCTACACTGTGCACATAAGAGGAAACAGATAATGCTTGTCTTTCTGAGTTTGGTGTACTTTGCTAACATGATGATCTCCAGTTCCATCTACTTTCCTGCAAATGACATAATGTCATGCTCCTTTATGGCTGAGTAAACACCGTTGTATCCACTCACTTGTTGATGGCTGCTTGGCTGATTGTGTAACTTGGCTGGTTTGAATAGTGCCACAGTAAACATGGGTGTGGAGGTGTATTAGTTCCTTCTCATTACCTGACAAAAACCAGTTGAAGAGAGGAAGGGTTGATTTCAGCTTACAGCCCATCGTGTCAGGAAAGGCATGGCAGCAGGAGCTCAAGGCAGCTGCTCACATCCAATCTACAGTAGGAAGCAGAGCTTGGTGAATGCTGGTGCTCAGCCAGCTCACTGTATATATATATAAATTTTTTTTGATTTTGAACTTTTTTTATATTGACAACTTCTTTAGTTGTAGACAATATCCCATGTATCCCATGGTACTTCCCTCCCTCCCCCACTTTTTTTTTTTTTTTGGTTTTTCAAGGTAGGGTCTCACTCTGGCTCAGGCTGACCTGGAATTCACTATGTAGTCTCAGGGTGGCCTCGAACTCTTGGTGATCCTCCTACCTCTGCCTCCTGAGTGCTGGGATTAAAGGCATGCGCCACCATGCCCAGCCCCCCTCATTTTTAAAATATATATTTTAAATTATTTATTTACAAGCAGAGAGAGATAGAGAGGAGACAGAGAGATAGAATGGGCCAGGGCCTCCAGCCACTGCAAACAAACTCCAAATGCATGCAACACTTTGTGCATATGGCCGTATGTGGGCACCGGGTTGTTAGGTTTTGCAGGCAAGCACCTTAACTGCCAAGCCTTCAACCAGCTCTTCTGTTTGTTCAGATTCTTCTCCCACCCCTCTTCAGAAGTAATGAGTCTTAAGACTGAATTCTCAGGACAGAGGGGCTTTCTTGCTTCTGCTACTCCCCAAATGCAGGGTGCCTACTTAGGGTGATGTTTCCGGAACCCACCAGTGTGCTGGATAGATTCATGTAGGTGTGGGTGGTAGGACCTGCCTGGCTCTCTCCAGTCAGATGGATGCTGGCCTAAGCAGGGCCATAACACACACACACACTCTCTCTCTCTCTTACTGGCTTTGGGCAGCCTGACAACCACCCAGTAAATTTCCAGACAGGCTGAAGCCCCAGGCCTGGCTCTCCTGATAAGATGCCAAGCATAGCTCTTTTATGGGAAAGTGGTTTATCAACAAAGAGCTCTGGGCTCTGGCCCTTGGTAACCACTCAGGGAAGCCAACGCTACAGGTGGAGTCCAGCAAGGGAGGGATATCCAGCACCACCTAGAGACTGGTGGAGCTACGAAGCATGCCATGAGCCTGCCTCCCCTTAGACTGGGCCAGATAGGGTCATAAAATTGGGCGCCAGCCCCCCTTAGATTGGGCCAGATAGGGTCATAAAGTAGGGCGCCAAGCCAGCTACAATAACCCCACTGTCAGCTTCCAGCTGGTGTGATTGGCACTGACTCCTCAGCAGCTGCCTTTGGTCTTGGCTTCCGTGCAGAGGCAGAGGGCACCCAGCAGGGGTGTGGCACCAAAGAGAAGGTCCACTGTTGCAGCAATATCTTCAGAGGTAAACCAGGATCAGGCTACTCGTACCCAGCTCCTTCTCACCAAGACTAAAGACATGACATGCTGGCCCGACAGGTCCCCCCAAGCTAGTATATTCTGGCTCCCTACAACTTGGGGACACCAGAGCTCAGGGAAAGAAAGGCAGCTGCCTAAGGTAACACAGGCCTCCAAGTTTCCACCTAACCTCCCAGGGTTACAAGGGCACTGCCATTCCCAGGCCCCTTAGGACATGCCCAGGACTATTTATCCCTTAGTGGGTTCAGAGCAGTCACTAATTGTGACCTCAGAGTGGGATTTCAGGAAGGACTTAGCTTGGAGGGCCAAGGTACTCTCAAGGTGCCAAACCAACACAAACCTTGTCACTTCTTTTTTTTTTTTTTTTGGTTTTTGTGAGGTAGGGTCTCACTCTGGTCCAGGCTGACCTGGAATTAACTATGTAGTCTCAGGGTGGCCTCGAACTCTCGGCGATCCTCCTACCTCTGCCTCCCGAGTGCTGGGATTAAAGGCGTGCGCCACCACGCCCGGCAAACCTTGTCACTTCTTGTTAGAAACGTAGGATTCCCTCAGGATCCAGACCTTCTGAGTCAACCCACTTGTAACAGAATCCCTGGACGTTCATGTATACAGTGCCACTTGAGAAGCACTAGGGGAGAACAAGCAGCTTTTCCGTTTCCCTAAGGGAAATCCAGAGGCAGAAGATCTCTGATTTCGCTGTCACTTGAGAGTCAAGCTCCTGGTGTTTCCTGTTGGGGGCGCTATTTATGTGGTAGCTTCTTGAAACTGGTATTACAGGTCCAGCACGTGTGGGGGAAGAATCATTTCTTTCTTTCTTTCTTTCTTTTTTTTGTTTGTTTGTTTTTCGAGGTAGGGTCTCACTCTGGCTCAGGCTGACCTGGAATTCACTATGTAGTCTCAGGGTGGCCTCGAACTCTCGGCAATCCTCCTACCTCTGCCTCCCGAGTGCTGGGATTAAAGGCGTGCGCCACCACGCCTGGCCTTCTTTCTTTTAAAAAAATATTTTATTTGACAAAGAGAGAGAGAGAGAGAGAATGGGTGCACCAGGACCTCCAGCCACTGCAAATGAACTCCAGAAGCGTGTGCCCCTTGTGCATCAGGCTAATGTGGGTCCTGGGGAATTGAACCTGGTTCCTTTGACTTTGCAGGCAAATGTCTTAACCGCTAAGCCATCCCTCCAGCCCAAGAATCATTTCTTTAGCTCCCTCTCCCCTCTTCTGGCGTACCTCCTCGTTTCTGCTGGAGACCTAGGGCAGGTACAGCTTCTCAGGTCCTGGGAGGCAGCTCATGCAGTTTAATCCACTTCAGCAAAGCTGAGCGTCTTTTGTATAACTGGGGCTCCAGCAGTGCGTCTCCATGCTGGTTGTATGTTGGAATCCCTGGATGCTCTTTAAAACTCCTGCTGCTCAGCTCTCACTCTAGGCCAAGGGCACCAGAGCCTTTGAGGACAGGGCAGGGCAGGGCATAGGTGCTTATTAACATGCCTTGGGTGTCAGAATTCACAAGCAAGAGTTCAGAAAGAAGGTACCTTAAAACCTACTGAAGCCAAGTCCACGGTCTCTGTTTCCTTACTCTGAGCTGCAGTAGGTCTACTACAAGCCAGGAGACATCATCAGGAAATTCCCAGCTATTGTAATGCATGACGACAACATCGGATTAATCATCAACTCTGTAACATGAGCTCCAGTTCATAAAAAGGACCATGAGGAGTCTTGGGAACCTGATGAAGCCTTCACCAGACAATCTCCTCCAGACCCGGGGTCCTGTGCTTGAGGACCCCATGCTGATGGGTGCCTGCCTCCACATTGAGGCCAGTAAGTAGACTTTCTGCATTTCTTACTTCCTGGGTCAGGGGTGCAAGAAATGGAGGGGCTCCTGTGTCACCACTGTGAAGGAGGGAGAGGCGTGGTAAAGACCAATATGACCCAGAGTAGGCATCTGCCATGGCCAGAACCCCTTCAAGGGAGTGAGCTTCCATCCTTGAAGGAGTCCAGCAGAAGCTGGGTGACTCAGGTCCAGCACAGACAGAGTGATAAGATAGCCTCCTAGAACCTTCTTGAATCTAAGATCTGGTTGTGCAGAGAGCGGTGGCTGGGGTGGGTAACAGGGCAGAGCTTAGGAAGCCTGATAGAAAATAAGGAGCCTCAGCTTTGCCAAGATTGTGGATAAGTCACTCCATCCTGGGGCCTCAGTTTTCTCATTTGAAGGCTGGGGACAATGCTGCCCACCTGGCAGGCTTTTAGGGCTCCCAGATGCACAAATCTCAAAGGAAATGGAGCACAAAGGTTCTTCGAGAACCTCGCCTGCACCTGCAGCCACAGGTGTCCCTCAGTGAAAGGCGCTGAGTGGGCAGGAGATAAAGCAACAGGTCTTAGCCCCAGACACTGGTGCTGGGCAGACCCCCTTCTTAGGACCCCATGGCAAACACCCAAGGCTCACCACCAGCATCCAGTCACATCCAGAGTCACCTGTACAGTGACAGCTGTGTTGGGATTCAAGGTCAGTAATGGTGTCAAAGAGAACCCAGAAACACACACACACACACACCTGGGGTGGAGGGAGAAAAGAGCTATGGCTGGGGAGAACAGGGACGGCTTCCTCAGCCCCCACCCACCCACCCAAGCTCTCAGTGCTTCCCAACGGGCGCAGGGAAGAGTACAAGAGGCTGCAAAAAGCCAAGTAGGTGCCTGGTACCCTGAAAGTCTTAATGTCTGGAGCAGTGATGGTGACATGGTGTCAGTTGGAAGGCCCTCATGGAACAGGTGCCTGACCACCCGTCTCCTAAATTCCAAAACTTTTGCTGCAAAGATTCTGTAATTTGCCTCTACCTGTGCAGCACTGGAGATATCCTCAAGGACATGGCTTATGTGTCCTGACTTTCCTATCCTGCCAGGCATATGGCCCCCTTCCCTGAAGAAGTGAGGAACATGGAGGGCAGGTGGGGTTATTAAATAGGGTCTTTCACAGCAAGTCACTGAACTTCACAGAGCCCCAGGATCCAGCTGAAAATGGGGAATGGCCTCCTTTCGTGGGACAGTGCTCTGAAGCCTATGCCAACCCAGCTAGGGTTTAGCTATGTTTAGCCTGTGCCCATCTCTGCCACTCCTATTCCAGAAGTAGGATAAACCAGGTCATCGGTCAAAGGGTGGAGGACTTCTACACGGCTCCGTGGAGGTGGTGTCCATACCTTTGGTGCCATGGCTCTAGACTCAGATGGCAGAGCCCTGTGCAAGGGAGAGGAGGGAGCCTCACTCAACCTGGACCTACCTTGTATAGTGAACAACCAACTCAACCATCTAGGAGAGTGAGTGTGGTGAGACAGCCCTGAGGAGACAGCCCCTTGTTGCTCTAGCTGTGGTATCCCCTTGCAAGGACCACCTTCAAGGGACTGCAGCCTGAGCGTGTAGCTGAGAGAAGGGGATCCAAGTGCTCTGGGGACCTGTACAGATAGCAGTGTGGTCCCTCAGCTCTCCTCCAGTTGAGGTGATGTAACATAGCTCCCACAGGTCCTGAGCAAAGGCGGAACTTTGCCCTCTCAAGTTTCCAGCCAGGTGGAGTTCTCTTCCTGGGGTGCCAAGGGACTCCTACACTCATAGAGGCCATTCCCAGGGAAGTCCCCTGCTCCCTAGACAACCTTTCCTGCTTACAGGTTCCTTGGCTTCCTTCCAGGAAGTGGATGGGGTTGTGAGCTGACCTTCTTTCTCTGTCCCTCCCTGCTTCCTTACCCTGATCAGGTCCTGCTGGGCATCAGCCTCTTTCCCAGACTCCAAGATGGAGATGTGACACACTCTGCCCACAGCCAGGGAGGGCTCATCTCTGCTGGCCACATTTAGAGAAGAACCAGCCTGCAGCTTCTTGACTCAGAGGGGTTGGACCTCTTCCACTGAGGGCTCTTCCTATTTGACCCTTCTGCCCTTGTTGAGGTGGGGCAGCTAGCCCACTCTCAGGGTAGCACTCTCTGGGCAGCAAGGCTCCGTGTGGTGTGGAGAAGGTGCCCATGCTGGAGCTCCAGGATCTGTCCTTTGTCCAGGGCCATGGCTCCAATCCCTTACCAAGTCTACCCATATCAGGGTCAAACAATAACACAGTGACTGGGGGGATGTAGGCTGATAGCTCTAGGAGCCTCCTTCTCTCCCCTCGCCCCCAGTCCTGTGCCTGGCTCTGCCAGCATGTGGCAAGTAGACTTGTGGGTAACAACAGGTAGGGGAATGGGGTCTCACTGGAGTTTGGCTCCACTTATTTTTTTTAACAGCAGTCAGCCAGGCCCTCTTCCTCCCCGTCTCCCCCCCACCTCCCCCCTCACCACCAAAAAAAGCAGGGCCACAACACCACCCTGAAAAACAAGGTACAGGTGGAGAGATCAGTTGTAGTTGGAAGTTCCAGCTCGCTCAGAGACCAGGCTGAAAGGAAGGGCTCCCCAACAGGGAACTTTCCCTCCTGGCTGCCAAGTGTCCTGGTATGGGAAGTCCGTACCCCTCGCTTTCCAAAGCCCACTTCACTCTTTGGTTGGACCTGACTCAGGATTCCAAAGGGCTGACCTTGGACCCTTTCCAGCCTGCACTTCTGCCTTGTGGGAAGCTAAATCACTTTCTCTCTCAGGTCCAAGAAGTCACTGGGGGGTGGGGTGGGGGAAGGGAGCGGGATGTCACCTGTAGGGAAATGAGATCAGAGAAGCAAGAAAACATAGTCATTATGGGCCTCCAGCCAGCCCAGCCTCAGTTAGCAAGCAGGCTGGCTCAGCGCCTCCTGACTGGTTCTTTAGCTGCTGAGCTTTCCAGATCTTAATTAAAAAAAAAAAAAAAAAAAAAAAGAGTCCCCTGTGACACTCAAGGTGGTCTGGAATTCCTTATGTAGCCCAGGCTAGCTTTGAACTCGTGTTCTTCCAGCCTCAACCTCCTTTAGTGCTAGAATTAAAGGTGTGCACCTAACCTGCTTTTTCTTTCTTTCTTTTTCTATTATTTATTTATTTGAGACAGAAAGAGAGGAGAACGAACAGACAGAATGGGTGCGCCAGAGTCTCTAGCCACTACAAACTCCAGATGCATGTGCCATCTGGTTTATGTGGGTATTGGGGAATCAAACCTGGTCTTTAGGGTTTTCAGGCAAGTGCCTTAACTGTTAAGCCATCTCTCCAGCTCCCCCTTTTTTTTTTTCTGAGGTAGGGTCTCACTGTAGCACTTTTTTTAAATTTTATTTATAAACCGGGCGTGGTGGCGCACACCTTTAATCCCAGCACTTGGGAGGCAGAGGTAGGAGGATCGCTGTGAGTTCGAGGTCACCCTGAGACTACATAGGTTCTCACCACTCTAGCCCAGGCTGACCTGGAATTCACTATGTAGTCTTAGGGTGGTCTTGAACTCAAAGCGATCCTTCTACCTCTGCCTCCAGAGTGTTGGGATTAAAGGCGTGCACCACCACGCCCGACTCCTAACCTGCTTTTTCTATTTAACACTAGTAATAACCATGATCAGAAATGTTTAGACAAGGTTGAAAGACCTCCCATCTCTTAGCTTTCACATCAGGTCGAAGGGAGGGAAACAGGCTTTGGGAGATTAACAACAGCAATTAGATCGGGCAGTCCGTATGGGCTTCCCATTGAGTTGCCAAGCAGGTCTCTGGGAGTTGATGTAGGGAGATTGGGCGGTGGTTCTAGGATGGTGGTGGTGGACCCAAGGAATTGGTGGAGGTAGAAGTGCCCTTCCCCTACAGATCAAGGTGACTGAGGGTCCTGGGAGTTCGCTGGGGAGTCAGTGACTCCAAACGGCCAGCACTGACAGATTCCACGTCCCCCTCTTTCTTTCCACAGCCGCCGAGGAGCCACGGGAGGCCCTTCGCTTCCACAGGGACGCCAAGGGCACGCAGGTGCGTCTGGACGCGCAGGGGTGCATGGCGCGCAGGAGCGCCACGTTTGGCGACGGCATCGTGTTCAGCCAGCGGCCGGTGTGGCCCGGGGAGCGCGTGGCACTGCGCGTGCTGCGGCAGGAGGACGGCTGGTGCGGCGGCCTCCGCGTGGGTTTCACGCGCCTGGACCCCTCGCGCCTGTCGGCGCCCTGCCTGCCACCCTTCGTGTGCCCGGACCTGGAGAAGCAGAGCCCGACGTGGGCAGCCCTGCTCCCAGACGGCTGCGTGCGCGCGGGCAGCGTGGTCTGCTTCTGGGTGAACCGCCGCGGCTGGCTCTTCGCCAAGGTCAATGCCAGCCGCCCGCTCCTGCTGCGCAAAGACGTGCTCGTGAACGCCCCGCTCTGGGCAGTGATGGACGTGTATGGGACCACCAAGGCCATTGAGCTGCTGGGTGAGACGAGCTCGATGCGCTGGGCAGGCGCAAGGGGAGAAGGGTAGCACCCCATACCGGTCCACAGTCCCTAGTCGAATTACTCTTGTTCCTGCTGTTAGTCCATCATCCCCTGCTCCTTGAGACACTAGATGGGAGAAAGTGCCAACTATAGGCAGAGTAGACTTGTTCCTAAAGGATAAGAAGATATGACAGCACCCTAAATATCGATGTCAAAAGGTTGATCATGTTTCACAGAGAAGGAAACATTTGGGGACCAGGGCTTTTCAAACCAAGTAGGAGTTCATAATACAAAAGTAGCAAACCACCTGCCAGTACCTGTGCAAAATGCTCAGTCACGGCCATCCTGTAACTCGTCAGCGGAAAGGAGTACAGAGAGGCAGGAACATCCACAGAAGGAAATGCTGGCTTCCTTGATGGGATCTTCATCTCCATGCCTACCAGACTAGGTTTTTTTTTTTTTTTTTTGCTTTTTTTTTTTTTTTTTCGAGGTTGGGTCTTGCTCTAGTCTAGGTTGACCTGAAATTCACTATGTAGTCTCAGGGTGGCCTCGAATTATCTTCCTACCTCTGCCTCCCAAGTGCTGGGATTAAAGGTGTGTGCTGCCATGCCTAGTTTATTTATTTATTTATTTACTTACTTATTTATTTATTGGAAAGAGAGAAGCAGATAGAGTGGGGGGAAATAATGGGTGTGCCAGGGACTCTAGCCATGGCAAACCAACTCCAGACATACACACACTTTATTCATCTGGCTTACCTGGCTCCTTAGGTTTTGTAGGGAAGTGGCTTAACCACAAGCCATCTCTCTAGTCCCAGATTGGGTTTAAAAATATATATTCTATTTTTATTTGAGAGGTAGAGAAAGAGAGAGAGATAGGGAGAGGGAGAGAATAGGCATGTCCGGGCCTTCAGCCACTGCCAAAGAACTCCAATGCATGCGCCACCTTGTGCATTTGGCTTATGTGGGTCCTGGGGAATCGAACCTGGGTCCTTTGGTTTTGCAGGTAAGCACCTTAACCACTAAACCATCTCTCCAGTCCCAGATTCTTTTTTTTTTGTTTGTTTTGTTTTTTAAGGTAGAGTCTCTAGCCCAGAGGCTGATCTGGAATTCACTATGTAGTCTCAGAGTAGCCTTGAACTCATGGTGATCCTCCTACCTCTGCCTCCCAAGTGCTGGGATTAAAGGCATGCGCCACCACGCTAGGCTCCAGATTCGTTTTTATTATTTTATTATTTTAAAGGAGCTGCTGTCCTTTTATTTATTTATTTATTTACTTATTTATAATTTTATTTATTTATTTGCAAGGAGAGAGAGAGAAGAGAGACAGAGAGAATGGACATGCCAGGGCCTCTAGCCATTGCAAACGAACTCCAGATGCATGTGCTTCTTGTGCATCTGGCTTACATGAGTCCTGGGGAATTGAACCTGGGTCCTTTGGCTTCACAGGCAAATGTCTTAACTGCTAAGCCATTTCTCCAGCCCCAGATTCATTTTTAAAATCATTCAGTCACACAGCTGCTGAGCCTCAGCTCAGGATCCCCTGGCTTAATAGATCTGCAGTGGGACTTAGGCCTCCTCCATGAGGACTAAAAGGAGAGGTGTAAAGGAAGGGAAACATTAGAGGGAAGAAATCTACAGCTCCATGACCTCTTAAGCTGGGTTATGTTTTTAGAGCCCTGGGCAGTACAGGGTCTTAACATCATGCGGAAGCCAACATAACCACTGGGAAAGAAAGGAGGTAGACGCTCGCTCCAGGGCAGGCCATAGCTGTTCTTCAGGCCCTAACTCTCCCTCTTTGTCTTAGATCCCACAGGCTGCTCATGCCACCAAGACACGCTTAGTGAACAGGCTGTGCCTGAGCACCAAGGTGAGTGGACTCCCCAGGACTCCAGCACGCCAGTAGAGTGGAATTAGGGGAGGGAAATGGGGAGAGGTATGAGCTCCGGTTGTTCAAAGCCATCTTTCTGAGTCCTCTCACGTCTCCCACAGGTATTGGGCTGGAAGATTTGACTGCCTGTTAGAAACCTAAGAGCCAGTTAACATTTCTGTCCTCTAAAACAAGGCTAACTTCCAAGATTAGAAGAGTATGTTCATGAGCAGATCTCCACCTGCTCCTGTTCCACCTCCTGCTCTTCCTGCTCCTCCTCCCCCTCCTCCTCCACCTGCTCCTCCTCCTCCTCCACCTGCTCCTCCTCCTCCTCCACCTGCTCCTCCTCCTCCTCCACCTGCTCCTCCTCCTCCTCCACCTGCTCCTACTCCTCCACCTGTTCCTCCTCCACCTGCTCCTGTTCCACCTCCTGCTCTTCCTGCTCCTCCTCCTCCTCCTCCACCTGCTCCTCCTCCTCCTCCACCTGTTCCTCCTCCACCTGCTCCTCCTCCTCCACCTGCTCCTCCTCCTCCACCTGTTCCTCCTCCACCTGCTCCTCCTCCTCCACCTGTTCCTCCTCCACCTGCTCCTATTCCACCTCCTGCTCTTCCTGCTCCTCCTCCTCCTCCACCTGCTCCTCCTCCTCCTCCACCTGTTTCTCCTCCACCTGTTCCTGCTCCACCTGCTCCTGCTCCTCCTCCACTTGCTCCTCCTCCACCTGCTCCTCCTCCTCCACCTGCTCCTCCTCCTCCACCTGTTCCTCCTCCACCTGCTCCTATTCCACCTCCTGCTCTTCCTGCTCCTCCTCCTCCTCCACCTGCTCCTCCTCCTCCTCCACCTGCTCCTGCTCTCCCTCCACCTGATCCTCCTCCTCCTCCATCTGTTCCTCCTCCACCTGCTCCTCCTCCTCATCCACCTGCTCCTGCTCCCCTCCACCTGATCCTCCTCCTCCACCTGTTCCTCCTCCACCTGCTCCTGTTCCACCTCCTGCTCTTCCTGCTCCCCCTCCACCTGCTCCTCCTCCTCCACCTGCTCCTGCTCCTCCTCCACCTGTTCCTCCTCCACCTGCTCCTCCTCCTCCACCTGTTCCCCCTCCACCTACTCCTCCTCCTCCACCTGCTCCTCCTCCACGTGCTCCTCCTCCACCTGCTCCTCCTCCACCTGCTCCTGTTCCTCCTCCACCTGTTCCTCCTCCTCCTCCACCTGTTCCTCCTCCACCTACTCCTCCTCCTCCACCTGTTCCTCCTCCACCTGTTCTTCCTCCACCTGTTCCTCCTCCTCCACCTACTCCTCCTCCTCTTCCACCTGCTCCTCCTCCACGGGCTCCTCCTCCTCCTCCACCTGCTCTTCCTCCTCCACCTGCTTCTCCTCCTCCACCTGCTCCTCCTCCTCCACCTCCTCCTCCTCCTCCACCTGCTCCTCCTCCACATGCTCCTCCTCCTCCACCTGCTCCTCCTCCACGTGCTCCTCCTCCACCTCTACCTGCTCCTCCTCCATCTGCTTGTCCTCCTCCTCCACCTGCTCCTCCACCTCCTCCACCTGCTTCTCTTCCACCTGCTCCTTCTCCACTTGTCCCTCCTTCTCCTCTTCCACCTGTTCTTCCTCCTCTGGTTGTTTGTTTTGAAGTAGGATCTTAGTCCATAATCCCAGGCTGGCCTGGAACTCACAGTGATCTTGCTGCCTCAGCTTCCTGAGGCCTGGGATTAAATGCATGTGCCATCATGCCAGACTCCTCCTCTGTTTCTTTTTTTGTTTGTTTGTTTTGTTTTTGTTTTTCTGAGGTAGGGTCTCACTCTAGCTCAGCCTGACATAGGATTCACTATGTAGTCTCAGGGTGGCCTCAAACTCACTGTCATCCTCCTACCTCTGCCTCCTGAGTGCTGGGATTAAAGGCATGTGCCACCACGCCCATCTTTTTTTTTTTTTTTTAAATGTAGTGTCTCATTCTAGCCTAGGCTGACCTGGAATTCACTATGTAGTCTTAGGCTAGCCTTGAACTCACAGCAACCCTTCTACCTCTGCCTCCTGAGTGCTGGGATTAAATATGTGAGCCACCATGTCTGGCTTCCTCTGTTTTTTTTGAGACAGGTCTCATGTAGCCAAGGCTGGCCCTTGAAGTCTTGACCATTCTGCCTCCATCTTCCAAGTGCTAGGATTATAGGCCTGTACCACCATGTTCAATGTAATGTTTTGTTTTGTTTAAAGAAAAAAAGAGGGGAATGAGGCTAGGGTTGTAGCTCTATTGGTATGGTGTTTGCCTAGCATGCAGAAAGCCTGGGTTCCATTCCCAGCACCACAAAAAAACTGAGCATGAGCCAGGCATGGTGGCGCATGCCTTTAATCCCAGCACTTGGGAGGCAGAGGTAGGAGGACTGCTGTGAGTTCAAGGCCACCCTGAGACTACATAGTGAATTCCAGGTCAGCCTGGGCCAGAGTGAGACCCTACCTCAGAAAAGAAAAAAAAACAACAACTGAGCATGGTGGTGCATGTCTGTAATCTCAGCACTAAGGAAATGGATCAGGGGACCGGAGGATCAGAGGTTCAAGGTTGGACTAGAGAGATGGCTTAGTGGTTAAAGGTGCTTGTTTGCAAAGCCTGACAGCCTAGGTGTGATTTCCCAGTACCCACATAAAAGGCAGATGCACAAATTGGCACATGTGTCTGGAGTTTGTTTATAGTCACACCCATTCTTTTTTTCTGTTTTTGTGTATAAATAAAATATTTATGAAAAGGGGGGGGGTGGAGACATAGTCCAGGGGTTCAGAAGTGATTGTCTAGCATGTGCTAAGCCCTAGATTCAATCCCTATTACCAGAAAGAAAAAGCCACATTCACAATAAAGTTTTGCCAAATAGCAGAATGCTAAGGGATAAAGAAACTTGGCTATTTTCTCTTGGATAAATTTTCTCCCAGTGTTTTTAGTTCTAGATGTATATGCTTGTAGGGCATTATTTTTCTTTCCTTTTTTTTTTGGTTTTCCAAGGTAGGGTCTCACTCTAGCTCAGGCTGACCTGGAATCCACTTTGTAGTCTCAGATTGGCCTTGAACTCACAGTGATCCTCCTACCTCTGCCTCTCGAGTGCTGGAATTAAAGGCATGCACCACCATGCCCAGCTACCAGCTCATGATTTTTAAAAATATTTTATTTTTATTTATTTATTTGAGAGAGAAGGAGACAAAGAAGCATAGAGAAAGAGGCAGACAGAGAGAGAATGGGCATGCCAGGGCCTCCAGCCTCTGCAAACAAACTCTAGATGCATGAGCCACCTTGTGCAGCCAGCTTATGTGGGTCCTAGGAAATTAAACCTGGGTCCTTTGGCTTTGCAGGCAAGCACCTTAACCACTAAGCCATCTCTCCAGCCCTAGCTTATGATTTTTTCTGGATTTTTCTGTTTAATAATTTGACTGAAGGTAGCTGAAGTTGAGGAAAGCTGAAGCTTGGGTAAGAGCTATGTGTACTGTATAGTTTTCTTCTGGTTATTTAAAAAATTTTCTTTTTCTGAGGTAGGATCTCACTCTAGCTCAGGCTGACCTGGAAATTCACTGTGTAGTCTCAGGGTGGCCTCAAACTCATGGTGATCCTCCTACCTCTGCCTCCTGAGAGCTGGGATTAAAGGTGTGTGCCACCACACCCGGCCCAGTTACTATTTTAAAAATATTTTAATTTATTTTATTTATTTATTTATTTATTTGAGAAGAGAGAATGGGCACACCAGGGCTTCTAGCCACTGCAAACTCCAGAAGCAAGTGCCACCTTGTGCATCTGGCTTACATGGGTCCTGGGGAATCAAACCTGGTTCCTTTGGCTTTGCAGGCAAGCACCTTAATTGCTAAGCCATCTCTTCAGCCCATAACTATTTTAAATTATTTTTTTGTTTGTTTTTTGAGGTAGTGGCTTGTTCTGGCCCAGGCTGACCTGGAATTCACTATGTAGTCTCAGGCTGGCCTTGAACTCATAATGATCCTCCCACCTCTGTTTCCTGGGCACTGGGATTAAAGGTGTGAGTCACCACACCTGGTTCCTCTGGTTATTTTTACTTGATCACGTTTGTCTCCCAAAGATCCTCTTAAGAATACTATACATGGGGGCTGGAGGGATGGCTTAGTGGTTAAGGTGTTTGCCTGCAAAGCCAAAGGACCCTGATTCAATTCCCCAAGACTCACGTTAGCCAGATGCACAAGGTAGCACATGCGTCTGGAATTTGTTTGCAGTAGCTGGAGGCCCTGTGTGCATATTCTCTCTCTCTCTCTCTTCCCCCCTCTTTCTGTCAAATAAATAAATAAAAAGTTAAAAAATATTTTTTTTAAAAAGAATACTATGCACTTCTGTGCCCTGTGGTCAGATAATGAGTAGGTGATCCATTCTTTGTCCCCTGTGCCCTAACTTGTGTTGTGTCCTTTTCCAGCCACACCAAGAGAGGAGTGTGTCATCTGCTTCCACCACACAGCCAACACCTGCCTTGTCCCCTGTGGCCACTCACACTTTTGCGGCTCCTGCGCCTGGCACATCTTCAGGGACACAGCCAAATGCCCTGTGTGTCGCTGGGAGATCAAGGATGTGGTTCCCGCACCATCGCTGAGGACTGGGGAAGGCTCCTGAGAGGAGTGGGCTTCTTAGCGTGGGTGGCAGAGGGGGCCTCGTTCTGAGGCAGGCCCCTGTAGAGGGCGAAGGCATAGCACTGCCCTCTGCCTGGGCTTGGGCCATCATGCCTGGTCACAGCAGAGGGAAGCATGGCCACTCTTTCCTCAGCAGGAAGTTGGATGAGGGCCACAAGGAGAAACTTCTCTTTCTGCCTCCACCGGAATGCTCTCAGAACTGGGGCAGCTTGAGCCCTCTTTTTGCAGCTGAGCAGTTAAGGGTTCTGCTTGTATCTAGTGGAAGCCCAGCAGCAGGGAGGTAGAAAGGTAGAATGGGTACAGTGCCACGTGTAAGCTGAGTCACCTCCACAGTGACCTTGCAGGGTGGCTGTGAAGACCCCATGAGATCATACATCTGAAGAGGATTCAACACACGAACACACAGTTGTTACTGTGGTTTTTCCTTGCCAGTTTCTGAGATAGTAAAATAAAGTCTGGGGCTGGAGAGATAACTTAGTGGTTAAGGCGCTTGCCTACAAAGCCTAAGGACCCAGGTTCAGTTCCCCAGTACCCACGTAAGCCAGATGTACAAGGTGGCACATGTGTCTGGAGTTCATTTGCAGTGGCTAGAGGACTTAGCATGCCCATTCTCTCTATCTGCCCCCCCCAACTAAGTAAGTAAGTAAATAAATAATTAAATAAATAAAAAGTAAGTCTGTCTGTCGTGTAGGATATTTTTGGTCTACTCTTATCCCTTTTGCTGTGATCAGTGAGAGAGGGTGGCACTCTGAACTGGTCAGAAGGCTGAGGCATTTGGAAACATGCTGACCTGCCCTCCCCTGACCATACTGGACTTACAGAGGACTGGGTGGGGCTCTGAACACTCTGGCCCTTGGGCTCATAGCTGAGTACACTCCTGTCCCTCAAGTCCCAACCAGACTTTGCCCGTGCCAATCTGGACTCTGTGACCCGGATTGAAAGCAGATGTTAGTGGCAGGGAAGCTGCTTAGTTATTGTTCCCTGGTTTGTGACTACCTCCAAAGGCCACAGAAGGAGATTCAAACCTTTTGTGCTTAAGATTGTAATAATTTGGGCTGGAGAGATGGCTTAGTCATTAAGGCCTGAGGACCCAGGTTTAATTCCCCAGTACCCACGTAAGCCAGATACACAAGGTAGCACATGCATCTGGACTTCATTTGCAGTGCCTAGAGGCCCTGGCAAGCCTTTTCTCTCTCTCTATCTGCCTCTCTCTCTCTCTCAATTAAAATATTTAAAATTAGGCTGGAGAGATGGCTTAGTGGTTAAGACACTTGCCTGCAAAGCCTAAGGACTCATGTTTTTTTTTTTTTTGTTGTTGTTTGTTTTTTTTTTTTGGTTTTGCGAGGTAGGGTCTCACTTTGGCTCAGGCTGACCTGGAATTCACTATGTAGTCTCAGGGTGGCCTCGAACTCTCGGCGATCCTCCTACCTCTGCCTCCCAAGTGCTGGGATTGAAGGCGTGTGCCACCACGCCCGACCCCTAAGGACTCATGTTTGACTCTCCAGGTCCCATGTAAGCCAGACGCACAAAGTAATGCAAGTGCACAAGGTTGCACATGTGCACAAGGGGGTACACATATCTGGCATTTGATTATAGTGCCTGGAGGCCCTGGCACACCCATTCTCTCTCACACTCTTTCACTCTTTTTAAAAAAAAATTATTTATTTACTTGCAAGCAGAGACAGAGGTAGAAGAGAAGCAGTCAAAGAGAGAATGGGTGTGCCAGGGCCTCTAGCCACTGCAAATGAACTCCAGATGCATGTACCCTTGTGCATCTGGCTTATGTGGGTCCTGGGGAATCGAACCTAGGTTCTTTGGCTTTGCAGGAAGCATCTTTTTTTTTTTTTTTTTTTTTTTTTTTTTTTGCAGGAAGCATCTTAACCACTAAGCCATCTCTCCAGTCCTCTCTTTAAGTGTTTAAAAAAAAAAAAAAAAAGAGGACTGGAGAGATGGCTTAGTGGTTAAGGCACTTGCTGTGAAGTCCAAGGATCCAGGTTCAATTCTCCAGGTCCCACTTAAGCCAGATGCACAAGGTGGCACATGCATCTGGAGTTTGTTTGCAGTGGCTAGAGACCCTGACATACCCATTCTCTCTCTCTAATAAATAAATGAAATAAAATAAAAATTAAGTCGGGCATGGTGGCGCACGCCTTTAATCCCAGCATTCAGGAGGCAGGAGTAGGAGGATTGCCGTGAGTTTGAGGTCAATCTGAGAATACAGAGTGAATTCCAGGTCAGCCTGAGCTAGAGTGAGACCCTACCTTGAAACACCAAAAAAAAAAAAAAAAAAAAAAAGTTAAAATTAAAAAAAATAAAAATTAAAAAAAGGAAAAAATTCACTAGATGGGTTCAACAGCAGATCTAGGCTAACAGAAGAAAGGCTCAATGAACTTGAAGGTAATAGAGACTATCTAGTTTGAGGGGGAAAAATGCAAAAAAAAAAAAAAAGTCTCAGGGACCTGTGGGACACTGTGGTAGTTTGAATATATGGCCCCCAATATATTCAGTGTTTTATTGGTTTATAGTTTGCATCTGCAGCCACCTTGCTGGAGGCAATGTCACTGGGGGATCTTAAGGGTGGTGATGGTTTGAGATTCCATTGTAAAGATATGCAAAGTGTGCCTAGCAGGAGTTCCTGAAGTGTGCTGTGTGACTCTTGGCTGTTGCTTTGCTCTGTGTGCTGTGTGGCTGGGTGGCTTTTCTCTCTCTGCCTGATCCTGTGAAGGCAGGCCAGCTTCTGCCATTATAGAACTTCCCCTGGATCTGTAAGCTTCAATAAATAATATCCCTTCCTCCATAACTGTGCCTGGTCTGGAAGTTCATCTCAGCAACCCTGAAGCTGTCTGCTACATACACCATTAAGTTGACCAACATACATGTAATGGGAATACCAGAAGAGGAAGAAAAACATAGCAATAAAGACCAAAGTTTTTTTTTTTTGTTGTTTGTTTGTTTCATTTTTCAGTTTTTCAAGGTAGGGTCTCACTCTAGCCCAGGCTGACCTGGAATTCACTATCTAATTTCAGGGAGGCCTCGAACTCATGGTGCTCGTCCTACATTTGCCTCCTGAATGCTGGGATTAAAGGCGTGCTCCACCACGCCTGGCAGTTTCTTTCTTTTCTTTTCTTTTCTTTTCTTTCTTCCTTTTTTTTTTTTTTTTTTTGAGGTAGGGTCTCACTCTAGGTCAGGCTGACCTGGAATTCACTATGTAGTCTCAGGGTGGCCTTGAACTCACAGCAATCCTCCTACCTCTGCCTCCCAAGTGCTGGGATTAAAGGTGTGCACCACCATGCCTGGCTAAGACCAAAGTTTTAAAATTTCAAAATTTGATGAAAAATATTGATCCACGCATCCAAGAAGTTCAGCACATTCCAAGTAGGATAAATTTGAAAGCTAGTCCTCGTTTCAATGCACTTTTGGGCCTCTCCCCTAAGTAAGATCAGCTCAAGAGGTCTATGATGAGATGTGTCATAGTCAAACTGTCAAAAACCAGACAAAGAATTTCAAAAACAAAGCCGGGCATGGAGGCGCACACCTTTAATCCCAGCACTCGGGAGGCAGAGGTAGGAGGACTGCTGAGTTTGAGGCCACCCTGAGACTACATAGTGAATTCCTAACTTGAAAAACCTAAAAAAAAAAAAAATCGCATGCCAGGTGTGGTGGCACACATCTTTAGTAAAATATTTTTATTTGGCTCTAGAGAGATGGCTTAGCAGTTAAGGCGTTTGCCTGCAAAGCCAAATGATCCCTGTTCAACTCTCCAGGACCCACTAAAGCCAGATGCACAAGGGGGCGCATGCATCTGGAGTTCATTTGCAGTGGCTGGAGGCCCTGGCATGGCTATTCTCTCTCCCTCTCTCTCTCTCTTTCTGTCTCTTTCCCTCTCTCAAATAAATAAAATAAAAAAGATATTTTTATTTATTTTCAAGGAGAGAGACACATAGAATGGGTGGACCAGGACATCTAGTCACTTCAAAGGAACTCCAGATGCATGTGCCACTTTGTGCATCTGGCTTTACATAGGTACTGGGAATTGAAGCTGGGTCCTTAGGCTTTGCAGGCAAGCGCCTTAACCACTGAGCCATCTCTCCATCCACTTGTATTTTTTTATTATTTTATTATTTATTTATTTATTTGAGAGAGAGAGAGAGAGATACAGAAATAGGCAGGTAGAGAGAGAGAGAGAGAGAGAATGGGTGTGCCAGGGCCTCCAGCCACTGCAAACGAACTCCAGATGCATGCACCCCCCTTGTGCATCTGGCTTACGTGGGTCCTGGAGAATCAAGCCTCGAACCGGGGTCCTTAGGCTTCATAGGCAAGCGTTTAACTGCTAAGCCATCTCTCCATCCACTTGTATTTTTAAAGCATTCTATGGTGGTGGGGATGAAATTCAGGGCCTCCTACATCATAACAGAGAAGTGGGACAGGCTCATGCGTTCGGGTGTTGGGAGGGCACACACCACGCTGGCCATTTCCTCTGGAACGTTACTCAACCATGAGCAGCAGCGAGGCTCTGACACACTCCGTGTAGTGGGGTACCCTCGAGGACACTGAGTGCAGAGAGAACATACACAATAGCCACACAATGAGAATGCAAGACAGGAAATGTCCAGAACATGTGAATCCACAGACAGGAAGTGGATTGTGGGTGGGGTGAGGGGAGGGGACTGTACTGATTCATAGGAAAGAGGGTGAGGTTTCTTTCTGGGGTTATGACATGTTCCTAAAATTAATGGTGCTGGTTTGATATACAAATATACAAAAACTCAATTGTGTTAAGTGGGCGAGCTTTTTCTTTCTTTGTCTAATTATATAGTTAAGTTTTCAAGCAAAAAGGTTAGCAGTGTAGTAGAGCTTAGTTAAACCTGAAGTAACTCAAGAATTCATTTCCTAAGGCTGAAGAGATGGCAAAGCCTAAGGACCCAGGTTCAAATCCCCAGTACCCACATAAAACCAGGTGAACAAAGTGGCAAATGCATCTGGAGTTTGTTTGCAGTGGCTGGAGACACTGGCATGCCCATTCTCTTTACCTGTCTCTCTTTCAAATAAGTAAATAAATTTAAAAAATTTTAAAGTAAGATAACAAATAAATTATAATAAAAGAAAGAGAGAAAACAGACAAGAAGATGATATCCCAAATCAAAGATGATGCATTTCCAGTGTAATGCTTCCAGAGCAGATCAACACTCCTCCACTTAGGGTGGGTGCGGTTATGGTCCAATTAATGAAGGGACCAAGCTGACACCATGGCAGGCTTCAATAAGGCATCACCCTAGCTAGGCCGAAGTTTCAATTTCCTGGAGGGACAGACAAGATTTCTGTCTGTCAGAGAGACATTAATCAATGGCTACTCTGATCAGAAAAAGGCTGAGTTAGTTCCTGTAAAGTCACCAGACTTGTCCCTTTCACCCCAACCAATCAAAGGTATACAAATGTAACTGCCGCTTGCTTAGCCAATCACGTTAAGAGATTACCTCACCCGCTTAGAATTCCCCTAGACCTAGCCACCAAAACCCTAAGACCAATCAAAAAAACACAATTAGCCAATCATATTAAAAGATTTAAAGCCTGCCAAAATTCCTTTAGCTGCGAGCTCCTCCTGGGGTCACCATTTTGTATGAATGGTTGACCCCTGCATGCTGGCTGATTCTGCAGAATAAATGCTCTTTGGTTTTACATACTATTTGACTCTGGGGTCTTTCTTCAGCTATTTTTGGACCCTTACATTAATGCATTAGAGGTTGAAAATACCATAAATTAAAAGTCTATCTGGTAGCCAGTCATGGTGACCGACTCCTTTAATCCCAGCAGAAGTAGGAGGATCACCATGAGTTCAAGGCCACTCTGAGACTACATACTGAATTCCAGGTCAGCCTGGGCCAGAGTGAGACCCTACCTCAAAAAAACAAAAAAGTTTATTTAGGGACTAGAGAGATGGTTTAGTGGTTAAGGAGCTTGCCTGCAAAGCCTGACGACCCAGGTTCCATTCCTCAGTACCCACATAAAGCCAGACGCACAAAGTGATGCATGAATCTGAGTTCATTTGCTGTGGCTGGAGGCACTGGCATGCCTATTCTCTCTTGGTATCTGGCCTACCTAGCATTCTTGCTTGCAGTAATGCCTACTGTTGTTCAAAGGGCCCAAACTCATTTCTTCTCAGATGAGTCAGTTCTGTGCAGAGCAAATGCACAACATGGAGACTATAGTTTATAATAATGTGTTATACAATTTGATTTGCTAGATGAATAGATCTCAAGTCTTATCACATCCATGAGACATGATGGGCCTGCTACTTAGCTTGTTTGTGGCAAGTAGTTTACAATTTATACATATATTAAAACATTGTATTACACACCTTTAAATATATAGAAAAATGTACCTGTTGTGGTAGTTTGAATATATGACCCCAATATATTCAGTGTTTTATTAGTTTGTAGTTTGCATCTCCATCCACCTGGCTGTAGGCAGTGTCACTGGGCAGATCTTAAGGTGTGGTGGTGGGTTTGAGATTTCAATCTAAAGATATGCAAAGTGTGCCTAGTTCCTGAAGTGTGCTGTACTGTGTGGCTTTTGGCTTGTGGTTTTTCTCTCTGTGTTTGGTCCTGTGAAAGCAGGCCAGCTTCTTCTGTCATTACGGAACTTCCCCTGGATCTGTAAGCTTCAATATAAATCCCTTCCTCCATAACTGCCTGGTCTGGAAGTTCATCTCAGTGAACCTGAAGCTGTCTGCTACACCTGTCAGTTATAGCTCAATATAGTTGACACATGGCTCCAATGGCTCAGAATGGGCCCCAGCATGGGACTTGAGGGACACTCTAGCCTGCAAGGTATGGTAGGTTAATGCTGGGGTTGGGCTGAGGTGGCCTCATGCATGGCAAGCATTTCACCCACTGAGGCATCTCCCCAGTTGACACATGCATTTTTATTTATTTTAAAAAATATTTTATTTATTTATTTGCTTGTGAGAGAGAGAGAAGGGGAGAGAGAAAAAGGAAGCGGCAGATAGAAAGAATGGGCATGCCAGGACCTTCAAATGAACTCCAGACACATGTGCCACCTTGTGCATCTGGCTTGTATGGGTACCGAAGAATTGAACCTGGGTCCTTAGGCTTTGCAGGCAAGTGCCTTAACTGCTAAGCCATTTCTCCAGCCTAACATATGCATTTTCAAAAAATATTTTAGGGCCTGGAGAGATGGCTTAGTGGTTAAGCACTTGCCTGTGAGCCTAAGGACCCTGTTTGAGGTTCAATTCCCAGGACCACATAAGCCAGATGCACAAGGTGGTGCACACATCTGGAGTTTGTTTGCAGTGGTTGGAGGCCCTGGCGCCTATTCTCTCTCTATCTGCCACTTTCTCTGTCTGTCTGTTGCTCTCAGATAAACAAACAAAAAATTTATTAAAAATATTTTATATATTTATTTGAGAGAGAGAGAGAAAAAGGGAGATAGACAGAGAATGGGCACACCAGGGCTTCCAGCTACTGCAAAAAAACTCTAGACACATATACCACCTGTGTATCAGACTTTATATGGGTACTGGGAAATCAAACCTGGGTCCTTTGGTTTTGCGAGCAAGCACCTTAACCACTAAGCCATCTCTCCAGCCTGACACATGCATTTTTTTTTCAAGGTAGGGTCTCACTTTAGCCCCTGCTGACCTGGGATTCACCAGGTAGTCTCAGGTGCCTATTCTCTCTTGGTATCTGGCCTACCTAGCATTCTTGCTTGCAGTAATGCCTACTGTTGTTCAAAGGGCCCAAACTCATTTCTTCTCAGATGAGTCAGTTCTGTGCAGAGCAAATGCACAACATGGAGACTATAGTTTATAATAATGTGTTATACAATTTGATTTGCTAGATGAATAGATCTCAAGTCTTATCACATCCATGAGACATGATGGGCCTGCTACTTAGCTTGTTTGTGGCAAGTAGTTTACAATTTATACATATATTAAAACATTGTATTACACACCTTTAAATATATAGAAAAATGTACCTGTTGTGGTAGTTTGAATATATGACCCCAATATATTCAGTGTTTTATTAGTTTGTAGTTTGCATCTCCATCCACCTGGCTGTAGGCAGTGTCACTGGGCAGATCTTAAGGTGTGGTGGTGGGTTTGAGATTTCAATCTAAAGATATGCAAAGTGTGCCTAGTTCCTGAAGTGTGCTGTACTGTGTGGCTTTTGGCTTGTGGTTTTTCTCTCTGTGTTTGGTCCTCTGAAAGCAGGCCAGCTTCTTCTGCCATTACGGAACTTCCCCTGGATCTGTAAACTTCAATAAATCCCTTCCTCCATAACTGCCTGGTCTGGAAGTTCATCTCAGTGAACCTGAAGCTGTCTGCTACACCTGTCAATTATAGCTCAATATAGTTGACACATGGCTCCAATGGCTCAGAATGGGCCCCAGCATGGGACTTGAGGGACACTCTAGCCTGCAAGGTATGCTAGGTTAATGCTGGGGTTGGGCTGAGGTGGCCTCATGCATGGCAAGCATTTCACCCACTGAGGCATCTCCCCAGTTGACACATGCATTTTTATTTATTTTTAAAAATATTTTATTTATTTATTTGCTTGTGAGAGAGAGAGAAGGGGAGAGAGAAAAAGGAAGCGGCAGATAGAAAGAATGGGCATGCCAGGACCTTCAAATGAACTCCAGACACATGTGCCACCTTGTGCATCTGGCTTGTATGGGTACCGAAGAATTGAACCTGGGTCCTTAGGCTTTGCAGGCAAGTGCCTTAACTGCTAAGCCATTTCTCCAGCCTAACATATGCATTTTCAAAAAATATTTTAGGGCCTGGAGAGATGGCTTAGTGGTTAAGCACTTGCCTGTGAAGCCTAAGGACCCCTGTTTGAGGTTCAATTCCCCAGGACCCACATAAGCCAGATGCACAAGGTGGTGCACACATCTGGAGTTTGTTTGCAGTGGTTGGAGGCCCTGGCGCCCATTCTCTCTCTATCTGCCACTTTCTCTGTCTGTCTGTTGCTCTCAGATAAACAAACAAAAAATTTATTAAAAATATTTTATATATTTATTTGAGAGAGAGAGAGAAAAAGGGAGATAGACAGAGAATGGGCACACCAGGGCTTCCAGCTACTGCAAAAAAACTCTAGACACATATACCACCTGTGTATCAGACTTTATATGGGTACTGGGAAATCAAACCTGGGTCCTTTGGTTTTGCGAGCAAGCACCTTAACCACTAAGCCATCTCTCCAGCCTGACACATGCATTTTTTTTTCAAGGTAGGGTCTCACTTTAGCCCCTGCTGACCTGGGATTCACCAGGTAGTCTCAGGCTGGCCTCAAACTTACAGTGATCCTCCTATCTCTGCCTCTCAAGTGCTGGGATTAAAGGCATGCACCACCAAGTCTGGTAAAAGAATCCATTTTTAAGCTGGGCATGGTAGCTTGGTAGCTGGGGCCACCCTGAGACTACATAGTTAGTTCCAGGTAGCCTGGGCCAGAGTGAGACCCTACCTCGAAAAACCAAAAAAAAAAAAAAAAAAATCCATTTTTAATCTACTATAAAGGGTTATCCGTGTTGATCTTTGCCCTCTCTCTGCCCTGTGAACTCTGTCTGGGCACATGTAAGTCTAGCTCTTCCCTACCCGGCCTGGCCTGCCTCTATCTGCCTTATGCTTTGGGATAACTTCTCACTTTAATTACATGCATGGTTTTTTCTCTAATCCCTGAATCTAGTACAGGTATATTTCCTTTAAACTCTAGATCTACTATGTGGCTATTTCCTCTAAACTCTGGGCCTGCTACCTGTGTAATTTCTCTAAGCTTAGGGTAACCGTGGGTATAAATAACTCTCTTTACTACCCATTTCTCATCTGAATTTCCTGGTCTCTGCTTTGATACTTTCTCTTTCCAATTCTTTTTATTTTTATTTTTTTATTTTTTCCAGGTAGGGTCTCGCTCTAACCCAGGCTGACCTGGAATTCACTATGTAGTCTCAGGGTGGCCTCGAACTCACAGCGATCCTCCTACCTCTGCCTCCCGAGTGCTGGGATTAAAGGCGTGCGCCACCACGCCTGGCTTCAATTCTTTTTAAAAAAAATTTCTTATTTTGAGCTGGGTGTGGTGGCACACGCCTTTAATCCCAGCACTCGGGAGGCAGAGGTAGGAGGATCGCTGTGAGTTCGAGGCCACCCTGAGACTACATAGTGAATTCCAGGTCAGCCTGGGCTAGAGCGAGACCCTACCATGAAAAACCAAAAAAAAATTTTTTTTTCTTATTTATTTATTAGGGAGAGAGGCAGAGAGAGAGAGAGAGAGAGAGAGAGAGAGAGAGACAATGGGTATGCCAGAGCTTCCAGCTACTGCAGATGAATTCTATATGTATATGCCACCTTGTGCATCTGACTTATGTGGGTCCTGGGGAATCAAACCTGGATCCTTTGGCTTTACAGGCAAGTGCCTTAACCACTAAGCCATCTCTCTGGCCCCTCTCCCCTACTCTTTTTTTTAAAAATATATTTAATTTATTTATTTATTTGAGAGAGAGCGAGAGAGAAAGAGGCAGATAGAGAGACAGAGAGAATGGCATGCCAGGGCCTCCAGCCACTGCAAACAAACTCCAGATGCATGCACTCCCTTGTGCATCTGGCTTACATGGGTGCTGGGGGATTGAACTGGGGTCCTTAGGCTTGGCAGTCAAATGCCTTAACTGCTAAGCCATTTCTCCAGCCCCCCCCTCCTATTCTTTTTTTTGGAGAGAGATACAGAGAGAGACAGACAGAGAGAGAGGAAGACAGATGGGCGCGCCAGCAGCCTCTCAGCTACTGCAAACGAAATCTAGATGCTTGCGCCCCCTTGTGGTCAAGTGTGGCATTGCGCCCTTGCGTCACTGCATCTGGCTAAACGTGGGAACTGGAGATTGGAACCACTGGAGATTGGAACCAGTGTTCTTAGGTTTAGGAGGCAGGCGCCTTAACTGCTAAGCCATCTCTCCAGCCCCCTCTCCTATTCTTAAGCCATCACCACTTACTCAAGTTTTTTCCATGGGAAGGTGCAGGGCAGATTCTGTGCCTTCCATATGAGTGTGTGTTTGTCCTAAATCTCTCTTCTACATAAGCTCCTATTACCTTCTCTCTCTCTCTCTCTCTCTCTCTCTCTCTCTGTGTGTGTGTGTGTGTGTGTGTGCGTGTGTGTGTTTAATCTACTTCAGTCCTTTCCTAGACCTCAATTTTTCTTAAACGAACATCATGGACCATTCTGTGCCTTCCACATTAAATCTCTAATCTAAATCCATCTATATAAAGCTCCCAGGTCTACATGTTTGTGACTCTGCTCCAGCCTTTTCTTAGCTCCTAACCTCCCTTAAATGAACACCACAATTTCATAATTTATTATTTCTTGCTAAATAGACTCAATAATTCATAATTTATCCTTCTTGAGTCCATTTTTATCAATTATTTGTTAAAGATGGATAAGAATACAAAATTTGGGTTCATAAGTTTTGGGAGACTCCTCCTGAACCCCAAAATCATCAATACTAGAGTGGAAAAAATAATCTTTTTTTGTTTGTTTTTGAGGTAGGGTCTTGCTCTAGCCTGCGCTGTCCTGGAATTTACTATGTAGTCTCAGGGTGGCCTCAAACTCACAGTGATCCTCCTACCTCTGCCACCCAGGTGCTGGGATTAAAGGTGTGCACCACTATGCCCAGCTCTTTTTGTTTTTTTGAGGTAGGGTCTCACTTTAGCCCCAGCTGACCTGGAATTCACTATGTAGTCTCAGGCTGGCCTTGAACTCACAGTGATCCTCCTACCTCTGCCTCCCAAGTGCTAGGATTAAAGGAATGGACCACCACATCTGGAAAAAAAAAAATCTTAATTGTCCTGATGACAGCACAACTTTTAGTTTACTAAAACCATGGAATTGGGATTTTGTTTGAGACAGGATCTTATTCTGTAGCTTCTATTAACATCAAACCCACTATGTAGCCCAGGCTGGCCTCAAAATCACAGCAGACCTCTCCAACTCTCAAATGCTGTAATTACAGGAATAAACCACCATACCCAACTCAAATTGGCACATTAAAAAAAAAAAAAGATCCTTTTGGTCTGTGAATTCTATCTCAATAAAAAAGTAATCAGCCAATCAACCAAACAAACCAAAAACCTCAAATCCCACCAAATAAAGAATTGCTAGGAGCCAGGTGAGGTTGTGCATGCCTTTAATTCCAGCACTCAGGAGGCAGAGGTAGGAGGATTTCCATGAGTTTGAGGCTACCCTGAGAATACAGAGTAAATTCCAGGTCAGCCTGAGCTAGAGTGAGACCCTACCTCAGAAAACAAGCAATCAAACAAAAAACCAAGGAGAAGAATTGCTAGGGGGTGGGGGAACAGAAACAATACACCAGGCACATGTCCCTTTGGAAGGCAGAGAGGAGAGGAAAAGGGTGTCTCAGAGAGCGGGGTAGCATACGCACAGGAAATAACAGGATTGACTAGAAGCTGTGAGGATGGAGGTGGGTTTGGCCAAAACAGAAAGAGCATGAATGGAGCAGGAGAGGAGGGTTATCTGCCACAAAACACAGGAGGACAAGCTAGGAGAGAGGCAGGCTGCTGGTGAGTTTCACTTTCCTAGAAGTCTGATTTTAAGCTGCTAGGATGAAAGGTCACTGGATCAAAATAATTAATCATTGCCAGGAGCATACTCTGCAGTGAAAGGAAAACAAAACCTCCATTAAGAATCAGTGTGTGCTGTAAGTAGGAAGTGGCCAGGCTCTGTCCAGGGACTTTCCTGGAGAATAGGAGAAAATTTCCCAGGGTTGACCAGGTGACTTCCAGACCGGCTTCCTGTTAGACCACCTGTGTGTACTGAGGGGTTGTGGAGTGGGGGGACCTCAGACTGAGGAATAACAGCTCCCTCCCCCAAGTCATACACTTATATAGAGACACACTGCCCCAGTATGTGTTCTTCAGCCTTTGTCACAGGAGGGACATCCCCTTGGCTCCCAGGACTGCATGCAGAGACCTCCTTCCTCTGATAAGCTGTTCAGAAAATTCAGCTTGGAAGAAGTTCACAAGAAAAATCTGAATGTGGGTGTCAGGCTGATTCCTGAGCCGGTGGCAGAAGGAATGAGCCCACATATAATGTCCCATCTTCCTAGAAACTGAACAGGTTGATGCAGAATTTTGGGTTCAGGAGGGGTCCCCCCAGAATTTTTGAACCCCAAGTTTTGGGTTCTGTCCTAACTTTAATAAAGAATTAATAAATATAGACTCAAGAAGAATAAATAAGTGTAATATTAAATTTATTTGGGGGAAATCACAAATTATGGGGTTTGTTTAAGGGAGATTGGGATTTAAGAGAAACTGAGGCTTTTAAAGCGACATTAAAGTAGATCCACAAACTCATGGAAAGTAGAATCTACGAGCTTGTGTAGGGAAACTTAGGAGGAACCCACATGGCATCTGCCATGTGCTTTTCTGTGTAAGGAAGTTAAGAGGGCAAATGGTAAGGCTCAAGGAAAATAAGAGGGCAGATATCAAAGCAGAGACCACGAGATCCAGAGGAAAAATGAATAATAAAGAGGGTTCTACTCATGGTTATCCTGAGTTTAAAGAAATTATACAGGTAGCAAGCCTAGAGTTGTGAGAGCATCTGTAGGGCACGGCTGAAGGCCCCTGGGCTACTGGAGGTTTAGGCAGACCTGAACTGTCATGTATGACAAAGGGTCCTGGATCCCAAGGTTGCAGCAAGCCTAGACCCCAGCAGTCTCAAGACTGGCAAGAGTGAGGTTGCTCCCTCCCCCCAGCTGGGGGCACCTGGACATCCTGATAAGACTTAGGTTTCACTTTCCCCATGAATTTGCATATCATCCTTGTGCAGGGGCCATGCTAATCTTCTCTATATCATTCCAATTTTAGTATATGTGCTGCTAAAGAGAGCACAAATAAATATATATATATATATTTTAAACCAGAGAAGCTAGCTGGGCATGATGGTGAATGCCTTTAATCCTAGCACTCAGGAGACAGAGGTAGGAGGATCAGCATGAGTTCAGGGCCCCCATGAGACTACATAGTGAATTCCAGGTCAGCCTGGACTACAACAAGACCCTCCCTTAAAAAACCAACCTCCCCCCGCAAAAAGATAGTGGAGAGCAATTGAGGAAGACAACCAAAGTCAACCTCTGCCCTCTACATGCATGTGTATACACATGCACACATGTGAGCCCATATGCATACACATGTGTATGTGCACCACACACACACAGAAGAAAATGTCAGGGCTGGAGAGATGGCTTAGTGGTTAAGGCACTTGCCTGTGAAGCCTAGGGACTCTCCAGATCCCACATAAGCCAGACACAAAAAGGTGAGGCAAGCACAAGGTCACACATGCCCACTAGGTGGCACAAATGTCTTGAGTTTGATTGCAATGGCTAAGGCCCTAGCATGCCAATTCTCTCTCTGTCTCTCTCTCTTACTCTCTCTAAAAAGAAAAAGAAAATGGCAAGCAATTTTCTCTGATGAACAAAGAGGCAAATACATGATAAAATTCTTGCAAACTAAATCCAATATCACATTAAGAAGGTCAAACACAGCCAGGTGTGGTGGCACAGGTCTTTAATCCTAGCACTTGGGAGGCAGAGGTAGGAGGATCACTGTGAATTTAAGGCTAGCCTGAGAATACATAGTGAATTCCAAGTCAACCTAGGCTAGAACCTATCTCCGAAAAAAAAAAAAAAAGATCAAACACCATGACAACCAAGCTGATGTCATTCAAGGAATGCAAGAAAGGTTCACCATGCATAAACCAATAAATGTAATATACACATAAATAGATATAATGACAGCGATCACATGATTATCTCAAGAGATACAGAAAAGGTCTTTGATCAAAGTTCAATATTCTTTCATGATAAAAACCTTAAAGAAACTAGAAACCTGGTATGGTGGTTCAGTCCTATAATCCCAGCACAGGAGGCTGTGAGTGTGAAGCCAGCCTTAGCTAAGTACTGAGTTCAGGCCAGCCTGGCTTTCAGAGTAAGACTGTGCCAAGGAAGAAAAGAAAGAAATGAAGGAAGAAAGAAAAGAAGGAATATATCTCAACGTATGGAAGTCTACATATGACAAACCTATAACCAACATTATACTACATGAGAAAAACTTTGAACCAAATCGTGAATAAAAGGAGAATGTTCACTCCTAGTTTAATTCAGTGTAGTGTTCAAATTCCTAGGTCCAGCAAGAAAGCAAAAGAAGTAACTAAACAGGATCCAAAGGGGCTGAAGAGATGGCTTAGATGGCCTGTGGTCCTAGTTCGAGGCTTCCCAGGACCCACGTAAGCCAGATACACAAGGTGGCGCATGTAGCTGGAGTTTGTTTGCAGTAGCTGGAGGCCCTGGCCCACCCATTCTCTCTCTCTCTCTCTCTCTGTTGGTCTCAAATAAGTAAATTTAAAAAAAAAGGAATCCAGGGCTGGAGAGATGGCTTAGTGGTTAAACGCTTGCCTGTGAAGCCTAAGGATCCCGGTTCGAGGCTCAGTTCTCCAGGAGTTTGTTTGCAGTGGCTGGAGGCCCTGGCCCACCCATTCTCTCTCTTTCTCTCTACCTGCCTATTTCTGGTCTCTCTCAAATTAGTAAATAAATTTAAAAAAAAAAAAAAAAAAAAAAAAAAAAAAAAAGGAATCCAAAGAAGGACTAAGCCAAGTTATCCTATTTGCAGGTGACATGATTCAAAAGACCCTAAAGTCTCTCTCTCTCTCTTTTTTATGTAGGGTTTCACTCTAGCCCAGGCTTACCTGGATTTATTTTGTAGTCTCAGGGTGGCCTCAAACTCACAATGATCCACCTACCTCTGCCTCCCAGGTGCTGGGATTAAAGGCATGCACCACTACGTCTAGCTCCAGAACTCTTTTTTTAAAAAAATATTTTTTATTTATATGAGAGAACGAGAGAATGAGGGAGGGAGGGAGGGAGAGAAGGAGAGAATAGGCATTCCAGGGCCTCTACCTGCTGAAAATGAACTCCAGATACATGTGCCACTTTTGTGCATCTGGCTTACGTGGGTCCTGGAGAATTGGACCTGGATCCTTTGGCTTTGTAGGTAAGCATCTTAACCACTAAGCCATCCCTCCAGCCCTCCACCAAACACTCTTAGCTCTGAGGAATAGTTTCAGCAAAGTAGCAGGACATAAAAATCAATATACAAGTATCAATGGCTTTTCTATATGCCACTAATGAACTTGCTGACAAAGAAATCAGGAAAAAAAAATCCCATTCACAACAGCTTAAAAAAATACCAAGGAAGTCAGGGCATAGTGGTGCATGCTTTTAATCCCAGCACTCAAGAGGCAGAGATAGGAAGGATTGCCATGAGTTCGAGGCCATGCTGAGACTACATAGTGAATTCCAGGTCAGCCTGGGCTAGAGTGAAACCCTACCTTGAAAAACCAAAAGAAAAAAGAAAAATACCAAGGAGCTGGGCATCATGGTGCACACCTTTAATCCCAGCACTTAGGGGGCAGAGGTAGGAGGATCGTCATGAGTTTGAGGCCACCCTGATACTACATAGTGAATTCCAGGTCAGCCTGGGCTAGAGCGAAACCCTACCTCGAAAAACCAAAAGAAAAAAGAAAAATACCAAGGAGCTGGGCGTCATGGTACACGCCTTTAATCCCAGCACTCGGGAGGCAGAGGTAGGAGGATCACCATGAGTTCAAGGCCATCTTGAGAACACAGAGTGAATTCCAGGTTAGCCTGGGCTAGGGTGAAACCCTACCTTGCAAAACAAAACAAAACAAAAAATAATACCAAGGAAGCCAGGCATGGTAGTGAATGCCTTTAGTCCAAGCACTTAGGATGTTGATGTAGGAGGATCAAACATGATTCAAGGCCAGCCTGGGGCTAAAGAATGAGTTAGTTCTAAGTCAGTCTGGGCTACAGACCCTACCTCAAAAATAAAGGAAAACAACAATAACAGGAATAAACCTAACCAAGGTGGTAAAAGACCTCTACAGTAAAAACTTTACAACGTTGAAGAAAGAAGAAGATACTAGAAGATAGAAACATCTCAAGTGATTGTGGGTTGGCAGAATTAACATTGTGAAAATGACTATATTACTAAAAGTCATCTATAGATTCAATGTAATCCTTGTCAAATCTGCAATGACATTCTTCATAGAACTTGCGAAACAAATCTATCCTAAAGTTCATATGGAAGTATGAAAAACCTCCAAGTAGCCAAAACAATCCTGAGCAGAAAGAACAGTGCTGGAGGCATCACAGCACTTAATTTTAAACTATACTATGGAGCTATAGTTATAAAAATGGCATTGTGTCTGGGCTCATACCTGTAATCTCATTACTTAGGAGGTGGGCCAGGAGGATAAGGAATTCAAAGTGATCCTTGGCTACATAGTAAGTTCAAGGACAGCATGGGCTACTAAAAACCCTGTCTCAAAAAACAAAAATAGGCCTGAAGAGATGGTTTAGTGGTGAAGGCGCTTGCCTGTGAAGCCCAAGGACCCAGGTTCAATTCCCCAGAACCTGCCTAAACCAGATACATCTGGTGTATGCACCTGGGGATCATTTGCAGTGGCTAGAGAACCAGGCATGTTTATTCTCTCTCTCTCTAATAAATAAATAAAATTAAAATATTAAAAAATAAAACATGAAGCTAGAGTGATGGCACATACCTTTAATCCCAGCACTTGGGAGGCAGAGGTAGGAGGATCACCATGAGTTCAAGGCCATCCTGAGAATACAGAGTGAATTCCAGGTCAGTCTGGGCTAGAATGAAACCCTATCTCAAAAACCCAAAAATAAATAAATAAATAAATAAATAAATAAATAAATAAATAAAAACATGAGTGGGTTGTGGTGGCACATGCCTCTAATCCTAGCACTCAGTAGGCAGAGATAAAAGAATCACATCACTGTGAGTTGGAGACCATACTGAGAGTACAGAATGAATTCCAGGTCAGCCTGAGCTAGAGTGAGACCCTACCTCAAAAATCACCCCCTCCCCAGTAAAATAAAAAGGAAAACAAAAAAAAAAAAAAAAGAAGCCAGGGGGCTGGAGAGATGGCTTAGCGGTTAAGGCATTTGCCTAAAAGCCAAGGGACCCCGGTTCGATTCTCCAGGACTGACGTAAGCCAGATGCACAAGGGGGAGTATGCATCTAGAGTTTGTTTGCAGTGGCTGGAGGACCTGGCGCACCCATTCTCTCTCTCCCCCCCCTTTCTCTCTCAAATAAATAAATAAAAGTTTGAAAAACAAACAAACAAACAAACAAACAAGCCTTTAATCTCAGCACTTGGCAGGCTGAGGTAGAAGGATCACCCTGAGTTCAACAAGACACATAGACCAATGGAATAGAATAGGACCCAGAAATAAACTCACACAGCTACATCTATCTGATCTGATACACACACATATGAGTGTATAAAGGAGACTGTGAAAGTGGCACCTGTGTCTTGAGTTCATTTACAGTGGCAGGAAGCCTTGGCACACCCAAGTTCTCTCTCTCTCAAATAAATAAATAAAGAGGGCACTGGAGAGATGGCTTAGCGGTTAAGGCACTTGCCTGTAAAGCCAAAAGACTTAGGTTCGATTCCCCAGAACCTACATAAGCAGATGTACAAGGTGGTGCATGTGTCTGGAATTTGTTTGCAGTGGTTGAGGGCCTGTCTCTCTCTCTCTCTCTCTCTCTCTCTCTAAAATAAATAAAAATAAAAAGAAGAAAGGAAGGAAAGAAAGGAAGGAAGGAAGAAAGAGAGAGAAAGAAAGGCGGGCTGGAGAGATGGCTTAGTGGTTAAGGTGCTTGCCTGCAAAGCCAAAGGACCTAGGTTTGGTTTCCCAGGACCCATGTAAGCCAGATGCACAAAGTGGTGGATGCATCTGGAGTTCATCTGCAGTGGCTGGAGGCCCTGGTACACCCATTCTCTCTTTTTCTCTCTCTGCCTCTTTTTCTCTTTCAAATAAATAAATAAAATCTTAAATTAAAAAAAAGAGGGCTGTAGAGATGGCTGAGCAGTTAAGGCATTTGCCTGCGAAGTCAAAGGACCTAGGTTCAATTCCGCAGTACCCATGTAAGCCAGATGCACATGGTGGTGCATGCATCAGAGTTTGTTTGCAGTAGCTAGAAGCCCTAGTGTGCCCATTCTCCCTCTCTATCTGCCTCTCTCTCTCTCAAATAAATAAGTAAAAATAAAAATATTTTTTAAAAAGAAAGAAAAAAAGTTATTTATTTTTATTTTTTTAGTTATGGGCGTACTCAGTATGCAAATAGCACATGTTGGCACCATCCTTACCCTCAAGGGACCCTCCTCATTGGGGATGCCAGTTATCCCCATGGGGATTGTGGGTCGTGCATTGTGGGGGTAGCCATCAGTTATAGAGAAGAGGCAGTGTCTCTGTGTGTAATGTCCCAACTTGTGGCTCTAACAATCTTTCCACCCCCTGTTCTGCAAAATTCCCTGAGCGATGTTGGGTTCATTTTAGGTCTACTTCAGTGATGAGCTCTTGGGAGCCTCTGTGTCTCTGGATCTCATTGGTAGAAGTTGAGTGTCCTCAGGGTCTATCTCCTTCACCCTTGTGCTGACACCAGGTTCACCAAGAAAGCAGAGCTCTTGCTCATTTCCCTGATTCCTCTATGGAAACCATAGCTGGAGCTCTTGCGAAGTATGATGGGCTAATTCTCTCCTCAGGTCCTGTGTCCATCTGAAGAAGAGGAGCAGATTCTCCAATGGAGAGTGAAGTCAACACCAGATAAATGGGATAACCATTATTATTTTAGAGAGAATATAATAGGTGCCTTAGGCCCTCTTGTAGCCCAAGATTGGTGGCAGCTTGATATTGGAGAGCAAACTCATTATCTGGATATGATTCTGACTTGTTTCCCAGTTCTAGATATGGGTTCCTTTCTATTAGCATATATGTTAGCCAATCCAAGAGCAGCTGGTTACCCACCATGGCTGGTGTGAGCCACTATTGCACTAGTGTGAGCATCACATCAGATTGTTTGCTTCTGAATAGCTTAGACCTCAAGTTGCTCAGGCAGATGTTGGCCAATTTCCCCCAGTAGCTCACGTAGCACCTTCTGGCACTATATGGGCTGTCTGGGGACTGGCTCTCTTCCAGATTCCAGCCAGGTCTCTCCATGTTTTGTACTGACAGCATATGGTGTCTTCGGCAGTAGGGTCTTACCATTAACCTCTGGTGGGTAATCAAGTGCTCTGACAGAAGTCTGTCTTCTTTTGGGAAATCTTGTGGGTCTCTCTGATCAACAGCTCATTGTGGGTATTAACTGCATCCTGGTACTGGGAGTTACAGGTCAGTGCCAAGGGAAAGGAAAATAAAAAGAAAGAAAATACAAAAGAGAAAGAGAGAGAGAGGGAGAAAACAGGAGAAAATTAAGCTTAATCTTCATCATATCCTCTCCAGGGTCCATTGATTCAGATGTTCCCTCTAAGGTCCTGATGAAGGTTCAACCTTTTAGTCTGTCTCCCAGGATATAGGATTTTATGGTACCAGTTCCATTTGGGTTCAGTTTTGTGTCCCCCCCTTACCCCCCCTCCAGCCCTACCCTCCTTATTGTCTGGTCCTTGACATGCCTATTAGATATGTCAGCATCTCGGGCTGATCCAGGTTAGGAGCTACAGATGAATGAGACCATGCGATAATTGTCTTTCTGTGATTGGATGAGTTTGCTGAGTATGATCTGTTCCAAGTTCATCCATTTTTCTACAAATTTCATTGTGTCATTTTTTCTAACTGCTGAGTAGAATTCCATTGTGTAGATATCCCACATCTTGGTTATCCATTCATCCAATGATGGACACCTGGGTTGATTCCAGTTTTTAGCTATTATGAATTGAGTAGCTATAAACATGATTGAGCAAATCTCTCTAAACTGAGGCAAGGAGCTTTTAGGGTAAATGCCCAGTAAGGGGATAACTGGGTCTGTTGGTAACTCCATAGTCATCCTTTGTAGGAGTCTCCATATTGCTTTCCTTAGTGGTTGAACCATCTTACATTCCCACCAACAGTGAATGAGGGTTCCTATTTCTCCACATCCTCACCAACATTTGTTTTCATTTGATTTTTTTATTGACAACGTCTATACTTACAAACAAAAAACACATAATATTTCCCTCCCCTCCCCCCATTCCACTTTAGAATTCCAATCTCCATCATATCCCCTCCCTCTCTCCATTAGTCTCTCTTTTAATTTGATGTCATCATCTTTTCTTCTTCTATTCTTTTTTTTTTTTTTTTTTTTTTTTGGTTTTTCGAGGTAGGGTCTCACTCTAGCTCAGGCTGACCTGAAATTCACTATGTCGTCTCAGGGTGGCCTTGAACTCATGGCCATCCTCCTACCTCTGCCTCCCAAGTGCTGGGATTAAAGGCATGCGCCACCACACCCGGCTTTTTCTTCTATTCTTGAGGGTCTTGCGAAGGTATTGCTAGGCACTGCAAGGTCATGGATATCGAGGCCAATTTCTGTCTGGGCGGTTGCATTGTAAGAAGTCATACCCTTCCTTTGCCTCTTCCATTCTATCCACCCCCTCTTCCGCAATGGTCCCTGAGCCTTGGAGGGTGTGTCATTTGATTTTTTAATGTTTACTATCCTTACTGGGGTAAGGTGGAATCTCATAGTTGTTTTAATTTGCATTTCCCTGATGGTTAGTGATGTTGAATGTTTTCTTAAGTATGTGTTAACCATTTGTAATTTTTCCTTTGAGAACTTTCTGTTCAGTTCTATGCCCCACTTTGTGAGTGAGTTGATTTTTTATTATTTAGGTTTTTGAGTTGTTTGTAGATTCTATAGATTAGGCCTCTGTCAGTTGTAGAGCTGGCAAAAATTTTCTCCCATTCTGTGGTAATCTATTGGCTCTGCTTATTGTATGTTTATCTGTGAAAAAACTTTTCAGCTTCCTGAGATCCCAATGGTTGAGTGATTGTTTAATTTCCTGAGCTACTGGGGTTTTGTTAAGGAAGTCTTTTCCCACTCCCTATATTGTGGAAAGTTCCTCCTTTTTTTCCCCAGTAGTAAGCAGAGTTTCTGGTCTTATATTGAGGCCTTTGATCCATTTGAACTTGATTTTTTTTTTTTTTTTTTTTTCAAAGTAGGGTCTCACTCTGGTCCAGGCTGACCTGGAATTCACTCTGTAGTCCCAGGGTGGCCTTGAACTCATGGAGATCCTCCAACCTCTGCCTCCAGAGTGCTAGGATTAAAGGTGTGTGCCACCACACCCGGCTGGACTTGATTTTTGTGCATGGTGAGATGTGTGGGTCTAGTTTCATTTTCCTGCATATGGTTATTCAATTTGTCCAGCACCATTTGTTGAAGATGCTGTCTTTTCTCCAGTGTACATTAGGGCCTTTGTCGAATATCAAGTAGCTGTAGTTACTTGACCCAAAGTTCAGATCCTCAATTCTGTTCCATTTCCTTATAATTTTTAAAAAGGGGATTCAACAACAACAACAACAAAAAGCTGGGCATGGTTGTGCATGCCTTTAGTCCCAGTACTCAGAGGTACTTGGAAAACAAACAAACAAACAAACAAACAAACAAAGAATAAATAAAGGGGACTATGAGAGGGAGAAGGAATTCTGAAGGGAAGGAGACAAGAGGTTAACAGTGTGTCATGACAGCAGAAGGGGAACTATTTTGGAGCAAGGGGATCAGGGAGGATAGTGAGGAGTAAATAACACGAGCAATGATATCTATGTGTATGAAAATGTCACAAGGAAACTTATTTGTATACTAGTAAAAATAAAATAAATGAAATATAGGTTATAGAAATAAGAAAAAAAAATGAGTGGGATGTGGTGGTGCACACCTTTAGTCCCAGCACTGGGGAGGCAGAGGTAGGCGGATCACAGTAAGTTCAAGGCCATTGTGGAATTAGAGTGAGTTCCAGGTCAGCCTGGGCTAGAGTGGGTTCCTACCATGAAAAACAAAGCAAAACAAAACAACAGCAACAACAACAAAAAACAATCCCCCCCCCAAAAAAACCCAAATATATTTAGCTGTATTTGGCTAGTGATTACTCTATTGGTCAACACAGGTAGGGAACACACATACAAAGCTCTCCCACAAATCCTCAATAATAAGATAGAAACTACAATGGAGAAATAGACATTGGGTAGACCCAGCTAGCTATTTAAAGATAACAAACATAAGAAGGCATGCTGAAACTCATTAGTCATCAGCAAGAGACAAAATGGCAATAAGGAAATTAGAAGCCAAAATTAGAAAGCTAGAAGGTGTAACTGGTTTGGGGGAAGGTAGGAACTCTCAGGAACTGCTGGGACAGAGCCAAGTGAATAATTCTTAAAAACACAGTACTGTAAAGCCGGGCGTGGTGGCACACGCCTTTAATCCCAGCACTTGGGAGGCAGAGGTAGGAGGATCACTGTGAGTTCAAGGCTACCCTGAGACTATTTAAGAAGATACAGAGCAGAGTATGGTGGCTTATGCCTTTAATCCCAGCACTTGAGAAACAGTGGTTGGAGGATCGCCATGAGTTCAAGGCATAGTGAGTTTTAGGTCAGCCTGGGCTAGAGTGAGACTCAAAAAATAGAAAAACAGAAAAAGGAGCTTGTGTGGAACAATTACAAGTCAGTCAATATAAAAAGACTTTATTACTCTTGTATCAAATGCAACCCTTAACCTAAGATAGTAATTTTAATATATGTTTCCAATTTAGGTTTATTACAGGAAACGATACTGAATAATATGTGATAGAATATTGTGTGTTCTGTAGTTCAAACTATGACTGTTATCACTTATAATGTTTAACCCACTGACTTTGGCATCACTCACTTTGTTATAATTAACCCAACCAATATAAAAACTGTAGTAAGCAGGGCATGGTGGCATATGCCTTTAATCCCATCACTCGGGAAGCAGAGGAAGGAGAATTGCTGTGAGTTTGAGGCCAACCTGAGACTACATAGTGAATTCCAGGTCAGACTGGGCATGAGTGAGACCCTAACTTGGAAAAAAAAAAAAAAAGCAAACAAACAAAAACAACTATGTAGATGGCTGGGAGTTAAAGGCATTTGCTTGCAAAGCTTGCTGGTCCTGGTTCAATTCCCCAGTGACCACATAAAGCCAGATGCACAAAGTGGCACATGCATCTGCATTGTCAAGAGGCCCTGGTATGCTTATTCTCATTCTCTCTCCTTACCAATAAGTAAATAAAAATTAAAATTTAAAAAAGTATGTGAGGCCAGGCATAGTGTTGCACGCCTTTAATTCCAGCACTTGGGAGGCAGAGGTAAGAGGACTGTTGTGAGTTTGAAGCCAGTTGGGACTACATAGTGAGTTCCAGGTCAGCCTGGACTAGAGTGAGACTGCCTTGAAAAAAACCAAAACCAAAACCAAAACAACAACAACAAAAGCTATGTGAAATCTCTAGAAGTATGTAAATCATTTTTTTCTTGCAGGTTTTTATGCAAATTTTAAAATTAAGTGATTTTAAGTGGAGAGATGTCTTAGCTGTTAAGGGACGTGCTAACAAAGCCAAAGACCCAGGTTTGATTCCCCAGTACCCACATAAAGCCAGATGCACAAGGTGGCACATGTGTCTAGAGTTCATTTGCAGTGGCCAGAAACCCTGGCATGCCTATTCTATGTCTCTCTGCCTCTTTGTCTCTAAAATAAATTAATTAAATATATTTTTAAAAATAAAATTAAGTGATTATTCCCACCATGCAAAAATCTCTTAAATGACACTATGCCATGGAAGAGGAAATACATATACACATAGGTTTTTTTGTAGTGAATATTTTAAAGTTTAAAAAAATTTTATTTTAGAGCAGGAGAGAGAGAGAGAGAGAGAGAGAGAGAGAATGAGAATGTGTGTACCAGGGCCTCAAGCCACTGCAAACCAACTCCAGATTCACTACTATGTGCATCTGGCTTATGTGGGACCTGGAGAATTGAACCTGGATCCTTAGGCTTTGCAGACAAATGCCTTAACTGCTAAGCCATCTCTCCAGCCTTGTAGTTAATATTTTTATTTAAGTTGTCAATTCTTTTAAAAATTTATTTTGAAATAAATTTTGAGAGAGAGAGAGAGACAGAGAGAGAGGAAGGCAGAGAGAGGGGCAGAGAGAGAGGGGCAGAGAGAGAGAGAGAAAATGGGTGTACCAGAGCCTTCCCTTGGGTGCATGTGCAATATTGCATGCTTAAGTTATTGTGTCTGGCTTACGTGGGACCTGAAGATTCAAACATTAGTTCTTAGGCTTCGCAGACAAGCATCCTAACTGCTAAGCCATCTTCCAGCCCTTCCAGCCCAATTCTTTTTATTAAGGTAAAATACATACACATGTAAAACATAAAATTTGCCATTAAATTATTTTAGCTATACACCTTGGTGGCATTAAATATATCCACATTGGTGTGTGACCACTACACTATGGAAATTCTAAAATTTTTCCATCATCCCAAGCGGAAACTCTGTGCATAGTCATTCCCTTCTCTCCTCCCAGCCCAACCCCTGGGAACCACAATTCTACTTTTTGTCTTTATGAATTTGCTTATTGATATTTCATATAAATGAAACTGTATAATCTTTGTCCTTTTTTTTTTTTTTTTTTTTTTTTTTTTTTTTTTTTCGAGGTAGGGTCTCACTCTAGTCCAGGCTGACCTGGAATTCACTATGTAGTCTCAGGGTGGCCTTGAACTCATGGTGATGCTCCTACCTCTGCCTCCCGAGTGCTGGGATTAAAGGTGTGCGCCACCACGCCCGGCTTTCTTTGTCCTTTTTGTCTTATTTCATTTTAAGATTTCTCTCTTCCTTTTTTTTTTTTTTTTTTGGTTTTTCGAGGTAGGGTCTCACTCTGGCCCAGGCTGACCTGGAATTAACTATGTAGTCTCAGGGTGTCCTTGAACTCACGGCGATCCTCCTACCTCTGCCTCCTGACTGCTGGGATTAAAGGTGTGTGCCACCACGCCCGGCTTTTTTCTTCCTCTCTTTTATGGCCAAAAACCGTCGTATAGTATGTGTTATGGCACACGTTGTTTAGCCATTCATCTGTCATGGGTCTCATCTAGACATCTGAGTTATTTGCACTGCTGGGCTCTGGTGAGGAACACCACCGCCAATCTGGGTGTATAAACCCTTGCTCAAATCCCTACTTTTCTTGAAGTTGGAATTGCTGGATCATAAGGTAATTGTAAATGGCTTTTAATACGGAAGGAAAAAACAAAAGAGAACTCTTGCAGTCATTCCCATCTGTTAGACTATAAAGGCCAGGAAAACTGCTCACTACTGCGATGCTGAAGGTGTGCTGGGATGCTCTGCACCAGTGTTCCTTTTGAGTGTCCCTGAGGGGCAGGAGCAGAGAGCTATGCAAATTTCTGAGCAAGGCTTCGGCAGAACCTGGGGTACCGGGCAGGAGGTAAGCCCTGTGACTTGGACCATGCATCCTCACTGCTTTCCAGCGCGCACCACTAGACAGCAAGGCGCCGCAGCCTGGTTGAGGATAGGCCCAGCTGCTCTGCTCAGCTTCCTTGGTGACCAGACCTCAGGGCGGCCTGCACGACACCGCTCCCTGCTGGCTAGATGCAAGGAGGCAGCCTGTGGTGAGGATCTTAGCAACTTACCCTCGCATCCCCAGGACCCTTTGGCCTTCAGGCTCCTCTTGGCTTTGCAGAGATGAGAGGCCTTCACGGTACCATAGACATTGCAGCTTTGGGCGCCATCTTTCAATTTCTGTTTAATAAATATTCGTTGAGCTGAGTTAGAGACAAATCAGACATTTGTTTAAAAGGGAGGAAACTTTTTGGAAGAAAGTAGAGACAACACAGAAAGATAATCAGAGCAGAAGGCAAATTTCATTCTTCGCAAGACAGTATTTACCCTGCTAAATAAAAGCGCAAGATCTGTAAAAGTAAGCATGTGAGAGCAATGCATGGAACCTGCCTTATGGAATCTGGTCTTTTTTTTTTTCCTTTCTTTTTTCTTTTTTCGGTGTCAGGTCTCAATCTAGCCCATACTCTGTAGCTTCAGGCTGGCCTTATACTCACAGTGATCCTCTCTCTGACTCCTAAGTCCTGAATTAAAGGTGTGCACCACCGTGCCCAGTTTAAGAAATTTATTTTTCAACAATGCTTTGGTATATATATATATACATAAATTTGTATATATACACATAAATTTATCATTTACTAAAGATGAAAGCAAATTTATATACTAGTGAAATTGATGTGCTTGTGTATTTTTACAAAAAGAATGAAATCTTGGCTGAATATATGTATTTTTTGTTTGTTTTTTCCAAGGTAGTGTCTCACTCTAGCCCAGGGTGACCTGGAATTCACAGTGATCCTTCTACCATAGCCTCCCAAGTGCTGGGATTAAAGGCATGTGCCACCATGCCCAGAAGAGAGAGAGAATGAATGAGAATGGGCACACCAGGTCCTCTAGCTGCTGCAAGCGAACTCCAGATGCCTGTGCCACTTTGTGCATCTGCCTTTACATGGGTAGTAGAGAACTGAACTTGGGTCATTAGGCTTTCCAAGCAAGTGCTTTAAGAGCCATCTCGTCAGCCCCTTGGCTAAATACTTGATACTGCTAGAGCATCTTCAACACTTTACAGACTGATTGATATTTTGATGTTATGATCATCAGTACCAAGAAAGCCACTTTCATAAACATGTAGTAAAAATGGAAGAAATATGTTTAGGGCCATTTCAGAAATTGTTGGAGGGCCAGGCATGGTGGCACATGCCTTTAATTCCAGCTCTTGGGAGGCAGAGGTAGGAGGATTGCTGTGAGTGTGAGGCTACCCTGAGACTACATAGTAACTTCCAGGTCAGCCTGGGCTAGAAAAGACCCTTGAAAAACAAAAACAACAACAACAAAAAATTGTTGGAAATTCTGTCCTACTCCCAAGCCAAAATTTATTTAATAATTGTTCATGAGATTTACATCAGCAACTCAAAACAGTAAATTTTAAAATCAAACATTCTAACACGGCACAATCCAAAAATAGACTAATTTGATACATGCTAAGGAAAATATTTAGAATTTCATTTTCTGTCATTAAACCATTTATGTTTTTTGTTTGTTTGTTTGTTTTTCAAGGTAGGGTCTCGCTCTAGCCCAGGCTGACCTGGAATTCTCTATGTAGTCTCAAGCTGGCCTTGAACTCACAGCAATACTCCTGCTTCTGCCTCCTGAGTGCTGGGATTAAAGGTATGAAGCATCATGTCCGGCCCATTTATGTTTTTATAAGAGCAAAACACATTGTATATACAGAAAAAAGACTGTGGTTCACAGCATACAATAGTCTTGAGTCTGAGCTGAGATGTTTCAGCCAGCATCTGTTGATGGTGCATGGCATGACGGCATGTGCAGAACAAAGTGTGCATACTGTGTTCAGCATCAAACTGCAGTGAATTTAAAAATGCAATTGGGGGTGGGGGTGGCTGGAGAAATGGTTTAGCAGTTAAGCAAAGCCTAAGGATCCAGGTTTGATTCCCTAGTACCCTCATAACCCAGATGCACAAAGTAGTGCATGCATCTGAAATTTGTTTGCAGTGGATGGAAGCCTTGGAACATCCATTCTCTCTCTCTCTCACTCAAATAGGTAAATAAATTTAAAAAAATTAAAAATGCAACAGGAGCAAGTATCGCCAGAAATGCCTTGCATTCATTACACATTTGATTTTGAGCTAGTTTTTGGTGGTTGTGCATTCAGAAACCTTTTACTTTCCATTACCTCACATAGTTATGTGACTCCATCTGGGATTACAACTCACAGTTAAAGAAGCTGGGAATCCATGCAGCCTTTTGGGAGAGAGAAATCACCAATAGTACTAAATGGCAGTTGACCCAGTCAGGCCAAATGTGCCAGTTGGTGCAATAGTGGTATGTCTGTTATGGGGGAAACCAACTGCTCTCTAATTGAACTGGAGGCTTGCTTCACAGGAGGAAATACATGTCTGGTATTGAAAATTTAGTCAGAAGCCTATGGCTGAGGAGTTCATGAGTCCTAGGAGAGTAATGACTGCTATATACATCATACCTACCAAACTGCCCTCTAAGCACTTACATTTATACCCATACATTAATGCCACTCTCACTTTTGGTTAGAGAAGCTTCTCTTTTCAGATGGTGGTGACCACTGGGGTGACTCAAAAGTCACCATAGGCTGAAGAGGTGGCTTAGCTGTTAAGGTGCTTGCCTGCAAAGCCTAAGGACCCATTTTCGACTCTCCAGATCCCATGTAAGCCAGAGGCACAAAAATGAATCAATTGCAAGGTTGCACTTGCCCACTAGGTATCACAAGTGTCTGGAGTACAATTTCAGTGGCTGAGGCCCTGGAACACCAATTCTGTCTCTCTCTCTAAAATTAAAAATTAAAAAAAGTCACCATAGTGCTGAGAAGAAATGACAGTGGTGTGTTCAGCACTGAGACATCTTTATCACAACCTCCAAGGTTCAGGGTCCATTGTGGAAGAGTTGGCAGAAAGAATGTAAGAGCCAAGGGCTGGAGAGATGGCTTAGCGGCTAAGGTGCCTGCCTGCTAAGCCTAAGAACCTGGTTCCAATCTCCAGGTCCCACATTTAGCCAGATGCAAAGTGACGCAAGGGCGCAATGCCGCACTTGACCACAAGGGGACACACACATCTGGATTTCGTTTGCAGCAGCTGAGACACTGCTGGCACGCCCATCTCTGTCTTCCTCTCTCTCTCTCTCTCTCTCTCTCTCTCTCTGTGTGTGTGTGTGTGTGTCTCTCTCTCTGTGTCTCCAAAAAAATAATAAAAAATAAAAAAAGTTAAAAAAAAAAAGAATGTAAGAGCCAAAGGAAGGTGAGGAGTACACAGCACGACCTGGATATCCATGACCTCACAGTGCCTGACATTACTTACACAAGGCCTTCATAATAGGAGGAAAAAATGATGACATCAAAATAGAAACTGGGCATGGTGGTGCATGCCTTTAATCCCAGCACTTGGGAGGCCAAGGTAGGAGTATCGCTATGAATTTAAGGCCACCCTGAGACTACATAGTGAACTCCAGGTCAGCCTGGGCTATAGTGAGACCCTACCTAAAAAATAAAAAAATTTAAAAAAAGAGCTGAGGGTAGTGGTGCATGCTTTTAATCCCAGAACTCAGAAGGCAGAGGTAGGAGGATCACTGTGAGTTCAAGGCCAGCCTGAGACTACAGAATAAGTTCCAGGCCAGCCCAGACTAGAGCGAGACCTTACCTTGAAAAGTCAAAAAAAAAAAAAAAAAGGGCTGGAGAGATGGCTTAGCATTTAAGGCATTTGCCTGGGAAGTCAAAGGACCTAGGTTCAATTCCCAGGACCCATATAAGCCAGATGCACAAGGGGGCGCATGTGTCTGGAGTTTGTTTGCAGTGGCTAGAGGTCCTGGCATGCCCATTCTCTGTCTGTCTGTCTCTCTTCTCCCTCCCTCTGTCTCTATTTGCAAATAAATTTTAAAAATTAAAAAAAAAAGAAGAGCAAGAGCTAGGTGTGGTGGTGTACACCTTTAATCCCAGCACTTGGGAGATAGAAGTAGGAGGATTGCCATGAGTTCAAGGGACTACAGACTGAGTCAGCCTGGGCTAGAGTGAGACCCTACCTCAAAAAAAAAAAAAAAAAAAAAAGAAAAAAGAAAATAGAAGAGAGATTAATTGGAGAGAAGGGATTCAACAGAGGATGGGTGGTGGGTGGGAATTATCACGGTTTATTGTCTATGCTTATAGAAGCTATCAATAAAGTTTTTTAAAAAGCTGAGAGAAAGGTGACTATAACTGATGAGATCATTCAAAAACTTGATTTCAGGGCTGGAGAGATGGCTTAGTGGTTAAGGTGTTTTCCTGCAAAGCCAAAGGATCCCAGTTCAATTCTTCAGGACCCATGTAAGCACAAGGGGCGCATGCAGCTGGAGTTCGTTTGCAGTGGCTAGATGCCCTGGCGCCTCCATTCTCTCCCTCTCTCTCTCTGAGCCTCTTTCTCTTAAGTAAATAAATAAAATATATTTCAAAAAAATTTTTAAAACTTGATTTCAGGGCTCGAGAGATGGCTTAGCAGTTAAGGCACTTGCCTTCAAAGCCAAAGGACCCAGGTTCAATTCCTCAGGACCCATGTAAACCAGATGCACAATGTGGCACATGCATCTGGAGTTCGTTTGCAACAGTTGGAGACCCTGACCCGCCCATTTTCTTCTCTCTCTCTCAAATTAATAAATAAAAATAAAATATTTTTTAAAAACTTGATTTTGGTCTATGAGAAGTTCATACATTAAGTGGTAGTTCCCTTGGGCATGGTGAGCAGGCCTATAATTCTAGGGCTTAGAAGGTTGAGGCAAGAGGATTAGGAACTCAAGCCTAATTTAAGATACACAGCTAGGCTCAGTAAAGGTGGTTGACAAGTTAAATTTGACATTAATTTAGCAGAAAAAAAAAAGATTTATGAATCATGGCCTTTGCAAGACCAAAAGAAGTCCAGCAGGCTCAGTTTCATACTGAGTATTCATAGAAATATTCATAGACAGGGAATATTTATAGCCAGAGACGAGAAGTGACACGCAAAAATACACAGACATAGCCTGACTGGTTACCATCCCTAAAGTGAATGGGTGTTTGCAACCTGCAATTGGCTGTAAGCTCAACTGCTCTGATGGCTAGAGACTATTAAGAATTTATGCTTCGTTTGTTTACATATTAAGTTACAGTTGACTTAGCTTTAGGCCTAATTTAATGTAACACAAGTCAAGGAAAAGGCTAGTATGTCACTGGCCAGCCAGGCACTCCATCAGGAAATAAACTTGACCCTCTTACATACCACAAACTGAAACTGAATTCTGGATTGTTATGGATGTCAAAACCACAAAAGCCAAAACAAAAAGAAAGAAAACCTATGATATTGGTTCTTGCCAAAGTAGGAAACACAGAAGCTATAAATAAATAAGTAAATAAAAAATATACATGAAAAAAAATATACATGAGTTGGGCTTGGTGGCACATGCTTTTAATCCCAGCACTTGGGAGGCAGAGGTAGGAGGATCACGATGAGTTTGAGGCCACCCTGAGACTACACAGTGAATTCCAGGTCAGCCTGGGCTAGAGTGAAACCCTACCTCAAAAAATTAAAAAATATATATGTACATATTCATTATTATAAAAGTTAGAAGTGGTATTATGTGGTAAAAGTTACAAAATGTGCTGGGCATGGTGGTATAATACTGTAATCCCAGCATTTAGTAGACTGAGACAGGAGGATCCTGATTTGGAAGCCAACACGGGATATAGCAAGACTGTTTTTTTTTTTTTTAAACATATTAAGGGCTAGAGAGATGGCTTAGCAGTTAAAGCACTTGCCTGCAAAGCCTAAGGACACATGTTCAGCTCTCCAGATCTCACATAAGCCAGACGCGCAAAAAGGTGAGGCAAGTACAAGGTTGCACATGCCTGCTAGGTGACACAAGTGTCTGGAGTTCGGTCGCAGTGGCTGAGGCCCTGGCATTCCCTCTCTCTTGCTCTCCCTGAGATAAAACAAATAAATAAAAACAGAGCTGGGCGTGGTGGCACATGCCTTTAATCCCAGCACTCAGGAGGCAGAGATAGGAGGATTGCCATGAGTTCGAGGCCACCCTGAGAATGCACAGTGAATTCCAGGCCAGCTTGGGCTAGAGTGAGACCCTACCTCAAAAACAACAAAACAAAACAAAAAACAAAACAAAACACCCCAAAAACAAAAACAACAAAAAATATATTAAGCAAAGATAATGAACAGATTGGGAGGGAAAATGCTGTTTACAATTCAGAGGACAGGAAATGCACATTACTATAATAAAACACCTGAGACAATCAACATTTATTTTGGCTCATAGTTTGGAGATCAGTCCGTAGTTAGTTGACCTCATTTTAGGCATATGGTGAGAGTACATGGTACAGGTAGCTGTTCACTTCATAGTAGCCAGGAAGAAAAGAACGAGGCAGGAGGAGATGTGAGTCCCAATATCCTCTTCAAGGGCACACACCTGATGACCCAACGTTCTCCTGCTAGGCCTCACTTCTTAGTTTCCAACACCTCCCAATAGTGCTGAAACCACAGCAGGGTCATTCTCTAGAAGAGTCTACTGTTCCACGTTACATTTTGGCTCAGTGGGTAAAGACACTTATTGTGCAGGCAGAAGGACCTCAGTTGGAGCCCCAGAGCCCATGTAACATGCTGAGCATGGCTATGTATGCCTCTTATAACCTCAGAATTGAGGGGACTGAGACAGGAGGATCACTGGGGCTCCCTGTTCAGTAAGTCTAAGAGAAAAACAGGGAGCTCCAGGTCTAGTGGAAGTCTGTCATTTAATAAAATAAGGTGGAAGAGCAATACAGAACACCCAATATCTTTCTATGGCCTCTACACATGTGCACATAAGGAACACATGTCTGTGCATACACCTGGAATTTATTCTAGCCCCAGGCTGGACTCGAATTTATGGACATCCTTCTGCCTCAGCCTCCCGAGGGCTGGGATTAAAGGCATGTGTCACTATGCCTGACCTATTTTTTTTTTGCATGTGAAAATTCACATGTATGTGTTTATGCATGAATGGAAGCATGTATGGGTGCATTTACATTTGGAGCCAGAGGTCAACATCAGGTGTCTCCCTCTATTTTTAGACAGGGTCTCTCACTGAACCCAGAGCTCACCAATCTGGCTAGTCTAGCTTGCCAGTTGGCCTTTCTCCTAAAAACTGGGATTACAGCCATGTGTTGCCAAATCTGGATTTACATGGGTCCTGGGGATGTGAAATTAGGTCCTCACACTTGTGCAACAAGTGCTTTACTCACTGTGTCATTTCCTCCCTCCCTCCCATCCTCACTCCCTTCCTTTTTCCTTTCCTTCCTTTTGAGGCAAGAGTAACAGACTGCCTTTTTTTTTTTTTTTTTTTTAATGAGAGAGAGAATTGGCACCAGGGCCTCTAGCCACTGCAGTCGAACTGCAGATGCATGTGTCCTCTTGTGTGCATGTGCAACCTTGTACACTTGCATCATTGTGCATCTGGCTTACATGGGACCTGGAGAATTGAATGAGTCCTTAGGCTTCACAGGCAAGCGCCTTAGCTGCTAAGCCATCTCTCCAGCCTATTTCTTTTTAAATACAAATTTATTTTGAGAGAAAAAAGAGAATGGGTGCACCATGGCCTTTAGCCATTGTAAACAAACTCCAGATGCATGTGTCACCTTGTGCATCTTACTTGGCTTACATGGGTACTGGGGAATTGAACCTGGGTCCTTTGGCTTCACAGGCAAACTTCTTAACTGCAAAACCATCTGTTCAGTCCACACTGGGCCATATTCTTAGCATCAGCCCAGCTTCTTTTATTTATTTATTTATTTAAATTTTATTTTTATTTTTTATTTTTAGAGAGGGTAGAGGGAGACAGAGAATAGGCGCACCAGCAGTCTCTCAGCTGCTGTGAACAAAATCCAGATGCATGCACCCCCTTGAGGGCAAGTGCAGCATTGCACCTTTGACATCACTGCATCTGGCTAAACGTGGGACCTGGAGATTGGAACTGCTGGAGATTGGAACCAGCATTCTTAGGCTTAGGAGGCAGGCGCCTTAACCGCTAAGCCATCTCTCCAGGCCTAATTTTAATTTTTTTATTGACAGCTTCCATAATTGTAGACAATAACCCATGGTAATTCCTTCCCTCCCCCCACTTTCCCCTTCGAAACTCCGCTCTCCATCATATTCCCTTCCCCTCTCAATCAATCTTTTATTTTGATGTCATGATCTTTTCCTATTATGATGGTCTTGTGTAGGTAGTGTCAGGCACTGTGAGGTCATGGATATCCAGGCCATTTTGTGTCTGGAGGAGCACGTAGTAAGGAGTCCTACTCTTGCTTTGGCTCTTACATTCTTTCCACCACCTCTTTTGCAATGGACCCTGAGCCTTCAGAGATATTTCAGTGTTGAGCACTCCTCTGTCACTTCTTTTCAGCACCATGGTGCCTTCTGAGTCATCCCAAGGTCACTGCCATCTGAAAAGAGAAGCTTCTCTAACCAAAAATGAGAGTAGCAGTAATATATGGGTATGAACATAAGTGCTTACTGGGCAATTTGGTGAGCATAGTATATACAATTAGCCAGACACCAGCAGACTTTATACCTCTAGGGCTCATGACTACCACTGTCTTAGGTTTTCAGTATCAAGGATGTATTCCCTCCCATGGAGCGGGCCTCCAGTCCAATTAAGAGAGCTGTTGGTTTTCCCCATAACAGCCACTATTGCACCCATTGGCTCATTTAGCCTGGCTGGCCAAATTTAAGGCTTGCAATGTCCACTGTTGAGTATCTTCACTGGTGATTTCTCTCTCCCATTGAACTGCATGCAGCATAGCTTTTCCCAGTTTTCTGTCACCCAGCTTCTTTTATTTTTATTTATGAGAGAGAGAAAGAGAGAGAGAGGAAGATATAGAGAGGGAGGGGGGAAAGAATGGGCACACCAGGACCTCTAGCCACTGCAAACGAACTTCAGACACATGTGCCACCTTGTGCATCTGGTTCACGTGGGTCCTGAGGAATCACACTGAGTTCTCAGGCTTCACAGGCAAGCACCTTAACCACTAAGCCATCTCTCCAGCCCAAGCCCAGTTTTTTATTTTTATTTATTTGAGGGAGAGAATAGGCACGCCAGGGCCTCCAGCCACTGCAAACAGACTCCAGATGCATGTGTCCCCTTGTGCATCTGGCTACCGTGGGTCCTGGAGAATCAAACCAGTATCCTTTGCCTTACCCACTTCAGCCCAGCTTCTTTTATTTATTTATTTATTTAAATTTTATTTTTATTTTTTATTTTTAGAGAGGGTAGAGGGAGACAGAGAATAGGCGCACCAGCAGTCTCTCAGCTGCTGTGAACAAAATCCAGATGCATGCACCCCTTGAGGGCAAGTGCAGCATTGCACCTTTACATCACTGCATCTGGCTAAACGTGGGACCTGGAGATTGGAACTGCTGGAGATTGGAACCAGCATTCTTAGGCTTAGGAGGCAGGCGCCTTAACCGCTAAGCCATCTCTCCAGGCCTAATTTTAATTTTTTTTTATTGACAGCTTCCATAATTGTAGACAATAACCCATGGTAATTCCTTCCCTCCCCACTTTCCCCTTGAAACTCCGCTCTCCATCATATTCCCTTCCCTCTCAATCAATCTTTTATTTTGATGTCATGATCTTTTCCTATTATGATGGTCTTGTGTAGGTAGTGTCAGGCACTGTGAGGTCATGGATATCCAGGCCATTTTGTGTCTGGAGGAGCACGTAGTAAGGAGTCCTACTCTTGCTTTGGCTCTTACATTCTTTCCACCACCTCTTTTGCAATGGACCCTGAGCCTTCAGAGATATTTCAGTGCTGAGCACTCCTCTATCACTTCTTTTCAGCACCATGGTGCCTTCTGAGTCATCCCAAGGTCACTGCCATCTGAAAAGAGAAGCTTCTCTAACCAAAAATGAGAGTAGCAGTAATATATGGGTATGAACATAAGTGCTTACTGGGCAGTTTGGTGAGCATAGTATATACAATTAGCCAGACACCAGCAGACTTTATACCTCTAGGGCTCATGACTACCCCTGTCGTAGGTTTTCAGTATCAAGGATGTATTCCCTCCCATGGAGCGGGCCTCCAGTCCAATTAAGAGAGCTGTTGGTTTTCCCCATAACAGCCACTATTGCACCCATTGGCTCATTTAGCCTGGCTGGCCAAATTTAAGGCTTGCAATGTCCACTGTTGAGTATCTTCACTGGTGATTTCTCTCTCCCATTGAACTGCATGCAGCATAGCTTTTCCCAGTTTTCTGTCACCCAGCTTCTTTTATTTTTATTTATGAGAGAAAGAGAGAGAGAGAGAGAGAGAGAGAGATAGAGAGGGAGGGGGGAAAGAATGGGCACACCAGGACCTCTAGCCACTGCAAACGAACTTCAGACACATGTGCCACCTTGTGCATCTGGTTCACGTGGGTCCTGAGGAATCACACTGAGTTCTCAGGCTTCACAGGCAAGCACCTTAACCACTAAGCCATCTCTCCAGCCCAAGCCCAGTTTTTTATTTTTATTTATTTGAGGGAGAGAATAGGCACGCCAGGGCCTCCAGCCACTGCAAACAGACTCCAGATGCATGTGTCCCCTTGTGCATCTGGCTACCGTGGGTCCTGGAGAATCAAACCAGTATCCTTTGCCTTACCCACTAAGCCATCCCTCCAGCCCTTTTTATTTTAGAGGTGGGGGGAGAGAATTAGTGCACCAGGGCCTCAGCCACTGAAATTGAACTCCAGACGCTTGCAGCACCTAGTGGGCACGTGTGACCTTGTGCTTGCTCCACTTTTGTGCATCTGGCTTATGTGGGATCTGGAGAGTTGAACATGGGTCCTTAGGCTTTGCTGGTAAGTGCCTTAACCACTAAGCCATCTCTCCAGCCGCCAAGCACAGTTTTTTTTCTTTCTCCTTTTTTTTTTGGAGGGGGGGGTTTTCGAGGTAGGGCATTACCCTAGCCCAGGCTGACCTGGAATTCACTATATAGTCTCAGGGTGGCCTCGAACTCACGGTGATCCTCCTACCTCTGCCTCCCAAGTGCTTGGATTAAAGGCATGCGCCACCACACTCGGCTCAAGCACAGTTTCTTAAACCATGGATATGACCACATGTGGAGTTACATGATAGATGGGGGTTGTGAAAAGTCTGGCACAAGTAAAGTTTCTGAATATGCATCAATCAGAAATTAAATGTGCAAGGAGCTGGAGAGATGGCTTCAGCTTGCCAGCCTGAGCTACATGTGACCCTATCTCAAAACAAGTGCACACACACAGCACACACATTAAAAAAAATTATTTATTTGAGAGAAAGCAGAGAGAGACAGATAGAAAATGGGCATGCCAGGGCCTCCAGTCACTGTAAACGAACTCCAGATACATGCGCCACTGGCTCACGTGGATCCTGGGGAATTGAACCTAGGTCCTCTGGCTTTGCAGGCAAGTGCCTTAACCGCTAAGCCATTTCTCCAGCCCCACAGCACACACCTTTAATCCTAGCACATGGGAGGCACAGATAGGAGCAATATGAGTTCAAGGCCAGCCTGGAACCACAGCAGATCAGGTTAGTCCGGGCTAGAGTGAGACTCTTCCTTGAAAAACAAAAGATAACAAAAAACCAACCAAACAAAAAAGCCTAGGTTGGCAATGACCTGTAATGTTTTGAGGACATCAGCAGCTTCCCTAGTATTTTTTTAAAAATATTTTTAGAGCTGGAGAGATGGCTTAGTGATTAAGGCACTTGCCTGCAAAGCCTAAGGACCCAGGTTTGATTCCTCAGTACCCACAGTTGGCACATGTTTTGAAGTTTGTTTGCAGTGGCTGGAGACGCTGGCATGCCCATTCTCTATTTACATTTCTTTCTCTCTCCCTCTCTCAAGTAAATAAAAACATAAAAATATATTTACCAGTTGGGTGTGGTGGTGCACACAATTAATCCCAGTACTTAGGAGGCAGAGGTAGGAGGATCACCATGAGTTAGAGGCCACTCTGAGACTAGAGTGAATTCCAGGTCTGCCTGGGCTAGAGTGAGACCTTACCTTGAAACACACACACACACACACACAATTTGCAAGCAGAGAGGGGGAGGCGAGAGAGAGAATGGGCACTCCAGGACCTCTTGCCACTACAAACTGCAGATGTAAGCACCATTCTGTGCATGTGGGTAGTGGGGAATTGAACCCTGGCTCTCAAGTTTTGCAAGCAGGAGCCTTTAACTGCTAAGCCATTTCTCCAGGCCATTGTCAAGGCTCTTGGTTGCTCACCAGAACTAGATGGTAAGACCCTACTGTTGAAGACTTCACATGCTTGGGCTGCAGATCACTGAGAAATCAAGCTGGAGCTGAGCTGGAAGCCTCTCCTCTGTTGACCAGCTGTCAGGATGCTGGGAAGAGCTATGCTAACATGCACCCTTTTGGGAAGAGAAATCAGTGGACCCTACAAGCCTTACAGCTAGCCAGTCAGGCCAAGTGTGCCAACTGGGACGGTAGTGGCCTGTTATGGGGAAATCCAGCTGCTCTGTAATTGGACTGGAGGCTTACTCCATGGGAAGAAATTCATGCCTGGTATTGAAAACCTAGCGAAAAACCTATGGCAAGGAGGTCATAAGCCCTAGGGAAGTAATGACTGCTGTTGTCTGGCTAAATGCATGTATTATGCTCACCAAACTGCCTTCTAAGCACTTATAGCACTTATGTCTATGCCCATATAATAATGCTACTCTCATTTCTGGTTAGAGAAGCTAATATATATATATACATACACACACATATACACACACGCACATAATTTTTTTTTTTTTTTTTTTTGATTTTTGAGGTAGGGTCTCACTCTAGCTCAGGTTGACCTGGAATTCATCTCAGGGTGGCCTCAAACTCATGGCAATCCTCTTACCTCTGCCTCCCAAGTGCTGGGATTAAAGGTGTGTGTTACCACACTCAGCGCAAGAAGCTTGTTTTTTCAGATGGCAGTGACCACTGGGGTGACTGAAAAGTCACCATAGTGCTAAGAAGTGACAATGGAGTGTTCAGCACTAAATGAAACATCCCTCCAAGGCTCAGGGTCCATGGCGGAAGAGGTGACAGAAAGAGTGTAAGAGCCAAAGGAAGAGTAGTACTATTTACAATGCACTTCCAAACACAAAATGCCTGGATATCTATAACCTCGCAGTGCCTGACATTACCTATACAAGACCTTCAGAACAGGAGGAAAAGATGACATCAAAATAGAAGAGACTAATTGGAAAGAAGGGGGGATTTAATGGAGGGTGAAAATGGAGGTGAAGGGTGGGAGTCACCATGGTTTATTGTCTGTATTTAATAGAAGCGATCAATAAGTTTTTTTTTTTTTTTTTTAAAGGCTGACCTGAGCTAGTCTCTCAGTGGTGCACTCTCAGCGATTCTCCTACCTCCCAGCACTGCTGGGATTAAAGGCAGAGGCTAGGACTGCTGAAAGCCTAGAGCCAGTCTTAGTGGTGCACTCCTTTAATCCCAGCACTTGGAAGGCAGAGGTAGGACTGCTGAAAGTTCAAGGCCACCCTGAGACTACATAGTGAATTCCAGGTCAGCCTGGGCTAGAGTGAGAGCCTAACTTAAAAAAAAAAATGACGGGCATGGTGGCGTACACCTTTAATCCCAGCACTCTGGAGGCAAAGATAGGAGGATCGCTGTGAGTTCAAGGCCACCCTGAGAAGACAGAGTAAATTTTAGGTCAGCTTGGGCTAGACCAAAACCCTACCTTGAAAAACCAAAAGAAAACAACAACAACAAAAGGCCTTGGCTGGGCCTGGTGGCTCACACCTTTAAACCTAGCACTCAACAAACAAGCAGACTGGCACTCACCTGGCACCGAGAAACTAGCTGCAGCACAGGATACTTCTTTCACTAAAGCATGTTCAAGGGTCCTGAAACCTTGCAATGGAGCAGAACAGGTAATATTTTGGAAGACAATTTAGAAAACACATTTCTGGTGTGTGTGGGGAGATGTTATGTAGCTGTTTCCTCTGGATTGAGACACTCGTCCTGCAGGCAGGAAGGCTTGTAAGCCTTAGGAAGCTCACAAGAATTACGACTCAAGGCCTCCTCTCCCCCAGGTTATACAAGCCTTGAACAGCTGCTGGGGAGATTCTTCAGTGAGCAAGGATCTCTAGGGATGCAGTTTTTGTAAGCTGTCACCATGCTAGGTTGGGCTTTTCAGTGATGCCACTACCTTTAAAGCATCCATGCCCCTGTAAGTAAACCCAATAAACTCAATGTTTCAAGCCAGATGGAGGAATCATTTCTTTGGTCTGTTGTCAGTACCCACTCTGGGTTGAATGGAAATTTGTTCCGTCTCTCCAGGGGGAAAATCATATCACACAAGAGGAGGAAGCTGCTTTTTATTTCACGTGGGCTTTGGCTTAGGAGCCAGTTATCAGGAATCATCACCAACTGCATGCTCCACTGCTTTTGGCCCATCATCCAGGATGTCAACTTGTGCAGTAAGTAGTGATGGGGGTCTTGGTAGAGACCCAGAACCTGCTTAGGATAGAACTGCTTGGGACCAACTCTAAAATCCTGTTCCAAATTTGCCAGCAAAGCTTATTCTTCTAGCTCCCTGAGGTCATGGGAGACATTTTACATGTATGGTAGTGCGGGCTGGGTGACGGCATCAGTGCTGATCGGCACCCACTGTCCAACTCAGCAGCACAGCGTGGTGGCCTCGACACCCTCGAGGCAGACCATCTGGCCCAAGGGTTAGCCTCTAACACTTGGCTGGCTGCCTTCATCCAAGTGACTGTACTCCCGTACTCTGCCTTTTCTGTAATATGAGAGTGCTAACAGCATGCTCCTCACAGCAACGCCAAGAGGCTAAATCCCAGATGGGACCAGTGAGCTGTTACCACTCTCCCCTCCTCCAGGAGAATCATCTTTTCCTTCAGCTTTCCTGCCTTGACTGATGTGGGCATCCAGGATCGCAGAAGGACTGCATTTCCAAGGAGAGAACAACCAGGTCTGATACTAATACCATTCTTCAGAATGATTTTGTTTTGTTTTGAGGTAGGGTCTTGCTCTAGCCCAAATTAACCTGGAATTCACTATGTATTCTCAATGTAGCCTTGAACTCACAGTGATCCTCCTACTTCTGCCTCCCAAATGCTGGGATTAAAGGTGTGTGCCACCACACCTGGCTCAGAATGATTATATTTTAAGCATTATATATACATTATTAAGTTTACATATGATGTATTTTATGTACATGGATTAGGGAGCTCTGTAAGTACCTACTCTACAAGAGTAAGGAGTAGAAAATAACAGGTTGATCTAGTGACTCAAATTACACATGGATATAAAGAATAGCTAGAAAAATAAAAGAGTTTTCACAGTCCAGAGCTGTAAGCTCCTTCTCCTTCTGGCTCTCCTGGGTGGTTACCAGCACAGAAGCCTTAATCACTCCAGCATGGAGCTTCAAAGTGTGGCATCCAGACCGTAATGTGAGAAGTGAAGAGTAGTAGACAATCAGGAAGTGTGGCAGTTCCCTACAGCTGTGCCACAAGCTCCCAGCATCTTCCTCCACCTGCAGTGGAGTTGTCCTTGGTAGCTGGCAAGTGATGGACCTCCTGCTGATGACTTCTCACAGTAGACTCAGTCTTCTTGCCTCACAAGAACATCAGAAAGATCCTCTATGCCTTCCAGCTTCAGATTCTGAGGGAAGATACAAATTCACAATGACTTTGATAGCCTAAGAATCATTGCAAATAATTGAGGTGGCAAGGTCATGACTACAAAGAATGAAGTTTCTGTATCATGGCAAATATAATTTGCACTATAAAGCTGGTTCCCAGCCCTTGCCAAGTGCAGGGGAAAAAAGCAAGGAGGCTGCTTCTGGCCTCTGGTTTTCCAACACTGATACTACAAAGGGTTGAGTGAGGATTGAGGCCACCTGCTCTGGGGGAGATACAGGAGACAGGGGAGGCCACCAGGAGCTACAACACATATGCACTAACTTGCACACAAGTGCCTCCTCCAGGCACACTCCATAACCCTTTCTCTCCCCTGTCTCTTTTCAGCCCCGACCTCACTGCTTAGCTAACACTCACCCCAACCCCTCAGGGCTACCTGAAAGAAGCCTTTCTCTTTACAAATATTTTTTATTTATTTGCAAATAGAATGAGAATATGTGCACATCAGGGCCTCTTGACACTGTAGTCTCCAGATGCATTCACAACTTTGTGCATCCAGCTTTATATGGGTACTAGGGAAATGAACTCTGGCTGGCAGGCTTTATATAAACAAGCACCTTTAACTGCTGAGCCATCTCCCCAGCCCCCAGAAGCCTTTCTTGCCCAACTTCCTCACTACCCTGCCCTGGCTTTGAAGTGGTGAGTAGGATGGTTTGGGTCCGTTTTCTTACTCTACTTTTCTTATGCTACTAAGAGAGAAAGCTCAAATCACATTTTGCAGGTTTTCTGCAGCTCAGGTTCTTTAAAGGTGGTTAGGAGCCAGGGCTTTAGCTCAGCGGTAGGGCACTTGTCCAACATAAGTAAGGCCCTGAGTTTGAGCTATAGCAACACACACACAAAGCATGTACACACTTGTTCTACTATGGCCAATCAGTTGCATGTTGCTGGCCACGGAAGCAGAAGACTTCAAGTTCCATTACACTGCATATCTGAGGGGAGACCACTACCAGAGTGATGGATGAATAAGGTCCAGACAGGGGTGATAGAAAGAAGACCGTTCTGGGATGAAGTGTTTTGAGACTATTTTCCTTGGGCTTTAAGCTCTGAGTTATCAGATTTCTGGTCAATCATGGTAAATGTCACAAGTCCAGTCTTCTCAAATAGTCCAAAGGGATATGTATGGGCTGTGGCCACCTCCTATGCTTCAAATACCAACAGCTCTGGGCACTCTTAAGGGCAGACTTGATCTGGGCAAAACAAACAATGCCTGAACTGTCATTGGGGGAAGGGGAGCAGAGCTGAAGCCAGAGTAGTGTGGAGCTCAGTGAAGCCACTATAAGTGATAAGCCTTCTGAGCAGTGCTGCTCTGGTCCAGGCTGCCTTGGGAACCAAGTGAGGGCCATGCAGCTGCTTCCCCACAAGGCAGATGAGATGGGGGCAGGTTCTGTGGAGACTCAGAGCAGCACAGCAATCTTGTTGGACTTGGGCAGAGGGCTTCTGTACTTTAAATGCTCCTTCCACGTAGGAGCTCGGTTTGTCTGGAGAGACACCAGAACCTCTGTCCCTGCAGATGAGAAAATGAGATCATAGGCTGCCCCTGAACAGCTCAGCAGTAACACTTCTAATGTCAGTAGATTGTCTGTGCACCGCCTACCTCCAGTGGAGAATCTTCAGCAGAGCTATTTGTAGATTTCTTATCAAAGGAGATAGTGATATGTCCATTGTTGTTGTTATTATAGAAAGCTTCATGTAGTTTGCATCTGACATCAGATATCTCAGGATATATCAGGAACCACACAGATATTCCCATCACCATCCTCCCATAACCAGACAGGTGCTGTGTACCCACCACCCTTGCCCTCATGGGCTCTTGAACAGGACATATCATCTCATCAGAGGAAGTTGCTGCTGACTGCCCCCCTCCAGTGGCCATGCGAGTTCCATGTTCCTGAGTTGATAAACACTACCATATCCCTGACACACAGTCGCTGGGAGATAAGCTGGGTTCTGCTCAGGTCTGTTTTGAGTACTCAGACTGATGGTTATAGACTGACAGGCAGTATGGCAGGCAGAGACACATGGCATTTGATCCTGGCAAGGGCTCTTCTGGGTTCTTTTTAGTTCCCCACTTAAATTCAACTCAAAACTAGTTTCTGCTAATTGGACAGCGGTTTCTCCATCAATGAGGCCATGAGCTTAGGCATTGGTAAGGGAAACTCTGATCCTGACTCCCAGTGGTAAAGCCACCTGGACTGGGGAGCAGCTGTGCTAGCCAGGTCTTGCTCCTAAGAGGAGACTTTCTCTGAAGCCAAGCCACACCTGGGAAACTGAGCCAGTCACCACTGTCCTGACTTCATTCTGAGGCCAGAGGCCACATGCTGGCACTTAGGAAATCCCGGCTTCTTCTACCAGAATGCCACCTTCACTACCACTCCATAAAATCTAATAAGCCCTCTCAAACCATATGTCAACGTTTAGACAAGTACACATTCGAGTGCCCACTACTCCCCTTGGGGCAGGACACTTGTCCTAGGAGGTTTGGAATCTATGCTGGTAGGATGTGATGACAAGTACATCACTCGGGCAGATGTGGTGTCACCCCATACATCACAGCTCGGCCCACAGTTCTCTATTGCGAGTGCCAAAGTCTGTGTTGTGGACAGACTGGTTAGAGTCACCAAGGTTCCAGTAGTAACCAAATATAAGGGTTTATTGCTATCCATTTTCACTGCCCCAAGTGGCATCACCAGACTTCTGAGGTGGTTTCCCCTCTGCTCTTTCAGTAACTGTCCATAGCTGCTCAGCTAGGAGTTGTCATGCTGGCCAGTGAGCGCCTTGGCACCTTCTTGTGACAGACAGCTGTCTCACATCTTTCCTCACTGTTCTCACTGCTGCCCTCTGCTGGAGCACTTCTGCAGAGCTTTTCCTGTCATCCTCCCCTTTCTTCTGCTTTGTCACCCATCTTTTGCATGGGCATGTGTACATATGTATGCAATATGCATGTGCAAATGCATGCTCCCCATGTGCACATGTTCAGAAGCCAGAGAACATCAGGCGTCTTCTATTCTTTATGTGTGTGTTTCCTTGAGATAGAGTCTCTCACTGAACCCAGAGCTGACCACTAAGTCCCAGTGATTCTGTGGTCTCTGTTCCCCATAGGATTGGGGTTACAGGTATGCACTACCACACCCAGCTGTTTAGGTCGGTGCTGGGGAATTGAATTTAGGACAAATCAGGGGAGGCCTCAAGCTTGTGAAGCAAATGCTCTTCTCACCTACTGAACTATCTCCCCAGCCCCTTATTTGTTTGACAGGGTCTCACTATGTAGCCTAGGATGGAATCAAACTTGATCCTCCTGCTTTAGCCTCCCAAGTGCTAGGTAGGATTATAGGTGTGAGCCACAATACCTAGTTAATCACTGTATTAGGATATTCATTTTAAAAATTATTTATTTGGGGCTGGAGAGATGGCTTAGCCAGTTAAGCATTTTCCTGTGAAGCCTAAGGACCCCAGTTTGAGCCTTGATTCCCTAGCACCCACATAAGCCAGATGCACAAGTTGGCACATGCGTTTGGAGTTTGTTTGTAGTAGCTGGAGGCCCTGGTGTGCCCATTCTCACTCTCTCTCTCTTCCTCTTTCTCTGTCTGTCACTCTCAAATAAATAAACATAATTAAAAAAATTTATTTGTTAGGAGGATCGCCGTGAGTTCAAAGCCACCCTGAGACTACATAGTTAATTCCAGGTCAGCCTGGGCCAGAGTGAGACCCTACCTCGAAAAAAAAAAAAAAAAAAAAAAAAAAAAAAATTATTTGTGTGTGTCTATGTGTGCGGCTGGGGGGGCGGGAGGCGGGGAGTGGGAGGAGGACCAGGACATCTTGCTGCTGCAAACAAACACCAGATGCTTATGTCATTTTTTGTGTCCAGAATTAATGTGAGTGGCTTGGGAATTGAATCCAGGCCAGCAGGTTTAGCAAGCAAAAGCCTTTAACTGCTGAGCCATCTTCCCAGACCCTATTTAAGATATTCTATGGTGGGCTAGAGAAACAACTAGCAGTTAAAGGTGCTTGCTCACAAAGGCTGCTAGCCTGGGTTCAATTCCTCAGGACCCATGTAAAGCCAGATACAAACAGTAGCACAAACATCTGCTGTTCTTTTGCAGAGGCAAGAAAACCTGGCACACTCACATACACATGTGTGCAAATAAACAAAATTAAAAAGATATTCTACACAAGATCATCATAATAAGAGGAAAAGATGATGACATCTAAATAAAAGAGAGATTGATTGAGAGGGGGAAGGGTTATGATGCAGAGTGGAGTTGTAAAGAGGAAGCGGGGTGGAGGGAATTATCATGGTTTGCTGTCTTATTGTCTATAATTATGGAAGTTGTCAATAAAAAAAGATTCTAGCCGGGCGTGGTGGTGCACGCCTTTAATCCCAGCACTCGGGAGGCAGAGGTAGGAGGATATCTGAGAGTTCGAGGCCACCCTGAGACTACATAGTGAATTCCAGGTCAGCCTGGACCAGAGTGAGACCCTACCTCGCAAAACTAAAAAAAAAAAAAAAAAAAGATTCTATGATGAGTTGCTTAAATGCTCCAGTGAGTTGACAAGAACAGGGCATATTCAAATATTTCCACACTTACATCAAATACCTACCTTTTCATTGCATAAATGCAGGAGACAGGCAAAAGCCAGGGGTATAGAGAGGTTCTGAGCCATGATCACAGGCAGGCTAGAAACAAAGGGGCAAGTATTGAGTAGGTCACTGCAACTTGAAGGACAAAAGCTCTTTCACCAGTATGAAGAACACATATATACAATGACTAAACTAAGGAGAACAAAGAAATATTTCAGATGCATTTTATGAGCAGGTTTTTCCAGTTTTGTGTAGTCTATTCCAGCCACTATCACAAAGAAGAAGTCAATACAGAGAGGAAACAGAACATTCTTTTAGTATTACTTATATGCTCACAGTCCCCTGCAGGCATTGATGGGCAGTGCTCTCCCCTGCCCCCTTGTCAGCACACACCTCTTCTGCAGGTCCTTTGAGAGCTCACTGAGCGTCTTATTGTCAGCTGCCTCCACAGAGGACCCTTCTTTTCCATTTTCACTGTGGTCCACCTAACAGAAAAAAGTATATTTCTGGGTTGAACATTTAACAGTTTTGTTTACAAGAAAATCAGACACTTATAAAGCTGTATATACAAGAAAGAAAAGTCTGCATTTGAATGAAACAAAAAATAACTTCTTCGGGCTTGAGAGATGGCTTAGCAGTTAAGATGCCTGCCTGCAAAGCCAAAGGACTACGACCAGGACCCATATAAGCCAGATGCACAAGGTGACACATGTGTTTGGAATTTATTTGCAGGGGCTAGAGACCCTGGCATGCCCATTCTCTCTCTCTCTCTCTCTCTCTCTCTCTCAAATAAATAAAAATAAAATGATTTTTTAAAAGAAGCTTCTTGGGAGCCGGGCGTGGTGGCGCATGCCTTTAATCCCAGCACTCGGGAGGCAGAGGTAGGAGGATCGCCGAGAGTTCGAGGCCACCCTGAGACTACATAGTTAATTCCAGGTCAGGCTGGACCAGAGTGAGACCCTACCTTGCAAAACCAAAAAAATAAAAAAATAAATAAAAAAAAAAGAAGCTTCTTGGGCTGGAGAGATGCCTTAGTGGTTAAGGTGCCTGCCTGCAAAGCCTAAGAATGTTTGTTCAAATCTTCAGGTCCCACATTTAGCCAGATGCACCAAGCACGCAATGTCACACATGTGCACAAGGGGGCGCATGCATCTGGAGTTCATTCACAAAGCCTGAAAAGGCCCTGGCGTGCCCATTCTGTCTCTTCCTCTCTGTTTCTCCCTCTCTCTGTCCATTGTCTCTCTCAAATAAAAAAATTTTAAAAACTTGCCTGGCGTGGTGGTGCACGCCTTTAATCCCAGCACTCGGGAGGCAGAGGTAGGAGAATTGCCGAGAGTTCGGGGCCACCCTGAGACTACATAGTTAATTCCAGGTCAGCCTGGACCAGAGTGAGACCCTACCTTGCAAAACCAAAAAAAATTATAATAAAAAAAAATTTAAAAAGCTTCTTGGCTTGGCGTGGTGGCGCACGCCTTTAATCCTAGCACTCAGGAGGCAGAGGTAGAAGGATCATCATAAGTTCAAGGCCACTCTGAGAGTACATAGTGAATTCCAGGTCAGCCTGGACTAGAGTGAGACCCTACCTCGAAAAACAAACAAACAAAAAAATTTCTTGGTTATTTCTGTAAGAAAAAGGATGTATAAAAAGAGTCAATTAAGGGGATATAAAGGGAATAGAGAGGGAGAGGGGACTTAATAGGATGGTATTGTATATATGTAAGTAGAAGAACAGATTAATGAGGGTGAAAAGGCCTAAGTGAGGTCAGGGGAAGAGACTGATTAAAGGAACAGTGGAGGCGGGAGGCAGAGGTAGGAGGATCACCGAGAGTTCGAGGCCACCCTGAGACTACATAGTTAATTCCAGGTCAGCCTGGACCAGAGTGAGACCCTACCTCCCAAAAAAACCAAAAAAAAAAAAAAAAAAAAGCAACAGGGGAGGGAGGGCTAATCAAAATCTAAGAGGATATAAATAAGTCATATGGAAACCTACTTTTCTGGACAATGGAACACTCAGAAGCCATAGATTGTTACTAGAAAATTTTCAGTGCCAGGGCTGGGATACCTTCCAGTGAGTTGTTGGCCGGGAGGTCACAGATGCCCACAAAACATTATAGGCCATTGTCGAGGCCTTGGTTTCCCACCAGGAATAGATGGTAAGACCCTATTGCTGAAGACTCCACATACTTGGGTGGCAAGTTCACTGAGAAATCCTGCTGGAGCTGAGCTGAAAGCCTCTTCCATGAGGACCAGCTGACAGAAAGTTGGAAAAAGCTACACTGCATGCAGGTCAATGGGAGAGAGAAAACACCAGTGAAGGTACTCAACAGTGAACACTGCAAGCTTTAAATTTGTCCAGCCAGGCCAATGAGCCAACGGGTGCAATAGTGGCATGTCTGTTATAGGGGAAACCAACTGCTCTCTAATTGGACTGGAGGCCCGCTCCATGATACTGAAAACGTATGACGGGGTAGTCATGAGCCCAAAGGGTGTAATGTCTGCTGGAGTCTCACTAAATGGATATACTATGTTCACCAAACTGCCCAGTAAGCACTTCTTTTAATGTCCACACCCATATATTAATGCTCCTCTCACTTTTGGTTAGAGAAACTTCTCTTTTCAGATGGTGGCAACCTTGGGATGATTCAGAAGGCACCATGGTGCTGAGAAGAAGGACAGAGGAGTGCTCAGCACTGAAACATCTCAAACACACCTTCCAAGGCTCAGGGTCCATTGCGGAAGAGGGGGCAGAAAGAATGTAAGAGCCAAAGGAAGAGGGTAGGACTCCTTACAACATGCTCCTCCAGACACAAAATGGCCTGGATATCCATGACCTCACAGTGCCTGACACTACCTACATAAGACCATCATAATAGGAGGAAAAGATCAGGACATCAAACTGAAAAGAGAGACTGATTGAGAGGGGGAGGGGATATGATGGAGAGTGAAGTCTCAAAGGGGAAAGTGGGAGGAGGGAAGGAAATAACATGGGATATTGTCTACAATTAAAGAGAATAGAAGCTGGGTCCTTAGACTTCACAAGCAAGCACCTTAACCTCTAAGCCATCTCTCGAGCTACAGCACTGCTGATTTTTAAAGCAGCCTGAAGATGGCTTTTATTTGCATGTGTTTGTCACCAGCAAGACTAAATAATGTCATAGGCACTAGTTTGCCAACTGTATCACTGCTCCTCCACTGGATTCATTCTTCTTAGGGGACATCTTCCTTGAATTTTGAATGACTCTCTTGCTTTGGGTCCATGCCACATTGACACATCATAAGTTGCAGACTCAGCTCCCTCTTCCCATACAGTGGGCATCTAGAGAATACAGAATCCTACTACCTACCTCTGTGCCAATCTCCTTCCTGGGGAACTCTGACAACAATCTCCACATGGTCTGCTTCAACTTCTTCATGTCCATCTTTTTGGCAGTCTTGGCATAATGAATTTCAATTTTATTCACCTGAAATAGGTTTATAAACAAGTAAGATTAGGCAAGGGAAAAACATATCATCAGTTGATTATAAACACGTAAGTCTGGAGGTGGACTAAAGAGAGACTCCACAGTGGTTTGCTGGCTTAGGTGTATGAATGCCATTCAGAATGTGTGAATAGAGACTCCAGCTTTTTCTTTTTAACAACTTTCATACATGTACATAATGTATTTTGATCACAATTCCATCCTATTACCTTCTTTTGTTCCACTTCCTCAGGGACTTCAGTTTTAACCAAGGAATCAGAAAGCTCCCTATGAATGTACTAAGGTATAGTCCCTCATGAAAAAAAAAACTCATTTCTTTTTGTATTGGAGTAATTTACATTAAGATTAGTTAAAATTAGCTGGGCGTGGTGGTGCATGCCTTTACTCCCAGCACTAGGGAGGCAGAGGTAGGAGGGTTGCCGTGAGTTCAAGGCCACCCTGAGACTACATAGTGAATTCCAGGTCAGCCTGGGCCAGAGCCAGACCCTATCTCGAAAAACAAAACAAAACAAAAAAAGATTAGTTAAAATTGCCAGTGTGGTGGCACATGCCTTTAAACCCAGCATTTTGGAAGCAGAGGTAGGAGAATTGCCATGCGTTTGAGGCCATCCTGTGACTACATAGTAAATTCCAGGTCAACCTGGGCTACAATGAGACCTTACCTCAAACAAACAAACAAACAAACAAACAAACAAACATTAGCTAAAACTCCAATGCAAAAGAGATACGTGGACCTTATTTTAGTGAAAGCACCAAGCCTTCTTTGGGTATGGAATGTATGGAGGGATAGCTAGATGGATGGATGGATAGATGATTAATTGTAGCTCAGTGGTAGAATCCTTGCCTAGCATGTGCAAAGATCTGGGTTTATACCCAACATGCAAAAGTAAACAAAACAAGCAGGGTGTGGTGGCGCATGCCTTTAATCCCAGCACTCAGGGGAGGCAGAGGTAGGAGGATCGCCATGTGTTCAAGGCCACCCTGAGACTACATAGTTAATTCCAGGTCAGCCTGGGCCAGAGTGAGACCCTACCTCGAAAAACCAAAAAAAAAAAAAAAAAAAAAGTAAACAAAACAAAACAAAAAGCCTATCCACTCCCATTTTTATTATTTGTGTGTGTGTCTGTGTGTATATGTTTATGTGTATGGGTATATGTTTGCCACTGCATGCATGTAGAAGTCAGTTTCTCTGCTCTTTCAACCCTGTGGAAACAGTCTCTCTCTCTCTTGCTGTTGCTGCTTGCAAGCGTCTGGATTCTCCTGGCTCTGCTTCCCTTTGTTGACCAGATACCAGGTCTATAAACCTGGCTAGCTTCAGCTCACACCTTACTCAGGCACAGGTTGCAATTAAGGAGGAAAAACAGAGCTCAGGCTGATGTGACTTTCATACAGGAGGCAAATTAAACAGCTTTCCAGCAAACCACATTAATTTCCAGCTGCCTCAGCCTTACCTTCTGGGGTTCAGCCACCAGGTTTGACTCCCCATATGTCATGATATCTACTCCTTGGCTCTCATGAGCATCATCATTCTCATGTTCTGTCTTCGGTGTATGGCAGGGATCAGATGTGAGGTCAAAGGTTCCAACTGGTCCTCCAAACAAGTCTGACTCTTCATAATCACTGTCAGCAGCCTGGGCAAGCAAACAACTCTCAAGTTTAGCAGAAACTGTCAGAGGGGCTTAGAAACCTTCCTGAAACAAATTCCATGTGCACAAAGCAAGGACAGACCATCTGAGAGTTCACTGAGTCACATCAGGGTAGACTGCCCATTCCTTCCTGTTTCACATAAACTCTGTTCTCAAGCCTGAGACCTCCAAAGCAGGAATTTAAAGGAATTCAAACATCACAGTGGATATAATGTCCCCTTTGCCCCATAACCAATTAAGGATTTCATTTTAGAAATCCTTCATTTAGAAAGCTCCCCTGAAACAATAAACACACAGCCAGCAACTCTCATCCAAAAGAGCAAGGACAGGGCCAAGGAGAGTAGCTCACTGATATAGCACACACAAGGCCCTGGCTTCCATTCTGGGGGAGATACACTCAGGAGATCCCATGCATTGTCTATACGGTAGCACGGGCACTGTCTGGGAGCCAGAGAGAAAGTCATTCTCAGATCTAAGTCCAAAGTGAATGAATCAGAATCTCAGAGTTGATGGATGAAGCAGGACTCAGTCACCCCCACTCCCATTTTTCTTATTTGTGTGTGTCTCTGTGTGTATATGTTTATGTACATGGGTACATATTTGCCACTGCATGTATGTGGAGGTCAGTTTCTCCGCTCTTTCAACTCTGTGGAAACAGTCTCTCTCTCTCTTGCTGTTGCTTACAAGCTTCTGGATTCTCCTGGCTCTGCTTCCCATTGCCATATGCACATTGGGATTATAGCGTGACCTACTCTGTGTCAAATTTTTGTTGTTTTTCAAGGTACGGTCTTGCTCTAGCCCAGTCTGGCCTGGAATTCACTATGCAGTCTCAGGGTTGAACTCACCGTGATCCTCCTACCTCTGCTTCCCGAGTGCTGGGATTAAAGGTGTGTGCCACCACGCCTGGCTTGTGTCAAGTTTTATGTGGCTCTTGAGAAAGATCACACATGGGTTGGCAGGCTTGAATACCTTTAACTTTTTTTTTTTTTTTCGAGGTAGGGTCTCACTCTGGCCCAGGCTGACCTGGAATTAACTATGTAGTCTCAGGGTGGCCTTGAACTCATGGCAATCCTCCTACTTCTGCCTCCCGAGTGCTGGGATTAAAGGCGTGCGCCACCATGCCCGGCCTTAATACCTTTAACTTTTAACCTTTTACCTTTAAGTGCTAAGCCATCTTTTCAGGACCCACCCTTTATTTATTTTTTTCTTTTTTTGGACTCAGTCCTTTTCTTTCTTTCTTTTTTTATGAGAGAGAGAGAATTGGTGCGCCAGGGCCTCCAGCCACTGTAATTAAACTCCATATGCATGTGCCACCTTGTGCACATGTGCAATCTTGCACATGGGTCACATTGTGCTTCTTTCTTATGTAGGATCTGGAGAGTTGAACATGGGTCCTTAGACTTTGCAGGCAAGCACCTTAACCGCTAAGCCATCTCTCCAGCCCTGGACTTAGTCTTTAATAGGTTCTGATTTTTTTTTTTAATTTTAGAGAGAGAGAGAGAGAATTGGCATTCCAGGGCCTTAGCCACTGCAGTCAAACTCCAGACGCTTGTATCACCTAGTGGGAATGTGCAACCTTGCACTTTCCTCACCTATGTGCATCTGGCTAATGTGGGATCTGGAGAGTCAAACATGGGTTTTTAGGCTTCGCAGGCAAGGGTCTTAATCGCTGAGCAATCTCTCCAGCCTGTCTCTGTGATTCTTTTTTTTTGGGGGGGGTTTCCAGGCTGACCTGGAATTCACTCTGTATTTTCAGGGTGGCCTCGAACTCATGGTAATCCTCCTATCTCTGCCTCCCAAGAGCTGGGATTAAAGGCATGTGCCACCATACCTGGCTTCCATCTCCATGATTCTTATACATGCTGAAGATGGAGAGGTGCTGGTCAAGAATTCAGACTTGTTTTCCTTCCTCTTCCCCAAGTAAGAAAATAAGGGGAATAAGTTATTCCTCCAGTTCTTTGCCTTCTTTCCACATTTAGGGATAGAGGAGGCTTCTGTGTTCCCTCTGTTACTTATATCTACTACTACTTCTGGCGTAGACTCACTAGTGAGAATAGAAATTAATTCAGTCAGTTCGTGGTGTGTGAGAATAGAAATTAATTCAGCCAGTTCATGGTATGCACGCCTTTATCCCCAGCTCTTGGGAGGAAGAGGTAGGAGAATCACTGTGAGTTTGAGGCCAGCCTGGGACTACAGAGGGTGTTCCAGGTCAGCCTGGGCTAGACTGAGACCTTACCTCAAAAAAAAAAAAAAAAAAAGAAAGAAAGAAAGAAAGAAAGAAAGAAAGAAAGAAAGAAAGAGAAATTATTCAGTCTAAACCAATATCTAAAGATGGGATGGATTGCTACTAGCTTGTACAAGTTCATGAGTCTATCATGTCAGAACTAGAATCAATCTTCTGAGATACACCTGAAGACTTTTTTTTTTTTTTGCCCCACTAAATCATACCACCTTCACATGCTTATGTTTTGTCTCCCAGCCAAAATACTGGCTCCTAAGATCAGTAATAACATTTATATTCCTTTGACATCTCACAAGATCCAAGATTAGCAGTGTACAGTGCAGGCTGAAGACTCCATCTATAGATCAACTCATTCACCAGAGAGTGTCTATAGCTTCCTGCATCCAGGGGATGAGGTAAGGCAGGCCACACTGAGCTATTTCTCAGCTCTTCTCAGTTCCTTTCACTGAGACAGACTGCACCCAGAAAACCCCCATCAGACTCAGAAGTCCTCTGCCATATGGAAGAGGAGATAGGGAACAGGAAAGAAGCCATCCTCCACTTGTGAGAGATAACAGAGCACTTCTCCTCTTTACCTGTAGTCCAGGGCAAAAGTTGGATGTGTCATTAGGGTTGTTATAATCATAGTCTTCAATTTCTTCATAGTGCTCAGTCTTCACCTTCTGATCCTTGCCTATCTTAAGTAACTAGAATAAAGGAAAGAACAAATGCAAAAGGTAATTTCTGGAAAAGTAGCTACTGAATGAGGCTGGGGAAAATCAACCTTGGTTCTTAGGCTCAAGCTCCTCCTAGAATGACATGAAAGAGTCAGGAGGCCTCTGACAGGTTATGAAGTCTAGACAGCTCTCCACGGAACTGAGCAAGCCCAGGGTAGCCAGGTTCAGAGCCTCAACTCATCCCAAATTAGCCAAAGCACTTTTACTCTGAATCCAGCTGTGTCTTCTGCACAGTGTTATTTGAAAAGAAAAGAGAAAAAAGCCCTTCACTAAAAACAAAAGCTGGAAACTCTGCCTTCAGCTGTCTGAAGTTGTTTTTTTTCTAAATATTTGTATGTTTTTTAAAAAATATTTAATTTATGGCTGGAGAGATGGCTTAGCGGTTAAGGCGCCTGCCTGCTACACCTAAGAACGCCAGTTCCAATCTCCAGGTCCCATGTTTAGCCAGATGCAAAGTGATGCAAGGGCGCAATGCTGCACTTTCCCACAAGGGGCGGACACATCTGGAGTTCGTTCACAGTGGTTGAGAGGCTGCTGGCGTGCCCATTCTCTATCTGTCTTCCTCTCCCTCTCCCTGTCTCTCTCCAAAAAAAAAAAAAAAAAAAAAAAAAAAAGTATTTATTTAGTTGAGAAAGAAAAAGAGAATGGGCACATCAGGGCCTCTATCTACTACAAACTCCAGACACATGAGCCACCTTGTGCATCTGGCTTTATATGGGACTGGGGAATCAAACCTGGGTCCTTTGGCTTTAAAGGCAAGCACCTTAACTGCTAAGCCATTTCTCCAGCCTAGAAGTTGTTTGTTTTTTAAATTTCAACTTTTTTTCCCCCCATGTAGGGTCTCACTCTAGCTCAGGCTGACCTGGAATTCACTATGTAGTCTCAGGGTGGCCTTGAACTCTTGGCAATCTTCCTATCTCTGCCTCCCAAGTGCTGAGATTAAAAGCGTGCGCCACCATGCCCAGCTTTTTTTAATTTTTAAAAAATATATTTTATGGGCTGGAAAGATGGCTTAGTGGTTAAGACGTTTGTCTGTGAAGCCAAAGGATCCGGTTCAATTCTTCAGGACCCATGTAAACCAGATGCACAAGGGGCACATGGATCTGGAGTTCGTCTGCAGTGGCCAGAGGCCTGGTGTGCCCATTCTCTCTGTGTCTGCCTCTCTTTTATTTCTCTCTCTCTCTCTGTGCTTGCAAATAAATTAATTAAAAATTAAAAAATTTTAAAAATATATATATTTATTTGAGAGAGAGAGAGAAAGAGAGAGAGAATGGGTGCACCAGGGTCTCCAGCCACTAAAAATGAACTCCAGATACATATGCCCTCTTGTGCATCTGGTTTATGTGGGTCCTGGAGAATTGAATCAGGATCCTTTGGCTTTGCAGGCAAATGATGTAACCACTAAGCCATCTCTCCAGCTCCAGAAGTTGTGTTTTTAGAAGCAACTGTTAAGTGAACAATATTAATCATAAAGTATATCAGTTTATAAAAAACAGGATTGAATTCTGGGAAAAATATACATATCATTAAGATCTTAGGGAGAGCCAGGCATGGTGGCACATGCCTTTAATCCCAGCACTCAGGAGGCAGAGGTAGGAAGATTACTGGGAGTTTGAGGACCAGCCTGGGACTACAGAGTATATTCTAGGTCAGCCTGGACTAGAGTGAAAAATTAAAATAATAATAATAATAATAATAATAATAAAATAATAAAGATATTGAGGAGAAGGCTAGGCAAATGAGCATGGTAATGCAAATCTGTAGTCCCAATTGTTGAAAGGCTGATGCAGGAGATTCCAAATTTGAGACTAGCCTGAGCTACAAAATGAAACTGGGCCAAAAACAAACAAACAAACAAAGGGAAAAAAGGAGAGGCTGTGGGGATATGGCTCAGTGGTATAGTACTTGTCTAGCTAGCATGCACAAAGCCCTAAATTCAATCCCCAGTATCATAAAATAAATAATTAAAAAGAAAAAGATCTTGTTGCCAGGTGTGGTGGCACACACCTTTAATCCCAGCACTCTGGAGGCAGAGGTAGGAGGATCACAGTGAATTTGAGGCCACCCTGAGATAGAGTGAGACCCTACCTCAAAAAAACAAAACAAAACAAAAAAACTTCTTGTGGAGGCACAGGCAAAGTAGCTGTTCTCCCTCTGGCTAGTACATATCCTTTCCAGAGCTTTCTCCTCTTCTCCTAGGTACAGCCTGACAGTGACACTATCAGTCACTTGATTTACACATGCCATTAGCAGATGTGGCAACAGCAGAAGCTTAAAGGAAGTGGGGAACAGCTTTACCCTTTTTCCTGGTTTGAGATGAAGCTGGATAAGAGTATCAACATCATAGTAGAAATCTGTAGGAAGGGTGGTAGCTTTCCAGTTCTGGTTCTCCAAAGTGATCTTGGACAAAGTAGTAGCAACCTTAAAAAAATAAAGCAAAAAAAATTTTTTTAATAACAATGGTCAAAATGCTTTATTTACTTTTTAAAAAAGTTATTTGAGAGAGAGAGAGAATGGGCACACCACTGCAAATGAATTCCAGACATGTGCAAGCCCCTTGTGCACTTGTGTAACTTTGTGCGCTTGTGTCACTGTACATCTGGCTTATGTCAGACCTGGAGATTCAAACATGAGTTCTTAGGCTTCAAAGGCATGTGCCTTAAGGGCTAAGCCATCTCTCCAGCCCTATTTATTTACTTTTTAAATAAGAAGCTTAGCACCAGGTGTGGTGTGTTACAAGTCAGCCTGGGCTACAGCAAGACCCTACCTCAAAAAAAAAAAAAAAAAAAAAGGGCTGGAGAGATGGCTTAGTGGTTAAGGCACCTTCCTCCTAAGCCTAAGAGCGCTGGTTCCAATCTCCAGCAGTTCCAATCTCCAGGTCCCACGTTTAGCCAGATGCAAAGTGATGCAAGGGCGCAATGCCACACTTGACCACAAGGGAGCACACACTTCTGGATTTTGTTCACAGCAGCTGAGAGGCTGCTGGTGCGCCCATCTCTATTTGTCTTTCTCTTCCTTTCTCTCTGTCTCTGTGTCTCTCTCAAAAAAAAAAAAAAAAAAAAAAACTGGCATGGTAGTGCATGCCTTTAATCCCAGCACTTGGGAGGCAGAGGTAGGAGGATCGCCATGAGTTCAAGGCCACCCTGAGACTACAGAGTGAATTCCAGGTCAACGTGAGCTAGAGTGAGACCCTACCACAAAAATAAATAAATAAATAAAAAATTAAAAGGAGCTTAGAAAGGGTTGGGGTAGGATTAATCTGCTATCTGAGATTCTGTGGATCTGTGCAAGAAGGTTATTGTGGTAGGTGTGGTGGCAGATACCTGTAATCTCAGGACTTAGGAGGCTGAGGCAGGTGGAGTGTCCCAAGTTCAAGGCAAGCCTAGGCTACATAGTGAGACCCTATTTCAAACAAACAAACAAATAACAAAAAAGTGACTATGTTAGACCTTATTCTAAATTTAAAGTCAGGCGTAGTGGCTAAATTTGATTCTTCCTGCCACCAAGTCTGGCCTATTTCTCAATGTGCCCTTTAGGAACAAGGGAGAATGAGACAACTAGGAATTAAACTTACAGCTGAGCATGCTCCTGTAATCCCAGCACTTGGGAAGTAGAGGCAGGAGGATGTAGGGTTCAAGATCATTCTCAGCTGCTAGTAAGACTGAAGCTATCCACCTGGGCTGTATAGCAGGCAAACTCAATACCTAGGGTCACAACACCTAGGGTCTGCTGTTTCTTTTTTTTTTTTTGGTTTTTGAGGTAGGGTCTCACTCTGGCCCAGGCTGACCTGGAATTAACTATACTCAGAGCTACACCTGGTACTCTTGGAGCTTATTATAAGCTACACTGGTATACTGAAGATAATATAAAGTCAAATTTACACAGCTAAGAACACTGCAGATAATTAGAAAACCCAAGCATCAAATAAACTCTACATTATAATACAAGAAACAAAAAAATCAAGACAATACAACCTCACCAAAAATTATCAATCCATCAAAAATTACCACCAGTGAGACTGCTTTAGATGAAATGCCTGACAAAGATTTCAAAAGAAAATGATTATATCTATGTTCAAAGAAATAAAAGAAGAAATCAAAGGAATCAAAGAAGAAAACCAATTCCTGAAGGAGAACACAGGAAACCAACTTAATGAAATAAGGAGGTCAATACAAAACATGAATAAGGAAATAGAAATACTGAAAAAATACCAATCAGAAATACTAGAAATGTAAAGCAGAGTAAGTCAAATAGAAAACTGTAGAAAGTTACACCAGTAGAAGGGATCAAGGAGAAGACAAAATATCAAAACTAGAAGACCAGGTGGCAGATCTAATACAGTCCAACAAAGAAAAAGACAAACTAATAGGAAGGCATGAATGGAAATTGCAAGAATTCAGGATACTATAAGAGATCAAACATAAAAATTCAGGGCATAGTAGAAGAATTGCAGTCCAAAGGCATAACAGATATTTTCAACAAAGCCATAGAAGAAAACGTCCCATGAGCAAGTAAATTGATGCCAATACAGGTACAAGAAGCCTATACAACACCAAACAGACAAAATCAGGAAAGAAATTCTCAGTTATATTATAATTAAACTACAAAACACACAAACCAAAGAAAACATATTGAAAGCAGTCAGAGAGAAAAATCAAGTCACATACAAAGCAAGCCCATCACGATAACAGCAGATTACTCAACACAAACTTTAAAAGCCAGAAGGGCTTGGAATGATGTATTCCTAGTTCTGAAAGATAACAACTGTCAACAAAGATTACTTTATCCAGCAAAGCTATCCATTCAAATAGACGGAGAAATGAGGACATTCCACAAGAAAAGCACACACATAAGGAACCTGGAAAAAACAAACTATACTCTAATACTAGTTAATACAAGAGAGCAAAGATAAAACTGGAAAAATAACAAAACAAGAAAACTGGCAAAAATAAGTACATACCTTTCAATAATAACTCAATACTAATAATCTCAATGCCTCAACCAAAAGACACAGTTTTGCACATGGGTCACAAATCAGAATCTTTCAATTTGTTGCCTCCAAGAAACTCACCTTTCCACAAAAGATGGACACTATCTTGGGATGAAAGGTTGGAAAATGGTTTTTCAAGCAAATGGGCCTAGAAAACAAGCAGGGGTCACTATCCTAATATCTGACAGGGTAGACTTCAGACTAACATTAGTTAGGAAAGTTAAGGAAGGTCACTTTATATTGATTAAAGGAATATTCCAACAGGAGGACATTACAATCCTAAATGTATATGCACCAAACATGGGGTCTCCTAATTTCATCAAACAAACACTATTAGAACTAAGGTCACAGATAATACCAAACACACTTGTAGTGGGTGACTGCAACACACCACTCTCTTCAATAGACAGGTCATCAATAAATAGGGAAAAAATAGCAAAAATAAAGATGCATCTGGATTAAATGAAGTCATTGAATAAATGGAGTTAACGGATATCTACAGAACATTTCATCCAAATGCTGCAGAATACACATTCTTTTTAGCAGCACATAGGACATTCTCTAAAATAGACCATATATTAGGACACAAAGCAAATTTTAACAAATATAGGAAAACTGAAATAATTCCTTGCACTCTATCTGATCACAATGGGATCAAACTACAAATCAATAACAAGAAAAGCTATAGAGCATACACAAAATCACAGAAACTAAACAATATACTACTAAATGATGAATGGGTCAATGAAGAAATTAAGAAGGAAATCAAAAAATGCATAGAGTCAAATGATAAGGAGAACACAACATACCAAAACCTTTGGGACACAATAAAGGCAGTCCTAAGAGGGAAATTTATAGCTTTAAGTGACTATATTAAGATATTAGAAAGGTCGCAGGTAAACAACTTAATGCTGTACCTTAAGGTCTTGGGGAAAAAAAAAACAAGGCAAACCAAAAATCAGTAGATAGGAAGAAATAATAAAGATTAGGGCAGAAATTAATGAAATAGGAACAAACAAACAAATAAAAAAAGCAATCCAAAGAATCAATGAAACAAAGAGTTGGTTCTTTGAAAGGATAAACAAGATTGATAAACCCATAGCAAATCTGACCAAAATAAAGAGAGAAGTCGGGCATGGTAGTACATGCCTTTAATCCCAGCACTTGGGAGGCAGAGGTAGGAGGATCACCGTGAGTTCGAGGCCACCCTGAGACTATGTAGTGCGTAGTAAATTCCAGGTCAGCCTGGGCTACAGTGAGACCCTACTTCGGAAAACCAAAAAAAAAAAAAAAAAAAAAAGAGAGAGAGAGAGAGAGAGAGAACAGACACAAATAATAAAATCAGAGATGAAAAAGGCACCATTATAACAGATACCAGAGAAATTAAAAAAAAAAAATCATAGGGACATACTATAAGAACATATACTCCACTAAGTTTGAAAATCTGAAAGAAATGGATGATTTCCTTGATTTATATGACCTACCTAAATTAAATCAAGACGAGATTAACCACTTAAATAGACCTATAATAAGTATGGAGATCCACACAGTTAAAAGTCCAGGCCCAGATGGATTCACTGCTGAATTTTACCAGACTTTCATGGAAGAACTAACACCAATGCTTCTTAAACTTTTCCATAAAATAGAAGAGGAAGGAATCCTACCAAACTCCTATGAAGCCAGCATCACCCTGACCCCAAAACCAGACAAAGATAGAACAAAAAAGGAAAATTACAGACCAATCTCCTTCATGAACATAGATGCAAAAATTCTCAACAAAATATTGGCAAACAGAACACAAGAATAGATCAGAAAGATCATTCACCCTGACCAAGTAGGCTTTATTCCAGAGATGCAGGAATGGTTCAACATATGCAAATGGATAAACGTAATACATTATATAAATGGACTGAAGGACAAAAATCACATGATCATCTCATTAGATGCAGAAAAAGCATTTGACAAAATCCAACATCCCTTCATGTTAAAAGTACTACAGAGACTGGGAATAGAAGGAACATATCTCAACATAATAAAGGCTAGTTATGACAAACCCACAGCCAACATAATACTCAATGGAGAAAAACTTGAAGCTTTACCACTAAAATCAGGCACAAGACAAGGGTGTCCACTGTCCCCACTTTTATTTAATATAGTACTAGAAGTCTTAGCCATAGCAATAAGGCAAGAGACACACATAAAAGGGATACAAATTGGAAAGGAAGATACTAAGTTATCATTATTTGCAAATGATATGATTCTATGCATAAAGGACCCTAAAGACTCTACCAGAAAACTGTTAGAGCTGATAAACACCTATACCCATGTAGCAGAATACAAAATAAGCACACAGAAATCAGTAGCCTTCCTATATGCTAACAATAAACACACAGAGGATGAAATCAGAGACTCACTCCCATTCACAATTGCATCAAAAAAAAAAAAATACCTTGGGATAAACCTAACCCAGGAAGCGAAGGATCTCTACCATGAGAACTTTAAAATACTCAAAAGAGAAACTGCAGGAGACACTAGGAAATGGAAAAACATCCCTTGTTCTTGGATGGGAAGAATCAATATTGTGAAAATGGCAATCCTACCAAAAGCAATCTACACATTTAATGCAATCCCCATTAAAATTCCAACGGCATTATTCACAGAAATAGAAAAAACAATCCAAAAATTCATTTGGAAGCACAAAAAACCTTGGATATCTAAAACAATTTTGGGCAACAAAAATAAGGCTGGTGGTATCACAATACCTGATTTTAACCTATATTACAGAGCCATAGTAACAAAAACAGCATGGTACTGGCACAAAAACAGACATGTAGATCAATGGAACAGAATAGAGGACCCTGATATAAGTCTGGGTAGCTATAGCCACCTGATCTTTGACAAAAATGCCAAAAATACTCATGGGAGAAAAGACAGCCTCTTCAGCAAATGGTGCTGGGAAAACTGGATATGTATCTGTAGAAGGATGAAAATAAATCTTTATCTCTCTCCATGCACACAAATCAAGTCCAAATGGATCAAAGACCTTAATAACAGACCTGAAACTCTGAAACTGCTAGAGGAAAAAGTAGGAAAAACCCTTCAACATATTGGTTTTGGCAAAGACTTTCTGAATATAACCCCAATTGCTCGGGAAATAAAACCACAGATCAACCGCTGGGACCTCATTAAATTACAAAGCTTTTGTACAGCTAAGGTCACTGTGAATAGAGCAAAGAGGCAACCTACAGAATGGGAGAAAATCTTTGCCAGCTATACATCTGACAAAGGGTTAATATCAGGATATACAAAGAACTCAAAAAATTAAATAATAAGAAATCAAACAACCCAATTAAAAAATGGGCTATGTGGGCTGGAGAGATGGCTTAGCGGTTAAGGCGCCTGCCTGCTAAGCCTAAGAATGCTGGTTCCAATCTCCAGCAGTTCCAATCTCCAGGTCCCACATTTAGCCAGATGCAAAGTGACGCAAGGGCACAATGCCGCACTTGCCCACAAGGGGGTGCACACATCTGGATTTCGTTCACAGCAGCTGAGAGACTGCTGGCACGCCCATCTCTATCTGTCTCCCTCTCCCTCTCCGTCTCTGTCTCTCTCTCTCTCTCTGTGTCTTTCTCCAAAAATAAATAAAATAATAATTAAAAAATTTTTAAATGGGCTATGGAACTAAATAGAGAGTTCTTAGAAGAAGAAATACAGATGGCATATAAACATCTAAAAAAAAGTTCTACATCCCTAGTCATCAGGGAAATGCAGATTAAAACTACGTTGAGATTCCATCTCACTCCTGTCAGATTGGCTACCATCATGAAAACAAATGACCATAAATGCTGGCAAGCATGCGGAAAAAGAGGAACCCTTCTACACTGTTGGTGGGAATGTAATCTGGTCAGCCATTGTGGAAATCAGTGTGGAGGTTCCTGAGACAGCTAAATATAGATCTACCATATGACCCAGCTCTACCACTCCTAGGCATATATCCTAAGGGCTCGTCTCACTACCTTAGAGATACTTGCTCGACCATATTTATTGCCACTCTACTCACAATAGCTAGGAAATGGAACCAGCCTAGCTGTCCCTCAACTGATGAATGGATAATAAAGATGTGGCACATTTATACAATGGAGTTCTACTCAGCGGTAAAGAAAAATGAAGTTATAAAATTTGCTGGAAAATGGATGGGTCTAGAAAGGATTATACTTAGTGAGGCAACTCAGGCCCAGAAAGCCAAACATCACATGTTCTTTCTCATATGTGGATCCTTGTATGTGAGATGGCATAAAACTCAAGAGCAGAGGCCAGTAAGCTAGAAAGGGGATATAAAGGGAATAGAAAGGGAAAGGGAGGGAGGGGATGACTTAATAGGATGGTATTGTGTAAATGTAAGTAGAAGCACAGATTAATGGGCAGGAGGCCTAAGTGAGGTCAGGGGAAGAGATTGAGTAAGGAAAGGTAGGGGGAGGGCTAATCAAAATCTAAGAATATAAATAAGTCATATGGAAACCTACTTTTTTGGACAATGGAACACCCAGAAAGTTTTCAGTGTTAGGGATGGGATACCTTCCAGTGAGTTGTAGGCCAAGGAGGTCCCTGATGCCCCCAAAACATTACAAGCCATTGCCGAGGATCTTGGTTTCCTATCAGGAATAGATGGTAAGACCCTATTGCTGAAGACACTGAGAAATCCTGCTAGAGCTGAGCTGAAAACCTTCTCTGTGTAGACCAGCTGACAGAAAGCTGGAAAAAGCTACGTTTCATACAGTTCAATGGGAGAGAGAAAAATCACCAGTGGAGATACTCAACAGTGGACATTGCAAGCCTTAAATTTGGCCAGCCAGGCCAAATGAGCCAACAGGTGCAATACTGGCATGTCTGTTATGGGGGAAACCAACCGCTCTCTAATTGGACTGAAGGTCCACTCCAAGGGAGGGAATACATGCCTGATACTGAAAGCCTACAACAGGGGTAGTCATGAGCCCTAGGGGTATAACATCTGCTGGTGTCTGGCTAAATATATATACTATGCTCAACAAACAGCCCAGTAAGCACTTCTCTTAATATTCATACCCATATATTCATGCTAATCTCACTTTTGGTTAGAGAAGTTTCTCTTTTCAGATGGCAGTGACCTTGGGATGACTCAGAAGTGCTGAGAAGTGACAGAGGAATGCTTAGCACTGAAACATGTCTAACACACCTTCCAAGGTTCAGGGTCCAATGCAGAAGAGGTGGCACAAAGAAAGTAAGAGCCAAAGGAAGGGTAGGACTCCTTACAATGTGCTCCTCCAGACACAAAATGGCCTGGACATCATAACCTCACAGTACCTGACACTACCTACACAAGACTGTCATAATAGGAGGAAAAAATGATGACATCAAAATAAGAGAGACTGATTGAGACAGGTGAAGGGATAGAGGGTTGAGTTGCAAAGGGGAAAGTGGGGGGAGAGAGGGAATTACCATGGGTTATTGTCTATAATTATGGAAGCTGTCAATAAAAAAATAAATTAGGCTGGGCGTGGTGGTGCATGCCTTTAGTCCCAGCACTCAGGAGGCAGAGGTAGGAGGATCACCGTGAGTTCAAGGCCACCCTGAAACTACAAAGTGAATTCCAGGTCAGTCTGGACTAGAGTGAGACTCTACCTCAAAAAACAAACAAAAAAAAAAAAAAGTAAAATAAATAAAATTTAAAAATCTAAAAAATGTGCTGGAGGGATTGCTAGGCGATTAAGGCATTTGCCTACAAAGCCAAAGGACCTAGGTTTGATTCCCTGCAGCCATGTTAGCCCGATACACAAGGGGTTGCATGTGTTTGGAGTTCATTTGCAGTGGCTGGAGGCCCTGGTGCGCCCATTCTCTCTCTCTATATCAAATAAATAGAAATAAAATATTTTTTAAAAATTAAAAAAAAAAAAAAAACAGGTGGGGAAGCTGCTCAGTGGTTAAAGGCACCTGCTTGCAAAGACTGCTTGCTGGCCCAGGCTCAACTCCCAGTATCCACATAAAGCCAAATGCACAAATGGCACATGCACCTGGAGTTTGTTTGCAGCAGTAAGAAGTTCTGGCACATCCATTCTCATTCTGTCTGCTCACAAATAAATAATTTTTTTTAATTAGTGAATTTTCAAAATCCCATCTGAAAGGAAAAGATTACATAATAGTTTAAGAAAGCACAAACCTTTGTTTTCTGAAAATATTTATCAAAATCAATATCATCATCAAAGTCAATTTCAAAGTCTTTCTTTGTACTCTTCTTTTTGTTCTCCAATTGGGAGGAAGTATCTTCTGTGGAAATGAACACAGACAACAACACTGTTCACCTCTGTGGTGTAAATTCTTTTCTTGTTTCATACACCTACCTCATCAACCACAAGATAGCATTCATGGCTGAGCAGCACAGCAGTCAGAATGGTAAAACATATACCTCACTTCCATCCTAAATTTTGCCTAACAAAACACACCAAAAAAGTAGGCTAACCCAGAAGGGCAAATCTGTAAAGCTGGCACACACTTCTGGAGGGCTATGGAGTGCTACCTTACAGGGACTCTTGTGTGTCCCTTATGGCCCAGCGATAATTTCCACTATTTGAAGTCATATGAGTACTAGGAAGTAGCTTGAGGAATACTCTGTATATATTCTTCCTACTTAGTCTATGTTAATTGATTCTCTATCCCAGGCCAAGCCACTAGGCCAGTCTGTGGTTCTTCAGTGCAAATGACAGCAATTAGCCTTTTCTCTCCTTGGCTGACTATTCATGGGAAGCAGCCTCTACTACACTACCTCTTGTCCTAAAGTTCCATTGACAAGTACATACGTTTGTGTCGAGGCCTAAAGCGCCAGTGATCTGGACCAGCCCACATCTTCATGGTTCTGGGACTGAAATAGGAATATTCTCCAGGTTTCATGGATAGAAGGGGGCACATAGTCCGAATGTCTCCATCCCCAAGGGAAATAATTTCCTCCCTGTAAAACACATGAAATCATTTGTATGTATATGTTGTATACAATACAACCATATATTTATACGTTAAAAAAAAAAAAAAAAAAAAACCTATGACACTGGAGACTCTATCTACCCAATTTACAACAAAGGAGCACCACTTCTAAGAGTAAATCCAATATAAAACCTTCATTAGCATCCCCTTAAGTTTTTACTTCTTGGATATTTTTGTTTTCTGAATTTTTTTTTTTTTTCTTTTTGGTTTTTCAAGGTAGGGACTCGCTGTAGTCTTGGAATTCACTATGTAGTCTCAGGGTTGCCTCAAACTCACGGCGATCCTCCTACCTCTACCTCCCAAGTGCTGGGATTAATGGCATGTACCACCATAACAGGTGTTTCTCTGAATTTTATAAAATAAATGTTCATACCTCTATGTGGCATTTGAATGTCAAATTCCCCCATAACTCATGTATTTGAATACTTGGTCCCCTGTAATGGCACTGTTTTGGAAGGTTGTGGAACTTTTAAGAGGCAAAGCCTTGCTGAAGGAAGTGGGGTCACTGTGGGTGGACTTGAAATTTTAAAATTTGGGTACATGTCTGTGTAAATGACTGTGTCTATGGACACAACAGCATCTCTTGCTGCTGCAAACAAATGTCAGGTGCATATGCCCCTCTGTGTCTAGCTTTACATGGGTGCTAGAGAATTGAATGTGGGCCAGCAGGCTTTGCAAGCAAGCGCCTTTAACTCCTCAGCCATCTTTTTAGCCCCACAATACAATCTTTTGTTCTTTCTTCACCATCCTTCTAATGATGAGGGTCCAATAAACATTGCTATAGCTCCTACTAACAATGAAAAAGATGTTGTTCCAACTTACATATTTGGCTCCCAGATGCTTTTGGGATCCATTTTTAATCTGTTAGGCCATCTAGCCCCATCCTTTGCAATGTGTGATGTGTGTCTGTTCAGCAGGGAAGATGTGCTACATGAGGGAGCTCTCTCCTTCAGGGTACTGACACATTAAGAAGCTTGTTAGCATTGCTCTGTTGCCTGCCCTCTAAGGGTAAAGGCAATGGGGAGACGTCAGTCTCCTGAAAGAGTGTCTTTGTACTGATACTGAGCCATGCATGAATCCATATAACAAGCTTAAAAAAAAAAAAAAAAAAAAAAGGCTTTAGGGCTGGAGAGATGGCTTAGCAGTTAAGGCATTTGCCTGCAAAGCCAAAGGATCCCAGTTCTACTCTCCAGGACCCACATAAGCCAGATGCACAGGGGGGCACATGCATCTGGAGTTTGTTTGCAGTGGCTGGAGGCCCTGGCACATCTGTTCTGTCCCTCTCTCTCTGCCTCTTTTCCTCTCTCAAATAAATAAATAAAATATATGAAAAAAAGCATGCAATTTAAAAAAAAAGGCTTTAAAGGGACAACTAGCTTTCTGCACAGATTTTTTTTTTTTTTTTTTTTTTTTTTTTTGGAGAGAGACACAGGGAAAGACAGCAAGGGAAAGAGACAGATAGAGAGAATGAGCGCGCCAGCAGTCTCTCAGCTGCTGTGAACGAAATCCAGATGTGTGCACCCCCTTGTGTGCAAGTGCAGCATTGCACCCTTGCGTCACTTTGCATCTGGCTAAACATGGGACCTGGAGATTGGAACAAGATTCTTAGGCTTAGCAGGCAGGCACCTTAACCGCTAAGCCATCTCTCCAGCCCTGCACAAAATCGTAAAAAAAAAAAAAAAATTTAGGGCTGAAGAGGGATGGCTTAGTGGTTAAGGCACTCGCCTGCAAAGCTAAAGGACCCATGTTCAATTCCCCAGGACCCATGTAAGCCAGATACACAATGTGGCACATGCTTTTGGAGTTCATTTGCAGCTGCTGAAGGCCCTGGCGCACCCATTCTGTCTATCTGCTTCTCTCTTTCTCTCTCTCATGAATAAATAAATAAGTAATTTTTTTGGTGTGTGGTTTTTTTTTTTTTTTTTTTTTTTTTTTTTTTTTGGTTTTCGAGGTCTCTCACTCTAGCTCAGGCTGACCTGTAGGGTGGCCTCGAACTCATTCCTACCTCTGCCTCCCGAGTGCTGGGATTAAAGGCGTGAGCCACCACGCCCGGCACTGGTCTTTTGAGGCAGGGTGGCCTGGAACTCACGGTGATCCTCCCACCTCTGCCTCCCAAGTGCTGGGATTAAAGGAGTGTGCCACCACGCCAGCTCTTAAAATATTTTTTTTTAAGTGTGAAGAGCCTGGCTTCTTTCTCAAGAGCCTGGCCTGGCTATACAGAGTCCTACAAGGCTTCCTGAACGCTAGTCACACAATAACTCACTCAACAAACATGCTGTGACAGGCACCCTCTACTCTGACTACCTAACATTCAACAGCTAGCATAATCTACTCTACAATTTGCCCATATTCAAAGCCTGCCCCAGGCCATTCAAGATCCTCAACACTAGAGGGTTGCAAGTTCCTGCTCCCAGATCATACTCAGAATTAAACTAGTCACCTATGGAGCATATATAACGAAGTCCAACCAAGCTCTCAGTGTTTTCTTTCTTTCTACATATTTTATTTATTTATTTGAGAGAGAGAAAAAAAAAAAAAGGAAGCAGACAGAGAGAAAGAGAATGGGCATGCCAGGGTCTCTAGCCATTGCAAACAAACTCCAGACGCATGTGCCCCTTGTGCATCTGCCTTATGTGGGTCCTAGGAATTGAACCAGGGTCCTTAGGTTTTGCAGGCAAACTCCATAATTGCTAAGCCATTTTCCCAGCCTTTTCAGTGTTTTCTTATGACACTCACTTCAGGTAAACAAAAGTTTAAATTCCTGATGACTCTTCCCCTGTCGCCCCAAACATGCTCAATTATCCATCTGGATCTCCACATTTACTTGGCCCAGTTAGCCCATTTGTTAGCTCCATACTTCCCAGCCCCTCCCCACTTAGCCCCTCAGGCAGGGACCATTTTGTTTCTGTGAGCAGCACTCAGGCCTGCTTCTGTCTCACTGATAAGACCCATCTCTACTGAAAGGCAAGTGGTCACCAGAGTTGCACTGTTAAAACTAAATCCAGCTTCTCTTTCCAGCACTTTTACATGGTTCTGGTCCTTACAAATCCCTGAAGTTCCAGCTTTATAGCCAAATGGCTTTCCAACATGCGGAGTCAGGTGTGACTCCACTGTGAGTCAGCCAGGTGGCTTAGCTGATATGTACAATATAGCACACTAGCCAAGCCCACCAGAGCTGGAATCATGCTGCCTCAGCAAGAGGCCTATTTGGAACTAACAGAAAATACCTCCCAAAACCATCAGAGCCTTACTGGGAGCTTTGAACCTGGCAGGGCTCCTTCCAGATCTGGAATGCTTCGTGGTCCCCAGCTGCAGAAGGGTCTGGTTCATCACTGGCATCAAAGTCATCCTCTGGGGGTTCATCAGGGAAGTCTCTACTGTCAATGTTCTCAACATCAGCATTGATGTCAAAAACCTGATCATTCTTCTTAAACTTGTCCACCAGGGCTGACACAGACTAGAGGTACAAAAGAGGGTTCTCTAGCTTTTTTCATTCCTTGGACCATGCTAGCTCATTCTCATATTCAAAACCAGTCTCTCCCTCCCAGCAATCCCTCCCTAGCCCTGTGTGCCAGAAGCAGCACTATCATGAGAGTAAAGTGCTAAGGAAGTTTACATTGTGCAGCACAGGATGAAGTTGCATTGTGTCAGGCACATTTTGTAAAACATGAAACAGGAATCTGCATCCATTAACTACATGTTTAGAGAATACAGTTTTCCATGGAGACCAATTATTTTGAAAATTGTAGTTAAGTAGGCTAAAGGGGGCCCTGCTAAAAATACAGAGGATGACAATTTCTCAGGAAACTGTGTGCCAAGGGATTCAACCCCAAAGAGCAGGAAATGCTTGCAGCCTGACAGCAGCCAGAGACCAGAGGCCATGGGGATGACCATACTTGAGAGTAAATCTGACCCAGAGAAGCAGGCCAGGGACATGGAGCTGACCCCAAAATCTACTCAGCTCTATGATGTTCCAGCTGGGATTCACAATCCTACCTAGGCTTCAGATTTCTACAAAAGTGCCAAGGGAAATATTTTCTGTACTCTTAACTAAATCAAAATGATGCCATTCTTTTGGTTCCCACTGGGCAGAACTAATCTTGAGCCAGCTAAGTGAAACCACAAACCATTTGGAAATATGCCCAGAGCCCTTATAAGTCCAAAAATTGACCACACCTCATTATGTGTTTCACTGTCCCATTTAGTAAACTGGAAGCCAGCCAGGGACGGGCAGAGCTGGCGATCTTCCACACACTGCTGTAAGGGCACTGGAGGGACAAGAAGATCACAGTAGAAATTAGAGATGGTTCGAGCACATTGCTTCAGAATGGTAGGGAGGGCCACAATATGGATGGGAGGTACAGTCACCTCACTGTTCTCCAGCAGAGGATGCACTACCAATGCTGCATTATCAATGCCATTTGCTGAACTGCTCTTGGGAGCAAGCAGGTACACAGATGCACCCACACTAGAGTCAGGCTATCTGCCATTCCCAGAGGTAGTAAAATGCCAGAAGAGAAACCCAAGGCACAGACATTTGATTCTGAAATGAACTCTGTGCCTTGTGCTATAGCTGGGAAACTTAAAACCCTTCCTTCTAAAAGCACACTAAGTACCTAAGCAATCACATAATGGTACTTGTTTTTAGTCCCAAACTAAATTAGCTACACATGACATAGCTCAGAAGAATAGAGCCCCAGCTGACAGAACATGGAAAATAGATTGTTAGCACTAAATAGTTAAAACTAAGGAAAATTTAGGCAAGAATAGAAAGAATGAAGCCAGGCATGGAGGGTTCAAAGTCAGCAAGGCCCTTGTTTAAAAGAAAAACAGCAAGAACAGCAGTGGGTGTCATAACATCTGCCTAGCCCTGCCCAGAAGAGGAAGATCACTTTCATTTAGCATGTAAACGAGATCAAAAGCACAAGTACAGCTACTGTATTACATGCAAGGGCCTTCACGCTGCCTGCTTCCCATCACAACATTCTCACAAGATCCCCTGGATCAGGAGTGAAGATGTACACTGGGAGTGGTGCTAACATTTTGCCAAACCAGGATAAGGGGACCAGTAATAGGACAGGTCAGTTTTCAGACTGCTACAGGGGACTGAAAACAATTCACAATGTCCCCCTTCTCAGGGCCCTGTGGCTCAGGAGCAAATAAGAACAAGGATTCTCTGGCTAGACAGATGTCTCTTTAAGCTTCCTTCCCAAGTCAAACTCTGATACTACAGGTGAGCCTGTGACTGTGAGAGCAGTCTACACCCAGTAGGTGTTTGAAGTAGACGGCACAAGAGGTGACAGTTTACTGTGATTCCATACTGCAGACAGAGAGGAACACAGAGTGGGTTGCTAGGCACTGACAAGAAACCCAAAGTGGCATCCCAGAAGCATCATCTGGATAATTCAAAGAAGCGACACAAGACCACAAAGTTTCTCTGATGACTGTAATTCCCCGAAGAAAGGTATGATTGCACGTACCTTTTAAATCTGACATTTCTACCCAACCTAAGTCTGGCAACTCGAGAGGCTCTCCAGTGGAAAGGATCTGCATGTCAGAAGGAAAAAGCAGCTCACATCTGTAGTCCTGGCAGTGGAGGGTGGAGAGAAACACTCCTGCAGTGCTGCACTCATCAAAGGAGGCTGCTGTCTTCTGAAACATGGGATCCACCTGAGAACAAGAACAGAGAACCAAAGAATTATTACGGCAAATTGTGGTTGGAAATGCAGGTGGAGCTATAAACTGAAATGTCTCTCTATACATGGTCAAAGGGGAAGGGGCTATCCAGTTGATCAGGTAAAGTCCAGATATATGGTCAAATGGATAAGAGAATAGTTTGTGTCAAACTCTTTATTTACAATACACCTGGATAGGTATCTTTCTGCTGGTCTCCTTCCACAAAGCACTATTTCTAGGTGGTTATCTAGGTGGTTTCTATTCTTAAAACCCTAATGCTATCACAACAAATTCTGCTGCCTTACAAAGCCTGTGGGATGGAGCTAGAGATAAAGTTCTATCTTTCCTCTGTTTTTGATGACAATGTTTGAGATGGAGTGTAACTCTGCATCCAGGTTGGCCTCTTACTCAAAATCTTCCTGCTTCAGCCTCCCAAGTACTAGGATTTCAGGTATAAGCCACCTGGTTCACTAGTATTCCTTTGAACAGAAATGTTTCTTAGATGTGGAAGAACCCACCCAAGATATCTAGGTAAAGGACAGAGTTAGTTACTAGAGCTAGGTAGCTGTCAAAGGTTTTAAGGTCCTAAGGGTGTGGTCAATAAGGAGGAATGGCATTACCATGACATCAACCAAGGGCAGAGCAAGGCATATAAGCACAGGGACAGGGAAAGGAACATGTATGCGTGGCAAAAAGGAGGAAGCTGGGCTGGGAAGATGACTCAGGGGTTAAAGCCCTTGCTGCTTAAGCACGATGGCCCTCTGGCTGAGAATTGCCAAGTTCATCTCCCAGAACTCATGTGAAAAGGTGGGTGTGGTGCTGGGGGAGACCAGAGAATTGCTTGGACTTGCTGATGGAAAGTAGCTCTGGGTTAAGGGAGACTCTGTCTCAAGGAAATACACATATGAGCAATAAGAGGACAAACTGTATTCTCCTCTGACCTCCACATGCAAGCACATGGGGCATGCATCTGCACATATACATGAGCATACACCATATATCACACACATACTCTACACACACACATGCAAACAAACAAAAAAAAAAAAAAAAAAAAAAAAGGAGGAAGTTACCTGGGGTCCTACACCTAGCCTTGAGATAGGAGACAGGGTTGAGAACCGGTTTCACAGGTCTTATTGATGGACATGGCTTTCAAGAAGAGAAAGGGGCCGGGCGTGGTGGTGCATGCCTTTAATCCCAGCACTTGGGAGGCAGAGGTAGGAGGATTGCCATGAGTTCGAGGCCACCCTGAGACTACATAGCTAATTCCAGGTCAGCCTGGACCAGAGTGAGACCCTACCTTGAAAAACCAAAAAAAAAAAAAAAAAAAAAAAGAAAGGGGCTTGATCACATAGGTGTGGTTCCCTGACTGTCCTTAGAGGTTCTGCTCCTGCCTTCCCCCATGAATTCATTTCACCATCCTAAGTCATACTTGAGGACATCTGTCACCTCCACATCTTCTCACCTCCTTTACCCTCATCCTGTTAGCTACATAGCCCCAATGGTTTTCCTCCTACCTATGTATTTCAGTGCTACCAACACAAACATCTCTGGTATTTTCCACTTTCTATTCTTAGAACACTAATGCTATTATTATTATTTTTTTGAAGTATGGTCTCACTCTAGCCCAGGCTGACCTGGAATTCACTATGTAGTCTCAGGCTGGCCTCAAACTCACAGCAATCTTCCTACTTCTGCCTCCTGACTGCTGGGATTAAAGGCATGCACCACCATACCAGGCCTAATGTTACTCATTCCCTTCCTCAAATGCTAACCAGTGACATTTTCCCACCTAGAGCCCCAAACCTAGAGGTCATGTGTAAGTAGTTAATGGAACCAAATCCAGAATTGTAGAACCAACACGAATTTGATATCAATCCATTAAAACTGAAAACTGGGCTGGAGAGATGGCTTAGCATTTAAGGTGTTTGCCTGGGAAGCCTAAGGACTAAGCCTATGGACTCATGTTTGACTCTCCAAATCCCACATAAGCCAGATGCACAAAGGTGAGGCAAGCATACATGCCCACTAGGTGGTGCAAGCGTCTGGAGTTTGATTTCAGTGGCTGAGACCCTGGCGTGACAATTCTCTCTCTCTCTCTAAAACTAAAATAAAATATTGCTGGGCATGGTGGCGCACACCTTTAATCTCAGCATTTGGGAGGCATAGGTAGAAGGATCACTGAGAGTTTGAGGCCACCCTGAGACTATAGTGAATTCCAGGTCAGCCTGGGCTAGAGTGAGACCCTGCCTCGAAAAACCAAAAAAAATAAAAAATTAAATTAAATTTAAAAAAATTTTAAAAACAAACAAACCTGAAAACCCTGAGACAACTGTCTTCACTTTTGTTTTGAACTGTATCATGCCAGTGTGAACACAAAGATTCTTCAGGTAAATTTCACCTGGATTGTATCACTGAATAATTGTAGAAAACTTGAATAATGCCAATGGCACAGTTTGATTAGATGAAACAATAAGGAAGGGTCAGAATCAAATAAAATAAAGTCTTGGAGCTGAGCATTGTGGCATATACCTGTAATCCTAGCACTGGAGAGCTGAGACAGGAGGATTGTGAGTTTGAGCCTAGTGTGGGTTAGCAGCAATAACAAATCGTCACAAAAGGTCCTGAGTGAAGAAGGGAATGCAAACAGGCTAAGGGGCACTGCTCTGGCTGAAAGAGGGGGTGCTTCCCTGCAGGCTTCTACAGTGTAGCTTCCTTTCCACAGCCCTTCAACCACTGGCTCAGTAGCTCTCTTCTTTTAATCACAATTCCTTCTCCAACAGACTGTTGCCACCAATGAAACTGCTGCAAATCTCCCATGTAAAAACAAAAGCAAGACTTTCCACCTTACTTTCCTCTTCATTTGCCAGCCCACTACTCTCCAATCTACAGCAAATCTGCAAGACGTCCATCTATATTCCATGTCTTCATCCCTTTCGTCCCATTTTTTTCCCCACCATAAAACTTCCAAACCTTCATGAATGGTAAAATAGTAATATGAATTTAAATTCCACAGTAGGCTCTTGTACAGTTGCTCATTCTCATTCTCTCATGTATAGATATTATGACCCTTTACCTGTGTGCCAGTTACTAAGTGACAACCTCTCAGATCCAGACCTACTTTGCTCTCATGCTGGATTTGGGACATTTGGGTTTTGCTGAATACACATTTAGGTCTACCAATAGGGGGCCCTATAGGATGATTGCAAGGCTTTCCCAGGACGGAGAAGGGACTTGTTCCTTACCTTTTCTTTCTGTAGGCTTCCTGTTCACCTTCCTGAGGTCTTAGGGGCAGTTTCAGAGGACTCTCTCCATGGTTAAATTCAGCACCCCCAAAATGAAATTTTCTCATTTGGATATCACACTCCTAGAACTCTCTGAATTCCTAAGATCAGGGTAGCCCAGAACTCTATTCTTTTTTTCCCACACACATTTATTCTCTAGGTGTTCATTTCCAATCTGGCAATCTTAACTGCTATTTCTGAAAGTTGTAGAGGTAAGAGAAGGAAGTGATCTTCTGGGGGGAAAGTAACTAGATTACATCTTTTTTTTTTTTTTTTTTTTTGGTTTTTGCGAGGTAGGGTCTCACTCTGGTCCAGGCTGACCTGGAATTCACTATGTAGTCTCAGGGTGGCCTCGAACTCTCAGCAATCCTCCTACCTCTGCCTCCCGAGTGCTGGGATTAAAGGCATACACCACCATGCCTGGCCTGTTTTTTTTTTTTTTTTTTTTTGAGACCAGGTCAATGTAGCCCAGGCTGTTGCACGCATGATCCTCATGCCTCAGCCTTCCAAGTGCAGAGACTGTAGGCACAGACCACCATGTCCAGCTTGATTACAGCCCCCCCCCTTTTTTTTTTGAGGTAGGGTCTCATTCAAGCCCAGGCTGACCTAGAATTCACCATGTAGTCTCAGGCTGTCCTCGAACTCAAGGTGACCCTCCTCCTTCTGCCTCCCAAGTGCTGGGATTGAAGATGCGTGCCACCACACCCGGCCTTTTTTGTTTGTTTTGTTTTTAAGGATAACTGAAATTGGATGTCTCGGAAATTATATTATATTTTATATATATATAATTTCCATGATCTCACAATGGTAGGCTATAGTGCCATCTCTGAAAAAAATGTTTTTAATAGCAAAATTTAAAAACTGAAGCACCATTATTTGCTTTAACTATACTTATTATAAATAAGGTCTCCAGAACTATTTCTTTTTTAAAAAAAAACTTATTTATTTAAGACAGAGAGAGAAAGAGGCAGATAAAGAGAGGGAGAGAGAGAATGGGTGCACCAGGGCCTCTAGCCACTGCAAATGAACTCCAGACACATGTACCACCTTGTGCATATGGCTTATGTGGGTCCTAGGAAATAGAACCTACGTCCTTAGGCTTGGCAGGCAAGTGCCTTAACCACTAAGCCATTTCTCCAGCCCCAGAACTATTTCTTTAAACACATTCTTAGGATTTTCCTGGTAGTGAGGCTGTTTAGAGACCACTTAACTCACTCATCATTTGGACGCGTTACTTAATAACTTTGTGGCTCAGTAACCTCTTTGTTAAAGGTGACAAGGATGATGCAAGGATTATATAATTTATCAAAGGTCATAAGCTAAGGGAAGTACATGCAGCCAGTATATATATCATAAATGTTAGCTATTATCACCATTTCTGCATGTATTTGAAAATAAAATTAGTTTTCTTAACAGACTTCTCAATAATTTATACTATCTCTCTACTCAATCATCCTGACTTCCCCCTTCTGGTCCACATCATAAAACTAAGAGATGATTGGCCGGGCGTGGTGGCGCACGCCTTTAATCCCAGCACTTGGGAGGCAGAGGTAGGAGGATCGCTGTGAATTCAAGGCCACCCTGAGACTATATAGTGAATTCCAGGTCAGCCTGAGCTAGAGTGAAACCCTACCTCGAAAAACTTAAAAAAAAAAAAAAAAAAAAAAAAACCTAAGAGATGATAATGCACAGATTCCCGCTAACACATTTATTCCTTTGGGGCTTAAATAAGCACAGACCACCAAGCTTAGCTCTACCAAGTTTCAGCCCCTGAGGTTCTGAATTAGTCAGAGACCACACTGTGCACACACTTCCTCACCTCACACTTGCGATCTGTTTCGGAGACGTTGATGTTGCTTAGATTCTGCTCGATGGTTTTGTATGACTGCTTCTTCTTTGGCTTTGCAGCCTTTTTGGTTGTTCCTGTTTCAGCTGTAATTTCATCTAAAAGAAGGAATAAGACTGGCACTGCAAGGGCTGCTTGGGACCATGCGACTGAACTTCAAGTTCTTCAAAACCCTAAAAGCTGGTCATAATTCAAACATGAAATTTTCTCAAATCAACAGGCATATCTAATCTGCAGCTTTTGGAGAAAATGAATTAGTAGATTTGGCTTCCAATACATATCAGTTTCTCAAGACACCTACACTGGAGGCTCCCTAGTTTGTGATTGTTTTCATGCAAAACCAAGATGTAACTGATTTCTTGTGGCTACATGCTAATTATCACTCAATTTGTCAGTGAGCCCAGGAAATAGCCCCTTAAATCTAGATTCCAACCTGTGTACCTGCATCATGGCTCTCCTCTTCTTGAGAAGGTGCGTCTTTGCCCAGTCCCCCAAGGACCCTGTATACATCAGCATGGACGGCATCCACACGCACAGCATAGATCTTGGTGCTGGCATCCAAAGTACCAGCGGCCACCTAGTCCAACAAGCAGAGTGATATTCATGAAGATGCAGGGACAAGCATCTCTGAACTGGCAAAACCCAGCAAAATTCATCAGATATTTACTTGCCCCAAGAAAAAGTGAAGGATGGTGGGAAGAGTGATGGGAAATGAATACATTTGTCTGTCTCCTGTGCATTTCATTAATTGAGAAAAGAATGTGAAGTTGCTACTTTAACATTTAATGAGAAGGCTGTATGTATTTGCAGAATTCAAGTGTGTTATGCTCAGCACTGGAAATAAAATACGCATTCTTCTTACTTTAAAGTTGGTTGGTTCTGTGTCCTTCTCTTTAAGAATCTCTGACATAAAATCAATCAAGTGCAAGCCAAAAGCATTCTTGGTAGTGATTTTCTAAAAAACAACCAAACCAAAAGAAAAAAAGAAATCAAATTACAGAAAGATTTCTTATTTATAAACTAAGCTCATGTAAATAATGCCACTCTGAATGGAGGAGGCTACATTTTTTTAAGAGGATTTATTTGAGAGAGAGAAAGAGGCATATGGGGGGCAGAGAATGGGCATGCCAGGGCCTCTAACCACTGCAAATGAATGTCAGACGCATGCACCACCTTGTGCATCTGGTTTACATACGTCTTGGGGAATTGAATCTGGGTCTTTAGGCTTCATAAGTAAGCGCCTTAACCACTAAGCCATCTCTCCAGCTCAGAGGCTACATTTGTACATAGGAACATCCATATCTCCTCACTGACCTCACTTCCATAAACACTTGGCAACAGAGCCAAATCCACGTATATATTTCCTCCCTCTCAAGGCCAGAAAGGGAGAACACAATTCATGAGGGCACCCTGTGTGCAGGCCTTTCTCTAATAGCTGTGCACAGCAAGACTCAGTCACGCTTAGAAGAACCCCATGAGGCAGGTAATATACCCTTCATTCCCATTTGACAGAGGAGTCTATAATAGTGAGGTCAGTGACTTGTTTATAAGTGGGAGAAAAAGGGCTCTAACTCAGGCTGCCTCCAGAGCCCACACCATCTTCCCCTAGGCCAAGCTGCCTCTTTTGATGCACTGCAGATAGCAGGTCACCTGCACAGAGGAGCATCAGAAGCAGTAAAGCCACACTGAGAACTACCAGCTTTAGGAAACTAGAGAATAAAATAATTAGCATACCTCTTACATAGAATTAAGAAAACTAAATCCCCTTGTGATCAAGATACAAAATCTTAGCTGAGTTTACTGGCACATAACCTATAATCCCAGCACTTGGCAGGGTAAGGCAGGAGGATCATAGGTATGAAGCCAGCCTGGGCAGTATTACAAGAACCTGTCTAAATAAACAAACAGAAACCAGTGAATACTCACATTTTCAGTGGATAGTTTGATGCAGGTTGAGTAATGTTCTGTAATCTGTGTGTTTGTAAACTTAGATATGGTAGTTGAAGCATCAACATTCCTAAATGAAAAACAAAAACACTGGCAAGGATCAGCAATAGATCACTTCCAAGCCTAAACCCAGAATGTGTGAAGTAAGAGGAGCCGGGATCTACACAACCCATGACAAAGCAGCTGCCTCAAAGACAGGCATGTGGCCATGGTGGCACACGCCTTTAATCCCAGCACTTGGGAGGCAGAGGTAGGAGGATTACAGTGAGTCTGAGGCCACCCTGAGACGACATAATGAATAGTGAATTCCAGGTCAGCCTGAGCTAGAGTGAGACCCTACCTGGAAAAACCAAAAAAAAAAGAAAAAAAGAAAGAAAGAAAGAAAGAAAGAAAGAAAGAAAGAAAGAAAGAAAGAGCGAGCTAGTTCAGAAATGGGCTCACCTGTTGGAAGGGGAGGATAGCAAATGACTTGTTTCTGTGCTGAACTGCAGGTCAAAGACCCTGGAGCGCCTCCGCTGCATTCGCTCCTTTTCATCATCATTCTGAGGAAAGTCTTCAAGTACTGAGGTGCTAGAAGTATTGAGACAGCTCTTCTTGGGCTGGGGCATTGAGAATACTCGATCCAAAGGCGAGAAGGTTCCATGGGGGTGTTCACCGGTCTCTAAAGAAGAGTTCTTTTATTGTGGCTTGAACTGATGGAACAAAACATGTGTCCAAGAAAACTTCAACAGAACATTTCATGTACCTCAGAAGGATGTGGGCCTGTCACAGAGTGAGGACTCACTGCACTTTCTCTGATAAGTATTTCTATAGTACTAATTCATGATGCTAGATCTCTAGAATCTATTTTTCTTGTGGGGAAAGGTGATAAGACAAGCATCCACTTGGCAGCTACTGTGAGTGTAAGCATGGCACAGGATATATAGATGGGTTAGACGGGACTAAGGATGAGCACTTGCATACCCTGTGAGAGGCTCTGGGTTTGATCCCAGCTCGGCCAGGAATGGGGGATGGACAAAATTGTAGCCGCTGAGAAAATCACTAAGACACCATGTAAGGAAGACACAAGTGCTGAGCAAGGAGGAGGTATGGGCTAGTCAGATAGACTGGGGAGACATGGAATAAACAATGAAAATATGTAAAATATAATGTGCCAAAGAAGTGCTTATAGGTCACATGCAAATTATAAAAGAAAACAAAGGAAAAAATTATAAAAGAAAAAACGTCGGCTACGTGTGGTGGCATACGCCATTAATGCCAGCATTCAGAAGCAGAGGTAGGAGATCGCTGTGAGTTTGAGGCCAGCCTGAGACTACATGGTGAATTCGAGGTCAGCCTGGGCTATAGTGAGACCCTATCATGAAAAACCAAACAAACAAAAAATGTCTTTGACAGTGCAAGATCTATCAGTCACTGCATGAACCAACCAAAGGCAGCCTCACCAAAAATGAAACAACCTGAAGCTCACTCCCCTGCAGATGTGACACAATATATAAAATTCTTAGCATATTCTAATATATTTGGCTAAAGATATTTAACCTAAACTGAACCAACACTTTAGATATAACTTCTACTTTTGAAGAAATACAGGGGTAGAGGAATATAGATAAGATGTGTCAGTGAATGTGAGTATGGAGAAGCAGCAGCCCCCACTTGAGGGAGCTTGAATCTTGTCATAGGCGTGGATCCTGAGCCAAGCCACTGTCCAGCTCTCACACATGAATTCCTTTAATCCCATTGTTTCTTTTAGATTCACCTGGGCCTAGATGCCCACGGAGCCTGATTTTTGGGTTGGACAGTACTGTGGCCTGAACCTAGGGGCTTATTGGTAGTGGTAGTGGTAGCAGCAGCAGCAAACTTTACCGAGTCAAGCACAAGCGCTGGAAAACCCACACAGGTGTTAGAGAAAATGGCAGCCGATATTGATATTAAAGCAGGGCTTGAGGCCCCTTCCAGTAAGGAGACTTGTCTAACTCTCTCTCACCTCTACTCCCACGAACTCACCTTTGATTACAGTGTGAACAGTCAGTCATAAGGATGAGAACAAGCTGAGCAGCACTAACAGACATGAAAAAGCATAACAGAAAGAGAAAAAAGAGCAAGAGCAGAAGTCGTAGTCAAGAGCAAAAGAGAAGCAAAAGAAGGAATGGAAGCAAAGTAGAGAAAGAGAAAGAAGAAAAACGAGCAAACACCATGATTGGAAATGAAGTAGAAGAAAGGAGACAGAGTCGCTCATGAAGTGCAGATCGCAGATTCTGAGGCTGCTACAGAAGTCTCTACTCTGAAACAAAATTTAACAGTGCCATCTGAGGAAAGACTGGGTTGCCTCACAGTGTCAAATTAAGCAGACTATGTTCCTGAAGCAAAAGTCCATCCAGAAAAGACAAGAGCCCTGTGAGAGAGTCTATTGATAATCTGACTCCTAAGGAAAAGAGATGCAAGGACAGTAAGCAGCTGCAGCAAGAATGTGAGCAAGGGATTTGGAAGAGTTTTTGTCTACAGTAGGAAAGGTTCAAGATTTCTGCTAGAAATTCAAGACATTCCAAAGGAATTGCTTACTGGAATTTGTTGATTGATGTCAGCTCAGTGCCTCTAGCAACATGACTAACCAGCCAACAAGTTTCAGGAGTGCCTGCCAATCATGGCACAATCATCACAGGCAGAAAGAAATAAAGCTGCAGCAATGGTACACAATTTACAAAGGGAAGTGCTAGACCTATGAGGCTTTACACGGGGATCTTTGGAAGGATCAAAAGTCCCCAGCTCATAATGGACATTTTCTGACTCAGAATGTGCCAAAAAGTCCTTGGAACAACTTAATGGATTTAAACTAGGAGGGAGGGGCTGGAGAGATGGCTTAGCAGCTAAGGCGCCTGCCTGCTAAGCCTAAGAACGCGGTTCCAATCTCCAGGTCCCATGTTTAGCCAGATGCAAAGTGAGGCAAGGGCGCAATGCCGCACTTGCCCACAAGGGGGCGCACACATCTGGATTTCGTTCACAGCAGCTGAGAGACTGCTGGCGTACCCATCTGTCTCCCTCTCTATCTCTCTCTGTCTCTCTCTCCAAAAATAAATAAACAATAATTTAAAAATTAAAATAAACTAGGAGGGAGGCCCATGAAAGTTGGTCATGTTACTGAATGTACCGATACATCTAGTGCTAGTTCATTTTTGGATAGTGATGAACTGGAAAGAACTGGAATTGACTTGGGAATAACTGGTCGCCTCTAATTAATGGTGAGACTTGCAGAAGGAGCTGGTTTTCAGATGACACCAGCAGCACAACAAACTTTACAAATGAGTGGATCCTTGGCATTTGGTGCCATGGCAGATTTGCAAATATGACTTTCCCAACAGACTGAAGCTTCAGCATTAGCTGCAGCTGCCTTGTTCAATTACTTGGAACACAGTGTTTCCAACTAACCTGTTTAATCCTCACACAGAGGAAAAAGTTGGGTGGGATACAGAGATTAAGGATGATGTGACTGAAGAATACAATAAACATGGAGGAGTTATTCATATTCATGTCGACAAAAATTCAGCTCAGGGCAATGTGCATGTGAAGTGCCCATCAATTGCTGCAGGTATTGCTGTTGAAAATGCATTGCACAGCAGGTAGTTTGCTGGTAAAATGACAACAGCAGCATATGTACGTCTTCCAACCTAACACAACCTCTTTTCTGATTTTATGACAGCAACACAACTTCTGATCCCAAATAGACAATGAAGGAAGACACAGTCCTTTATGTACATAGTTTTTTCCCCCTTGAGAATTCATTTTTATTTTTATTTAGATAAAAATAAAGAGGGCTGGAGAGATGGCTTAGCGGTTAAGGCACATGCCTGTGAAGCCTAAGGACCCCGGTTCTCCAGGTCCCATGTAAGCCAGGTGCACAAGGGGGCACACACATCTGGAATTCGTTTGCAGAGGCCCTGGCGTGATGGTGCATGCCTTTAATCCCAGCACTTGGGAGGCAGAGGTAGGAGGATCACCATGAGTTCAAGGCCACCCTGAGAATACAGAGTGAATTCTAGGTCAGCCTGTGCTAGAGTAAGACCCTACCTCGAAAAAGAGAGAGAGAGAGAGAGAGGGGCAAGAGTCTATTGTCAGTTGTATATAATTCCTGTTACCTTGAAAAATAAAAATGCTAACAGGAAAAAAAAAATTGGTAAATCTAGAACAGAAACAGTTTATAAAATAACAGATTCAGTCTTTTTTAAAAAATATTTTTATTTATTTATTTGCAAGGAGAGAGAGCAGAGAATGGGTGCACCAGGGCCTTCAGCCACTGCAAATAGGTTCCTGATGCATGTGCCATACTAAGCATCCAGCTTTACATGGGAACTGGGAAATCAAACCTAGGATCAAACCTGGATCATTATTAGGCTTTGCAGGCAAGCACTTTAACTGCTGAGCCATCTCTCCAGCCCCAGGTTCAGTCTTTCCTAAAATTAATTAATTAATTATTTATTTATTTATTATAGGCAGGGAGCGCAGAATGGGCATGCCAGGACCTCTAGCCACTGCAAACGAACACCAGACACATGTGCCACCATATGCACTTGGCTTATGTGGATAATGGGGAATTGAACCTGGGTCCTTAGGTTTCGCAAGCAAGTGCCTTAACCACTAAGCCATCTCTCCAGCCCCGGGCTCAGTCTTTTTTAAGAAGTCAATGTTGAGAGAATGGGCGTGCCAGGGCCATTTCAGCTGCTGTGAATGAACTCCAGATGCATGCACCCTCTTGTGGGCAAGGATGGCATTGCGCCCTTGCTTCACTTTTGTGTCTGGCTAAAGGGGGGACCTGAGATTGAATGGGTGTTCTTAGGCTTGGCAGGCAGGTGCCTTACCACTAAGCTATCTCTGCAGCCCAAACTTACCTTCTCATAATGAGTCAGAGTAGGGTAGAAGCATGATAAATTTAATTGACTGTGTGTGTATTGCCATTCATCTGCATATTCATCAATTCCCATGGAATAATTTTTCCTACCTACATGAGTGTTAAAGATTGAGGAAGGGCTAATGCATGGAAATAATGAATTTGCCTATAATTAAATGGCATGCAAGGTGCTCACTGAAAAAAAAAAGAAGAAGTCAATGTTGGGGCTGCAGTGATGACTCAGTCAGTGAAGTACTTGCCTTGCAAACATGAGGATCTAAATTTAATCTTCAGTACCCAAGTAAATATGCCAGGCATGGTAATAGAGAGGTAGAGACAGGAGGATCCCTGGGGCTCACTGGTCAGCCAGTCTAGCCTAATTGGTGAGCTCCCGACCAATGAGAAACCCTGTCTCAAAAACAAAGGTGTACAGCGCTCCTGAGGATGACACCTGAGGTTATCCTCTGGCCTCTACATACATGTGTACCTATGTTCACGCACGGGCACCTATACACACAAAGTCAGAAGGGAAAAAAGCAGATTCAAGGTAGAGGGATAGAAAAGGTAATAAATAGAATATATGTGATATGAAAGTGAATCAGAAGAAATTAAGTGGGGTACAGAGATTAAGGATGATGTGATTGAAGAATGTAATAAACACTATAAAGAATATAATATAAAAAACATATGGGGGACTGGAAAGATGGCTTACCAGTTAAGGCACCTGCTTGCGAAGCCTAAGAACTCCTGTTCAATTCTCCAGGTCCCACGTTTTGCCAGAAGCAAAAGTGACGCAAAGCCAGGCATGGTGGTGCAAGCCTTTAATCCCAGCACTTGGGAGGCAGAGGTAAGAGGATCACCATGAGTTCGAGGCTACCTTGAGACTACATAGTGAATTCCGGGTCAGCCTGAACTGGAGTGAGACCCTACCTCAAAAATAAAAAAAAAAAAAAAAAAAAGTGATGAAAGTGTGCAATGTAGCACATGCACACAAGGGGGCACATGTGTCTGGAGTTCATTCACAGCGGCTGAGAGGCCACCGGCATGCCCATTCTCTCTCTCTCTCTCTTCTCTCTCTCTCAAAAAAAAAATATGGGGTAGGAAAGCATAAGCAGAGATGGGGACAAGGAGATGGGAGAGGGTCTACCAAAAGTATTTGAAAATTAAAAAAAACCCAAAAAACCAAAAAGGACCTGTAAGGGCTTTTCTATCTGGAAAAATGCTGACCTCCCCATCCCTCCCAAAAATCAAAGTTGCCAGATGTGGTGGCTCACACCTGTAACTCAGGCACTTGGCAGACTGAAGCAGGAGGATTGTCATGAGTTCAAGGTAAGTCTGAGCTACTGAAGGGTGAATAGCTTTTCTTGAAAACTAGAAGGAACTAAAGATTTAATAACTCTCCCTAAAACTAGCAGGCAATAAAGAAGGCTCAGAGACATGCAGCCTTGACAGGCTATTCCCGATTGTTAAACTTCCCTTAACTCAGAAAACCTTGAGGGAACAGAAACCATCTGGTGGGATATCGTCCCAAGACAATTTGGCTAAAAAATCTTATTCTGAGCAAGGACACAAATAACTTCAGTTCTTTATCTACTTCCCTTAGACCTGCAGCTGGTACAGTCTGTTTTTCTTAGGATCCTCCTTATAAGCTTGCACCCCAGCCTGGCCCAGTGCTTTAGCCTTCATCCCAGGGGAAGGCTGCTGCCCCTCACTGTTTCTCTCAATAAACTGTCTGTAGTGATCAAGTCTGGTATTTTCTTTTGCTTTTCTCTTACACTTTCCTTATAGCTACAAAGTGAGATCTTATCTCAAAAACAAAAATCAGCACTAGAGAAGTAAAGGTAGGAGGACTGCTATGAGTTCAAGGCCACCTTCAGACTACATAGTAAATTCCAGGTCAGCCTGGCTAGAGGGAGACCCCTACCTCAAAAACACAAAACAAGCCAGGCATGGTGGTGCACACCTTTAATCCCAGCACTTGGAATGCAGAGGTAGGAGGATTGCCATGAGTTTCAGGCCAGCTTGAGAATACAGAGTGAATTCCAGGTCAGCCTGGGCTAAAGTAAGTCCCTACCCTGAAAAACCAAAAACAACAACAACAAAAAAAAAAAAAAAAAAAACCAGAAACAGAATGACAAGAAAAAGAAAGAAGTGATATAAATTAAGCTTCAAGAGGTCCCTTTGTCATGCTGAAACAGACTGAAGAGGGAAGGAGAATAGACAAGCAAGATCAGTTAGGAGACTATATCACCAGAACAGACACAGTAGTTTAGACCACACAGGTGGAGTTCAAGGTGGCACAAAGTGTCTAGACACTGGATAGGGTCACCAGATAAACCCAGCATGTGATGGATCAAATGTGAGGACTGAGAACTGACCATTGGGTCTACAACTACAGGTTGATGTTACTGGAGATCCTAACATTAGCAGTTTTCTTAGACTACAAGGGGAGAAAGCAAGAGTGGATTTGAGAGGAGACAGGAAACAGAATCTGAGAGTTGGACAACTAAGTGCTGAGATTACAGGTGTACACCACCAATCCGTATGTGCTGAGGATCTGACGCACGGTTTTCATGTGTGCTATGCAAGCACTCCACCAAGTGAGCTTTATCTCCCGCTCTCAGGTACTCTTTTGTTTTTATTTTCATTGTAAAGTAAGAAGCAAGTAAAATCTCAGCAGAACGGTTGAGGGCAGAGGAAGAACCTGGAAATTTAAGGATAGGGAAGGCCTGAAATGGTTATTTAAGAGTGGGAGAATGGCCCAGTTCCCTGGTCCTGGTTCCCTGCTACCAGCTTGGGGCTGCCTGGATCCTGTGAGCTTGCTGCAGAAGCAGTCCCCTTGCTCTGTCTTCTTGATTGAAGGGTTCCTGGATCAACTGCTCAGGAGGGTGCCCAGGCTGAGTGAGTAGGCCAGAGCTCCCAGCTCCTTCCCCACCACCCACTTCCCTGGTACTTGGAGTGTGGGATGCAGAAACAGGCCTTTTGGTTGGGTTTCCTGATTGAGTGGCCCCTGGGTACCCAAATCCCTATTCCCCTGAGCCAGAGGGTACATGGGCCACTGTAGGAGCTGGCCTCTTGCCCCTGGCTCTCCAGCTTCCCTGCAAGTGGAGTGAGTAGGCCAGAACTCCCAGTTCTCCACTTTTCAGTTCCTCAGGTACCTTTGATGCACTTGCTGTCTCCACAATCTGCATATCTGTGGTTATAACCCCATCATACATCAATCCACTTCACATTTAAAACAGAAAACCCACTGAAATCCTACAAGGACAAATACTTGCTTCTCCCTCAATGGAATAAAACATTTTCCCAAGATGGGTAAACCACAATGCAAAAAACAAACAAACAAACCAAAGTCAGAAAACTGAGAGACCTCCACCAAGGATGAATAGTCCCACAATGGAAGCCTCCAAAGAAATTATAGAGAAATCAACAGAAATTGAATCCCAAAATGAAAACACAACAATCAATGTGACCCTGATCAAAATAATTCTGACCTGGAAACAAGCCATCAAAAAAACCAACAATCTGGCTGGACAGATGCTTAGCAGTTAAGGGCCCTGCCTGTGAAGCCTAAGAATGCCCATTTGATCTCCAGGTCACACGTTTAGCCAGATGCAAAAGTAATGCAAGCATGCAATGTCACACATGTGCACAAGGGGTGCACACGTCTGGAGTTCGTTTACAGCGGCTAAGAAGTCCTGGCGTACTCACTCTCTGCCTCTCTCTCTCTCTCTCAAATAAAAAAAAAACCAACTATCACATAAATGAAATTGAGCAGAATTGTCAGAGCACTCAGCTTTTGACACTAGGCTTAACTTAATTGAAGAAAATCTTAAAAGCCTCAAAAGAGATATAAATGAATTGAAAGTGAGTCAACAAATGGAAGATCTCAATAACCAGCTGATTAAGCTTAATGAAGACTTGATCAAATGCAAGGATGAATTCTAGGAAGCATCAAGAAAATCAGACCTTAGCTGGGTGTGGTGGCACATGCCTTTAATCCCAGCACTTGGGAGGCAGAGGTAGGAGGATTGGCATGTGTTCGAGGCCACCCTGAGACTACATAGTTAATTCCAGGTCAGCCTGGACTAGAGAGTGAGACTGTACCTCAAACAAACAAAAACAAACAAAAGAAAGAAAAGAAAAGAAAAGAAAAGAAAGAGAGAAAGAAAGAAAATAAAGAGAAAGAAAATCAGACCTTCAACTGAAATCATACCTCAAAAAAGAGATGGACATGATACAAAATAACACAACAGAAAACGAAAATCAAATAGAGCTTTTAAAAACCTCTCTAGAACCCCTCACTAACAGAATACACATGTGGAAGACAAAACCTCTGAGCTGGAAAACAAGACAGAAATTGATCAGGAAGCCAGGTGTGGTGGCGCACACCTTTAATCCCAGCATTCGGGAGGCAGAGGTAGGAGGATCGCCATGAGTTCGAGGCCACCCTGAGATTAGATAGTGAATTCCAGGTCAGCCTAGGCTAGAGTGAGACCCTGTCTCAAAAAAAAAAAAAAAAATTAAAGAAAAAAAGAAAAAGAAATTGATCAAGAGGCCAAAAACTTTGCTAAGTTCAAAAAAAATCATGTGAACAGTATACAAGGGAACTGTGGAATACCCTAAAATGACCAAACATCCAAATCATGGGTATACCAAAAGGAGAGGAAATCCAGGCCAGAGCCACAGAAAACATATTCAAAAAAATATTATTAAAAAAGAAAATTTTCAGGCTGGAGGGATGGCTTAGTGGTTAAGGTGTTTGCCTGCAAAGCTAAAGAACCCAGGTTCAATTCCCCAGGACCCACATTAGCCAGATGCACAAGGGGGTGCACGTGTCTGGAGTTCGTTTGCAGTGGCTAGATGCCCTGGCATGCTCATTCTCTCTCTGTCAAATAAATAAATAAAAATAAAATATTAAAAAAAAAAAGACCCAGCACTCGGGAGGCAGAGGTAGGAGGATTGCCATGAGTTCGAGGCCACCCTGAGACTACAGAGTAAATTCCAGGTCAGCCTGAGCTGGAGTGAGACCCTACCTCGAAAAACCAAAAAAAAAAAAAAAAAAAAAAAAAAAAAAAGAAAGAAAGAAAGAAAGAAAGAAAGAAAGAAAGAAAAGGAAAATTTTCCCAATCTCTCAAAAGAGAGATCCACCCAGATACAAGAATCTCATCACAGAACACCAGGCAGGACCAAAGAAGAAACTCTCCAAAACATGTTAAAACTCTTTTTGTTGTCTGTTTGGTGTTTGTTTTTCGAGGCAGGGTCTCCCTCTAGCCCAGGCTGACCTGGAATTCACTATGTAGTCTCAGGGTGCCCTCAAACTCTTGGCAATCCTCCTACCTCTGCCTCCTGAGTGCTGGGCTTAGGCTTAAAGGCATGCGCCACCACGCCCAGTTTATAGTTAAAACTCTTAACAATGGAAACAAAGACAGTGCTAAAAGCAGCATGAGGGAAACAACTCACTACATACAAAGGCAATCCCATCAGTTACCTCGGATTTCTTGATGGAAACCTTGAAAGCCAGAAAAGCCTGGAATGGAACACTTCAAAGTCTAAAAATCTATGCTTCCAACCCAAGCTACTCTCTACCCAGCGAAAGTATCCTTCATAATAGATGGTGAAAGAAAAACCACAAAAAAGTCAACTCTATGATTATATGAACACAAAGCCAAACCTACACAGAACAGTCAAACAATCACTCTTAAGAGCCAACAAGATCACAATAACCAAAACTGACCAGGCTCAAAATAGTACAAAACACAAGAAAGCACCAAACCCCATGAAGCACCCCATCATGGCAGAGATTAAATTGAACCTCATAATTTAACCTTAAACATTAATGGTCTTAACTCACCCATAAAAAGACACAAGTTATCAGGATGGATCAAAAAAAAAAAAAAAAAAAAAAAAAAAAAAAAAAAAGGACCTTTCTATCTACTGTCTTCAAGAAACCCACCTCACCACTAAAGACAGACACCTCCTCAGGGTGAAAGGATGGAAAATGATATTCCAAGCAAATGGAAATAAGAAACAAGCAGGGGTTGCTATATTAATATCTGATAAAATAGACTTCAAACCAAAAGTAATCAAAAAGGACAAAGAAGGTCACTTCTTACTCATCAAGGGAAAGATCCAACATGAGAACATCACAATCATAAATATATATGCACCAAACACAGGTGCACCACAGTTTATAAAACAAAACCTACTTGACAACAAAACAGAAATAAATACCAACACCATCATACTCACAGACTTCAATACTCCATTATCATCAATAGACAGATCATCCAGGCCAAAAATCAACCGGGAAATAACAGAGCTCAGCAACATCATAGATCAACTAGACCTTGCAGATATCTACAGAACTTTCCACCCCAATTCTAAGAATACACATTCTTCTCAGCAGCCCATGGAACCTTCTCCAAAATAGACCATATATTAGGCCATAAAGCATGCCTCCATAAATTCAGGAAAACTGAAGTAACTTCCTGCATCATATCAGATCACAATGCTTTAAAGATAGAAATTAACAAGAGACACATCAGAATGGAAGAGCCAAAGGAAGGGTATGACTTCTTACAATGCAACTGCCCAGACTGCCCCAACTGGTCTCGATATCCATGACCTTGCAGTGCCCAGCAATACCTCCGCAAGACCCTCAAAATAGAAGAAAAAGATGATGTCATCAAATTAAAAGAGAAACTAATGGAGAGAGGGAGGGGATATGATGGAGATTGGAGTTCTAAAGTGGAATGGGGGGAGGGGAGGGGAGGGAAATATCAGGTGGGGTTTTTTTTGTATGTAAGTATAGAAGTTGTCAATAAGAAAATAATAATTAAAAAAGAGAGAGGCACATCAGGAACTCCATTAGGTCATGGAGACTGAACAACACATTTTTAAAACAATGATGAGTTGTAGGAAGAAATCAAAAAAGAAATTGTAAAATTCCTAGAATTGAATGATAATGAAAACACAAAACTTATGGGATACAATGAAGGCAGCCCTAAGGGGAAAATTCATAATGCTAAATGCCTTCATAACAGACAGACAGATCCCAAATTAATAGCCTTACTATCCACCTAAATGCATTGGAAAAACAAGAAGAATCCAATCCTAAGAACTCCAGACAGAAAGAAATAATCAAGATCAGAGCAGAAAGTAATGAATTGGAAACTAAGAAAACAATTTTTTTTTTTTTGGTTTTTCGAGGTAGGGTTTCACTCTAGTCCAGGCTGACCTGGAATTCACTATGTAGTCTCAGGCTGGCCTCGAACTCTTGGCAATCCTCCCACCTCTGCCTCCCAAGTGCTGGGATTAAAGGCATGAGCCACCACACCCAGCCTAAAAGCAATTTTTTAAAAAAATCAATGAAGACCTGGTTCTTTGAAAAAATAAACAAGATTGATAAACCCCTGGCCAATTTGATCAAGAAAAAAAAAAGTCTCAAATTAACAAAATCTGAAATGAAAAAGGAGGTCACAACAGACACCAATGAAATTGGAAGGACATACTTCCAATACCTCTAGTATCTAAAATTGGATAACCTGGAAGAAATGGATGAATTCTTAGCCACATACCACCTACCAAAATTAAACTCAGAGCAGATTAATCTCCTAAACAAACCTATCACATCCATGGAGATTGAAAAGGTATTCAAAAACCTTCCCCAAAAGAAAAGTCCAGGACCAGATGGCTTCTCAGCCAAATTCTATCAAACCTTCATTGAAGAACTGAAGCCAATTTTTCTCAAACTGTTTCACATAATTGGAGAGCAGGGAATCCTCCCCAACTCCTTTTATGAAGCTAGCAGCACCCTAATACCAAAACCAGACAGAGATACAATAAGAAAAGCAAACCGAATTCAACAACATATCAAAAGCATCATCCACCTTGATCAAGTAGGCTTCATACCAATGATGCAGGGATGGTTCAACATTGATGCAGAGAAGGCTTTTGACAAAATACAACACCACTTGATGATCAAATGCTGGATATAATAGGCATGGAGGGTTTATATCTCAACACAATAAAGGCTATATATAAAGCACCTAAAGCCCAAATAATACTTAATGGGGAAAGACTCAAGGAGTTCCCATTGAGATCATGAACAAGACAGAGGTACCCACTCTCACCACTGCTCTTCAACATAGTACTAGAAGTCCTAGCCCAAGAAATAAGACAAGAAGAGGGATACAAATTGGAAAAGAATTCAAGTTAGCCCTATTTGCACCTGACATGATCCTATACATAAGTGACCCAAAAGTCTCCATTTCAAAACTTGTAAAGGCAGTGCTTGGGAGGCAGAGTTAGGAGGATCGCAGTGAGTTCAAGGCCACCCTAAGAATATAGAATGAATTTCAGATCAGCCTGAGCTCAAGTGAAACCCTACCTTGAAAAACCAAAAAATAAAAAATAAAAAAATCAAAACTTGTAAAGGTGATTAATTCCTTCAGTAAAGTGGCAGGATACAAAATCAACACACACACACACACAAATCACTAGCCTTTCCCATTTTCAATAACCAAAAATTAAGTATCTTGGAATAACACTAAGCAAGGATGTGAAAGACCTATATAAATGAAAAAAATTTTTTTAAAAAGCCAGGCATGGTGGCGCACGCCTTTAATCCCAGCACTCGGGAGGCAGAGGTAGGAGGATCGCCAAGAGTTCGAGGCCACTCTGAGACTACATAGTGAATTCCAGGTTAGCCTGAGCCAGAGTGAGACCCTACGTCAACAACAACAACAACAACAACAAAAGCTCAAGAAAGAAATCAGGAGTACTTAAGAAAATGGAAAGACCTCCCATGCTTCTGGATAGGTAGAATTAATATTGTGAAATGGCAATTCTACCAAAAGCAATATACAGATTTAATGCAATACTAATAAAAATTCTAGCATCATTCTTCACAGACAGAGATAAAATGATCTCAAAATTCATATGAAAAGGCAGCAGGCCTCAGATATCCAAACATATCCTCAGCAAAAGAAACACCTCTGGAGGATCACCATACCTGATCTGAAAGTATATTACAAATGCATAGTAACAAAAACAGCATGGTACTGGCATAGAAACAGAAACATAGACCAATGGGACAGAATTGAAGATCCAGTCCTTAGGTCAAGTAGCTACAGCTACTTGATCTTTGACAAAGGTGCCAATAAAGTAGATTGGAGAAAAGACAGCATCTTTACCTGATCTAAAAGTATATTACAAGCCGGGCGTGGTGGCACACGCCTTTAATCCCAGCACTTGGGAGGCAGAGGTAGGAGGATCGCCAAGAGTTCAAGGCCTCCCTGAGACTACATAGTTAATTCCAGGTCAGCCTGGACCAGAGTGAGACCCTACCTTGCAAAACCAAAAAAAAAAAAGTATATTACAAATGCATAGTAACAAAAACAGCATGGTACTGGCATAGAAACAGAAACATAGACCAATGGGACAGAAGACCCAGTCCTTAGGTCAAGTAACTACAGCTACTTGATCTTTGACAAAGGTGCCAATAAAGTAGATTGGAGAAAAGACAGCATCTTCAACAAATGGTGCTGGACAAATTAGACAACCATATGTACAAAAAATGAAACCAGACCTACTCATCTCACCATACACAAAAATCAAGTCCAAATGGATTAAAGACTGCAATATAAGACCTGAAACTTTTCTCTTACTGTAAAAAAAAAATAATAATAGGAGAAACTCTCCACAATATAGGAGTGGGAAAGACTTCCTAAACAAAACCCCAGTAGCCCAAGAAATTAAACAATCACTCAACCAATGATATCTCTTAAAGCTAAAAAGCTTTTGGACAAACAGACCATTGGCAGAGTCAACAGAGACCCTACCTCATGAAAAAAATTCAAAATCCAAAAATCCTCAGCAAAAGAAACACTCTCTGGAGGATCACCATACCTGATCTGAAAGTATATTACAAATGCATAGTAACAAAAACAGCATGGTACTGGCATAAAACAGAAACATAAAATGGGACAGAACTCAAGTGCTACAAATCTTTGACAAAGGTGCCAATAAAGTAGATTGGAGAAAAGACATCTTTTAACCTGACTAAAAGTATATTAATGGAAAATCCCAGAAAGGCAGAATAGGAGGATCCAAGAGTTAGAAACCTGGACCAGAGTGATACCTTGCAAAACCAAAAAAAAAAAAAAAGTATAAAAATGCATAGTAACAAAAACAGCATGGTACTGGCATAACAGAAGACCTTTCAAGAACTAAGCTACTTGATCTTTGACAAAGGTGCCAATAAAGTAGATTGGAGAAAAGACAGCATCTTCAACAAATGGTGCTGGACAAATTAGACAACCATATGTACAAAAAATGAAACCAGACCTACTCATCTCACCATACACAAAAATCAAGTCCAAATGGATTAAAGACTGCAATATAAGACCTGAAACTTTTCTCTTACTGTAAAAAAAAAATAATAATAGGAGAAACTCTCCACAATATAGGAGTGGGAAAGACTTCCTAAACAAAACCCCAGTAGCCCAAGAAATTAAACAATCACTCAACCAATGATATCTCTTAAAGCTAAAAAGCTTTTGCACAAACAGACCATTGGCAGAGTCAACAGATTACTCACTAAATGGGAGAAAATCTTCACCAGTTATACCACTAATACCTAATACCTAGAATCTACAAAGAACTCAAAAAACAATTAAAAAAAAAAATCAAACAACCCATTCCAAAAAATGGGGAAGGGAACTGAACTGGGAGTTTTCAGAGGAAGAAATAAATGCCTAATACACACTTTAAAAAAATGTTCAACATCAGGACATACGTGGTGGCACACGCCTTTAATCCCAGCACTCAGGAGGCAGAGGTAGGAGGATCACCATTTGTTCAAGGCCACCCTGAAACTACATAGTGAATTCCAGGTCAGCCTGGGATAGAGCAAGACCCTGCCTTGCCAAAAGAAAACAAACAAACAAACAAACAAACAAACAAACAAAAAGAGCCGGGAGTGGTGGTGCACACCTTTAATCCCAGCACTCGGGAGGCAGAAGTAGGAGGATCGCCATGAGTTCAAGGCCACCCTGAGACTACATAGTGAATTCCAGGTCACCGTGAGCTACAGCGAGACTCTACCTCGAAAAACCAAAAAGAAAAAGAAAAAAAGAAAGATAAGAAAAGAAAGAAAATATTCAACAACCCTAACCATTAGAGAAATGCAAACAAAACACATATGAAGGTTGGAAAGATGGCTTAGCGGTTAAGGCACTTGTCTATAAAGCCAAAGGACCCAGGTTCGATTCTCCAGTACCCACATAAGCCAGATGCACATGGTGGCACATGCATTTGGAGTTCATTTGTGCACCTATTCTCTTTCCCTCTTCCCCTCTCTCTCAAGTAAATAAATACATAAAAATAAATTAAAAAAAAAAAAAGAAATAAAACACATACAAAATTCCACCTTACTCCAGTAAGGACAGAAATCGTTAAAAAATCTAACAATAACAAATGTTGGCAAGGATGTGGGGAAAGAAGAACCCTCATCCCCTGTTAGTGGAAATGTAAACTTGTATAATCACTATGGAAATCAATATGGAGATTCCTGAAAATGATGAACATAGAGCTACCAACAGACCCAGTTATTCCCTTACTGGGCATTTACGCTAAATGCCATGCTTCATTACAGAAATATTTGCTCAACTATGTTTGTAGCTGCTCAATTCATTTATAGCTAAGAATTGGAATCAACCCAAGTGCCCATCACTGGATTAATGGATAACAAAGTTGTGGTGCATTTACACAATGGAATTCTACTCAGCAGTAAGAAAAAAACAATACAATGAAATTTGTAGAAAAATGGACAGATGGGCTAGAAAGATGGCTTAGTGGTTAAGGCATTTGCCTGCAAAGCCAAAGGACCCAGGTTCAATTCCCCAGGACCCACGTAAGCCAGATGCACAAGGGGTTGCATGCGTCTGGAGTTCATTTGCAGTAGCTGGAGGCCCTGTTGCACCCATTTTCTCTCTCTCTCTCCCTCTTTATCTGTTAAATAAATAAATAAATTAAATTAAATATTTAAAAACCTGAATTAGGGTGAGACCCTACCTCCAAAAACCAAATAAATAAATAAGAATTTAAAAAATTAAAAAAAGAAAAATGTACAGGCTTTTTGAACAGATCATATCCACGGAACTCATATAATCACAGAAAGACAAACACTGCACGGTATCATGGTCTCACTTACCTGTGGCTCCTAATCTGGACCAGCTTGAGTTTCAGACATACCTGATAGTCAACCCAAAGTTCAGACAATAGGGATGGAAGGGTTTGGGGGGAGGGGAAAAGGAGGGTGGGGAAAACAAACTAAATCCAAAATGAACTGGTACCATAGAAACCTTTATCCTTGGAGATAGACTAAAACATATAACCCTCAAGGGGGGAGCACCTGAAAAGAAGGGGCCTGGTGAGGGTGGGATGAAGCCTAAGCTTAAAAAAAAATCCACCCCCCCCCCACCTGTAACTCCTAGTACCAGAAATAAGTTGCTACCCACAATGAGCTGTTGATCAAAGACCTACAAGGTCCCCAAAACAACTGCCTGAGGCAAAAGGAAGACCTTATTGCTGAAAACACCATATGCTGCCAACATAGAGCATGGAGAGACCTGGCTGGAATTCAAAAGAGAGCCCATCTAGTGCTGGAAAATGCTACATGAGCTACTGGGGGAACGTGGCCAACAATGGTCTGAGCAACCAGAGGTCTAAGCTCCTCAGAAGCAAACACCTTGACAGGTGTACATACCTGTGCAATAGTGGCACACAGTCTTGGTGGGTAATAGCTTTCTGATTGCCTAAGAGATCCACTCAGTGTGAAGGAACCCATATCTGGAATTGGGAACCAGATCAGAATCCTAAGGAGACAAGGATTATGCTCTCCAATGTCGAGCTCTCACTTGTCTTTGGCTAAAAGAGGGGTTACATACATCAAATTCTCCCTAAATTAATAATGCTTATCCCATGTAAACTATGCCAACTTCACTCTCTGTTGGAGAATCTGCTCTTCTTTTTAATTTTTTAAAAGTTATTTATTTAAGAGAGAGAAAGAGACATATATAGAGAGAGCGAGCGAGCGCACATGGATGCACCAGGGACTCCAGCTGCTGCAAACAAACTCCAGACACATGCACCCCCTTGTGCATCTGGCTTACGTGGGTCCTGGGGAATTGACCTGGGTCCTTTGGCTTTGCAGGCAAGTGCCATAACCGCTAAGCCATCTCTCCAGCCCTGCTCTTCTTTTTCAGAAGGTAGCAATATCTGAGGAGATAAACTACCCCTGGCACTTCAGCCAAGCCACAGCTGAATCCATAGAGGAATTGGGGAGATGAGCAAGAGTGCTGCATCCATGGTGAACCTGACAATCAGTGCCAGGGTGAAGGAGACAGACCCTGAGGGCACTCAACACCTGCCAAAGCAGAGATCCAGAAGCTCCTAAGAGCTCATCACTGAAGTAGACTTAAAATTCACCCACCATGACTCAGAGAATTTTAAGGAAGATGGGGCAGAAAGATTGTTAAGAGCCACAGGTGTAGACATCATGCCCAGAGGCATTCCCTCCCCACCAAAAAAAACTGACTGCTGCTCCCATAATGTATAACCCACAACCCCACAGGGAGTACCTGCAACCCCACTGAGCAGGGTTCCCGACAGAATGGGGGCAGGGACAAGGGAAAAGAGGGTACCGACACATGATGTATCCATACAAAATATGTTGTTAATAATAATAATAATAAAGAAAAGGTGTGGTGGCGCATGCCTTTAATCCCAGCACTTGGGAGGCAGAGGTAGGAGGATCACCATGAGTCTGAGGCCACCCTGAAACTACATAGTAAATTCCAGGCGGGGGGGCTGGAGAGATGGTTTAGCAGTTAAGGCATTTGCCTGTGAAGCCTAAGGATCCAGGTTCAATTCTCCAGGTCCCATGTAGGCCAGATGGAGTTCATTTGCAGTGGCTTGAGGCCCTGGTGCACCCATCCTCTCTCTCTCTCTTAAAAAGAAAAAGGGGGTGCTGGAGAGATGGCTTAGCAGTTAAGCACTTGCCTGTGATGCCTAAGGACCCTGGTTTGAGGCTTGATTCCCTAATACCCACATAAGCCAGATGCACAAGGTGGCACATGTATCTGCAGTTTGTTTGCAGTAGCTAGAGGCCCTGGTGCACCCATTCTCTCTGTCTCTCTCTTTCTCTCTCTGTCAATAAATAATTTTAATTTAATAAATTAAATAAATTTTAAAAAATTAAATGCTACTTTAAAAAAAAAGAGACTAGGAGAGTGAAGGGACTAAGGAAACAGGCTCTCTGGGGGCTGTCAGGTATGTAGAACACAGTGTTTAACCAGGGTTGTGGGTTTTGTCAAGCAGTATAAGGAAGTGAAACGAGGGCAAGGGGAAAGATGTGATTATATTCATTGACCAAGTAAAGAGGGAACCAGGACCTAAGAGATGGTAAACAGCAGTAGAATGTAGATCTGCTGGAATAAAAGCCCAGCATTAGGAAATAAGAGGGAGGGAGTTGGGCTGATACAAGTAGCATTGAGAAGTGAGAGTTTTAAAATTGAGGTGACACTGATGCAGCAGCTGATAATGACAAGACTTGAGCTGTGACTATGGTAGCAACTAAGAACTACTGTGGTAGAGTAAGAAATAAGATCCTGGGAAAAAGATGAAAGAATTCAACAGAATTTTCCTAAGGGTTTCCAGAAAATCTTGCTTTAAACACTGCCCCATTACTTGCTATCTAACAAAATTTTAATCAAGCAAATGTTCCACACATCTGCTTCATGGGAGTAAGAACATAATGCCTTGCTGGGGATGTATCTCAGTAGTAGAGGACTTGCCTAATATGCAGGAGGCTGAGTTTTATCCTCAGTACTAAATAAAGAACACACACACACACACACACACACACACTTTAGCTGTTTCAGAACTGGAGATACCATAAATCGACATCTATATACAATAATAGTATTTATAGGCACATATTGAAAATGAGGCAAGGGGGCTGGAGAGATGGCTTAGCAATTAAGCACTTGTCTGCAAAGCCTAAGGACCCCAGTTCAAGGCTCGTTTCTCCAAGACCCACATAAGCCAGATGCACAAGGGGGCACAAGCATCTAGAGTTCATTTGCAGTGGCTGGAGGCCCTGGCACGTCCTCTCTCTCTCTCTCTCTCTCTCCCTGCCTATTTCTGTATCTCTCTCTCAAATAAATAAAAATAAATAAAATATATTTTTTTTAAATGAGGCAATGGGCTGGAGAGATGGCTTAGCGGCTAAGGCGCCTGCCTCCTAAGCCTAAGAACGCTGGTTCCAATCTCCAGAGGTTCCAATCTCCAGGTCCCACGTTTAGCCAGATGCAAAGTGACGCAAGGGCGCAATGCCGCACTTGCCCACTAGGGGCGCGCATCTGGATTTCGTTCACAGCAGCTAAGAGACTGCTGGCGTGCCCATTTCTGTCTCCCTCTCCCTCTCTATCTCTCTCTGTCTCTCTCTCCAAAAATAAATTAAAAATAAAAAAAAAAAAAAAAAAAGAGGCAAGATAAACCACAGTGGTAGAATGCCCTACAGTACAATATAAGCAAATAACAATAAAGATATATAAAAATAAAGATATACAACAAACACCAAATAGCTGGGGACTACGGATAAAGAACAGGATAAAAGGCAATAAATATAAAAATCTCACTCTAGCCCAGGCTGATCTGGAATTCACTAAGTAGTCTCAAGCTGGTCTTGAACTCACATTGAGTGCTGGGATTAAAGGCATGCACCACCATGCCCAGCTTTACATGGTCTTCAGGTTTCCACAAGTTAAAGAGTATGATTAACATAATTCTCAGGTCAAAACAAAATGAAAAGTCAAAATAGGAGACAAAGCGGGCATGGTGACACACGCCTTTAATCCCAGCACTAAGGAAGCAGAGGTAGGTGGATCGCCATGAATTCGAGGGCACTCTGAGATTACATAGTGAATTCCAGGTCAGCCTGGACTAGAGAGTAAGACTCTACCTCAAAAAAAAAAAAAAAAAAAAAAAAGAGAGAGAGAGGGAGAGAAGACTTATTCATGACAAAAATCAAGAGACTTTTTTTAATATAGTCTTTTAAAAATATTTTATTTATTTATTTATTTGACAGAGAAAGAGAGAGAATGGGCGCACCAGGGCCTCTAGCCACTGCAAATAAACTCCAGAGCCCCCTTGTGCATCTGGCTAACGTGGGTCTTGGGGAATCGAGCCTGGGTCCTTTGGCTTTTCAGGGAAATGCCTTAACCTCTAAGCCATCCCTCCAGCCCAAGAGGACTTTTAATTGTGAATGTGGGTAAGAAAGGGAAATTACATTCAGAGAAAACATTTTTTTTCTTCTTTTTTTTGAGATAGGGTCTTGCTCTAGCCCAGGCCTGACCTGGAATTCACTATGTAGTCTCAGGGTGGCCTTAAACTAATGATGATCCTCCTACCTCTGCCTCCTGAGTGCTGGGATCAAAGGTGTGCACCACCACGCCTGGCTCAGAGAAGACCTAAACAGAAATCAGAAGCACTGAAAGAGGAACTTGTGTAAGAAGGAAGCTCCTCTGAGAATGCTTTAATTCTTGAAATCTTTCCCTGATTTCTCTTTGCTTTGACTATATGCACCTATTCATTCAACAGATAGTTACTAAGCTTAAAAAAAAAAAAACTTCCGTCTATGTATTTCATCTCCCATTCATTTTCCAATTCCTCTGATTTGACTTGATTCTTATCCCTACCACCATGGCTCAGTAGTTAAGGGCACCTGTTTGCAAAGTTTGCCAGCCTGGGTTCAATTCCCCAGCCACTTACATAAAGCTGGAAGGGTATTTGCTTATAGCAGCAAGAGATTCTGGTGCCCCCTACCCCCACAAGCAAAGAATAAAATAAAAATAATAAACTTTAAAAGTCAAGAAAAATAAAGTTTTGTCAAGATCAACTACAACTTTCATGCTGTCAAACACTTATTTGAAGCCTTATCTCTCTTGACATTCAGCAGCATTTGAAATAACTAATGATCCTTTTCATCTTTAGATACTTGGCTTCTACAGCAATTTGAATTACTTTTGTTTCTTTTTTCTAATAAATGAACTGCCTTTTAAAATATTTTATTTATACTTGAGAGGGAAAAGGGATTGGGCACACTAGGGCCGTTGGCCACTGCAAATGAACTCCAGGTGCATGCACCTTCTTGTACCTCTGGCTTACATGGATCCTGGTTAATCAAATATGCGTCCTTCGGCTTTGCAGGCAAGTGCCTCAACTGCTAAGCCATTTCTCCAGCCCTGTTCTGGTTTTTTGAGGTAGGGTCTTACTCAAGCCCAGGCTGGCCTCCTTCTCTTATTGAGCCTCTATTGGTGCTGGAGGTACTCTCTACAAGGTCTTTCTAGTGCTCTAACCAGTTCCCATTACCTTATGATCTCTCTGATGGTAATATACAAAATTACTTCTCAGTCCACTGATCAATCCTCTGACTGCTAACTCCTCTTGTTGACTATAGATCCCTTCCCCTAAGCATCTCTCCAGAAAGCCACTTATGAATGTCCAACTCAATTTCCAAACCTCTTACCAAGGTCTTTCAGGACCTGCCTATCTGTCCAAGCTCCCTAAGCTTAGTCAATGTGATTTAGATCCTAGCCCAGGCCACTTTTTTTTTTCCTTACTCATGTTTTGCACATGCTGCTTCTGCCTGGAATATATTTCCCAGTTTCTACTTTAAAACCTCATGCAAGGAGACCCTGAGTTTGAAGCTCAGCACTATAACACACACACATGCACACACACCACATACACTTTAGCTGTTTCAGATCTGGAGATACCATAAGTCGATATCTATGCACAACATGGTATTTTATTGGGATACACTGAAAATGAAGCTGGGGATAAACCGCAGTAATAGAATACGTAAAATTTTTTTGGTTTTTCGAGGTAGGGTCTCCCTCTAGCCCAGGCTGACCTGTAATTCATAGTGATCTTCCTACCTTCGCCTCCCGAGTGCTGGGATAGAATACGTAAATTTTTAAATTTAATTTTCACTTCAGGTGCAGAGTGCTCTGCTAGTCCCAATGACAGCAGTGGGCTTCGCCTGTTAACTATTTCGTGTAGTTGGCCTTCTTACTAGCATACAGGCTCCAAGAGGAAAGGGATGACAACTGTGTTGTTCTTTAGGTCTACATCTGTCGGAGGGGGTCTAGTACAAAGGAAGCGCTCATTCATTTTGGATCAATGAAGAATTAAACGTACATGTGCTAAGCACAACGCAGTGACCCCAGCGCTTACATCACACCCAAACTAACGACGTCTAGTCCAGAACACCCGAGCTCGGGGCCGGAAGCCGGGCATCGCCGCGGCTCAAGACGCGCGCGCAGCTACGCCCTGATTGGCCCGAGCGCGCGCCGCCCTCCCCTCCCCCGACTCGGTCCCGGGCCGCCGGGCGGACGGGCCAGGAACCCGGCCGAGCTTGTTCCCACTTCCCATCCCGGCCCGCCCGCCGACTACCCGCCCGAGAACGCTTGAGTAGGGCCCTACCCGCCGAGCATCCTGCCCGCTCCGCCTCACCTGAGCCCGGAGGTCTCATCCTGCTACCGGTTATCTCCGGAGTCGGCTTTAAATTGCGCGCGCCAAGACGCTTCAGGCCGTAACGGGCGTGTGGCGTCACCTGAGGGCGTGGCCAGAGGCGCGCCTGCGCAGATGGCCTCTGTCGTCGGCTGTAAAGAGCTCGCGAGCCCGCTTCGGGGTGCGCGGGGAGCGGGAAATACTAGGAGAGCTTTGTGGGTCCGAGCGTTAGACGCGGACGTGGACGCTCGGACTAGGGTGGCCGAGGTCTCCGCTGTCGTGGAATTTAGTGAGGAAGGCATATGACTGAGGAAATGGCTCATTCCCCAAGAGACCTGTGCTGGGGGGGGCGGGGCGCAGCTGTGCTTTTGTGGTTCAGGCCAGGCAAGAACGGGTACAAAACAGTGTTTATACATTTTAATTGTCTGTGTGGGGGAGAGAGTATGGGCGTGCCAGGCCTCTTGCCGCTGCAAACGAACTCCAGACGCATGTGCCATTTTGTGAGCCCAGCCCTACGTGTGTCCTCGGGAATCCACCCCATGCCGGCACTTTGCAAGCACCTTTAACCACTGAACTATCTCCCCAGCCCTGTTTATGCATTTTTCATATGAAGGACATTTTTACCCATATTATTTTTTAAAGCTTCCTGGAAACCACCCATCACCCTTCCAAAATAAGGAAGACTGAGTGTAGTTCAGTGGGTCAAAGCCTTGAGTTCAATCCCTAGCAGCAGAGGGGAAAAAGATGGAAAGGTGAACAGTGAAAAATGCTTCCTGTCTGTTCAGCTTCTTCTGATCTCAAGAGTCCTATAATGGGAGGAAGGGCTGTAGCCATTCCCTCAAATACCCCCCCCCATCTTCCTATCATTGTCTTGTAACTCACACATCTGGCATGTTTGATATTTTTTCTCTTCAAGGGTGCTATTGGCATTCAGAGTGCAACAGTTCATGACATGGAAGACCCTTCTCATTGTAGAACTTTGTTTAGCATCCCTGACAACAAAGTGGTCATCACTACATGTCATCGGTGTACCTCGGTTACTTTGGCAACCCCTTTTCTTTAAAGCTATTTGTGAGTAGGCACAGTGGGCTAGAGAAAAGGAATATGCAATGTTCTTCACTCATGGAGCCCACATGAGCATTCAGGACTGGATGCCCCCTGGCCCCGGCATCCTGATCCTTTAACTCAAGCATTGACATGATCTTCCTTACTCTACTCTGATACTCTTCCCAGTGAGCCCAGTGTTTACCAAGTACAGATCTGATCTGTTACTCCCAGTTGTCAGAAATCTAAAACCCCTTCAAAACTTCCAGTGTCCTGGGGACTAAAGGGACCTACAGGTTTGGCCCCTGGTAGCCTCTCCAGCCTCATCTTGGTCTTTCATCTTCTTTCTCCCTGCTGTCAATCTACTTGGGCTTTCTTTCAGACTTGGTGGCTCCTACCCCAGTGCCTCAACACAACTCCCCTCAAGTTCCCCTTGTTTCATCTTCAACTACTTAGTCCCACTCAGGTTTCAGTTCCAGTCACTTCCCAGGGAAACCTTCCCTGACACACTAGAGGCTTTTTTTTTTTTTTTAATAGATTCTCACCCTAGCCCAGGCTGACCTGGAACTTACTCTGTAGTCCCAGGGTGGTCTCAAGCTCACAGCAGTCCACCTACCTCTGTCTCCTGAGTGCCAGGATCAAAGGTGTATGCCAGCGTGCCCAGCTTTACTGGATGCTTTTTATTGGAGGCTACTATGTGTACACGAAAAGCAACTAGGGTTGGGGTGTAATAGGTGGCAATGAATTTGAGACCTTGACGAACTGATTTGGAGCATCTGGCAGAGAAAAGAACCAACAAGTGAAACGTGAGGCAATTCTGTGGCAATAATGGGGCCTCCTAAGCTGACTGGTTGGGGCTCTGTGTGTAGAGAAGCAGAGATAGCTCCATCCCCAGGGTCTGTGGGCCAGGCATGCCCAGTACAAGCAAGTCTCTGACATCCGGCTGTGAATGCTGTCTTTGTTTAGGAATTAGGGCTACTAAGGATGCCAAAAGAAATGAGTGATTTATCAATGGTATCAGTGGTATGTGAAGCCTAATTCCTGTGTTTGTACAAAAGTAAAGTCGTGAGGCCCAACCCCATCCCCCAGGCAGCCAGAAAAATGCAGGCTTCATTCCTCCCCCAGATTCTACTTCCCCAAAACACAGGGGGAAAGCATTAGTTTAAGGAAGGAACAATAGTTACCAGTTGTCTACCTGAACAAGCTACCATTTGGCTTCAAATTTGCTGACCTTCCAGCCTACAGCTGGGATTTATCCATAATGTAGTTTCTGACTTAAATGATCAAATCACTGAGACCAAATGGACATTGGTTAAAATGACTGCATTCATTTTGGCCTCTGAGCAAATGTTTTTAATTTTTGTATGTGATATGAAATTCCTGACCTCCTAAGTACTGGGCTAAGAACCAACAATTTCTATCTTCCACAATTTACAGTGATATACCTCCCTGTATCTTAAAATATAGTGCTTTTCAAAGCACTTCAACAATTAAATCTTGTTTCATTCCAGAGACCACACTGAAAGGCTGCTAGAGCAGGTACTTGATTCCAGGTCAAAGTTGCAATTCCTTCTTGTGCCTCAATTTCTCTCCATGTAAAAGAGACCGTGTGATGGGTTGTAGTATGAGAATTCCCAGCGAATTAATTCCCAGATGAAAAGCAGAATAGTGGCAGACCGTGGGCAATACTCAGTGAACACTAATATTCTCATACTAGAACTGCTGTTGCATCCTAGGGGCTTATCAGATTTTGTATCAGAATAAAGCTTAGCTTCCTACCCGGAGAAGTTTCCCCTTTGTGAGAGTATTCCCAGAGCACTGCAGGTCTGTTCTTTCCATTACTGCTTTTTTTTTCTTGTACCTTCTGCCCCACCCAAGCTGTGCTGACTGTTCCCTTTGTAATCTTCTGCCCACTCATAACTTTTCTTGTTTATTAAACCAGAAACAACCATGTACAACTAGTAATCATACTATCTTCTTTCCACCTGAGCAGACTTCTAGAGTTTATGCATGTTCATAGTCACTATGATCTTTGAATTTGGTTGGTATTTGGGTTTGGGCACCATGAAAGTTAATAACCTTAACTTTCTGAGTTATTCTTTCTTGGCTACTGGCCATACCACTGGAAACCACAAGGTAGACTGGTTTAAGATACATTGAGAAACACCAGAAGGTACTGGATGGAAGCTGTTCGAATAGGAGCTTCTTGGGAATGGCATGTGAGGTTAATTAATGTTGTGAGACCCTCTTAGGAGTCATGCAAGGATGGCCATGAGGGTTCCAATTTATACATATTGCCTCCTTTTATGATTGGACTTAAGACATTAACATGTGATTTTCTAAAAAGCATATGGGCATTTTTTAAAACCAAAATCCCACCAGCATAGAACCAACCATCATTGCATCTTACCTTGAAAGCCATATTGGCAGATGCCAGCAGATTAACATGGGAGCACAGTAGCAAAAGTCACAAATATTGACTGACACCAGCTTCTGGAATGCTTTTATTTTTGTAAGGGGAGGGAGTTCCATATCACAACAAAAATCCCAAAGACTAGCATATGATGCCCTTCTGGGGCAAGTCAAATGTGGGGCCAGGTTCTCTTCCCCAGCAGATCTTCCTGGCGGAGATGAATAGGAACAACATTGGTATTTCCAAAACCACCACACCCATAAATATTTCTTAATACTCCTCCTCAGGATGCTCATGGTTTTGAAACAAGGGGAAAATATACCAATCATATCTCTAGAATCAGGACTCTGGTAGAGCTGAACTGCTTCACAGTTCTTCCTGTCCAGCCCTGGCAATGGGCCTGGATTGTGATGACCTCTCTTTTCAAAACCACCAAGTTCAAGTAATCTCTTTTTCATCTTTTTAAAGAGAATGCAAAGCCCTAACCAGAAAATGCACAGCTAAACCTTTCCACTTAACAAATAAGCATCTTCCTCTCAGAAGCAAATTGTTCATCCCAGAGACCCCAGAAAGTCTATCTGCATGAGGAGCTTTAGAGTGTTGCTTCCAGGTAGAAAGGTCATCTGAGGTCAGTTATGAAAGTATAGGAAATATTTCAATTAAGAGACAACCCCCCACTAACTTAACATTTGTGAGTAAACGCTAACAAATATTCTGGTAGTACTGGGGTTTTTCTCAGATGCATAGAAACAGCTATAATGAATGAAAAGAGGGATAATTATGAAAACGGACATAAACATCTTGGTTATATTTTCAAAACTGTAAAGGTACAAAAAATTGGATCCTAAGTATGAAAAGTTGCTGTGACAGTAAGTGGGATAAGTGGAGTGCATCAGCTTGGCTGGGAATGAAGCTAACAGTTCAACAAGAAAAGCAGTAAACAAGGAACATGTTGGGAGTCATTCACAGAAAAGAGTCAGCTGGAATGGAGGTATTCTCTTGTTCTCTTTTGCTTCCAGTGTTGATACAAAAATACAATTTAATAGGACTTCAACTCCCTAGCAGCAAGATCCTCCTATAGCATCCATTTCCCTGGACTTTATTTGCATCATGACCAAAGTTAAGTCAGGAGAAAACCTCACACCTCCCCACCCCCACCCCAGCCAGATTAGGCCCTGCTATCTATCATAGTTCCCACTGGCAAAGTAAAGGTCACATATGCCACAGATTATGTATAAAATAAACTTGCAGCCTCAGGAATCAGAAATACCTTCTCCCATTTTTTTAATAGTCTTTACATTAAAGTGCCCCAGCCAGTGGGGGACAGGGAAGAGTTTTCACCTGGGCCAGGAGGTTGTGAAACTCCTTCACTGCCTGTGTGTGAGCCACAGGATTTAGCACCAGATGCTGGAAGAGATTGACAGGCTCAGCATTCCGAAATGTCTTGGGGACGGGGATGGTCATGGGCAGGAAGGTATTACCAATGAGGAAATGATGGAGAGACCTTTGCTGGAGGCCCTGGCCCAAGAACCAGAGAAGATCCTGGAGCCGCTTAGACAGCATGTTGTGCTGCCAATCTGTTAAGGGTAGCCGTAGCAACAGGTGCATTAGGGCTGTTTTGAAGTGGTAGGAGTTGAGGATGGGGTGGGATGCCCCAGGGGGTAAGCTCTGGTGGTTCTGGAGACTCAAAATTATCTGCAAGCACTTGAGGTGACAAGTGTTTTCAGGAGCAAAGCGCCCTACAAGCTTCAGGAATAAGTGCTCACAGGCTGCAAAGGACTCAGGCCAGTGCACACTGGTGAGTTGTTCCTGCTCAGAGGCCTGACTCACCAGGTAGACCAAGGTGTCTTCCCGTTGCACCCCCAAGATCAAGCTGATGGACAGAAAGCGTCCAGAACGGTAATCCAGCCTGAGCTTGCAGGAGGTGGTAGAAGGTGGGAGAGTGAGCTTAAAGTCATACTTGTGGGCCACCAGGGCCCAGGCATTGCCTACCATGTTCCGGAACCATTGCACAGTCTTACACACATCCAAATGCAAGCCAGTGCAGAGAGCTGCCGTGATGGAGCTGGCACACTTGCCCAAGACAGCCGAGTGGTCCCTGTGGTGGTGCACCAGGCACAAAACATCCCCTAAAAGCTTCTCGCGCTTACATATGCATTCGGAGTCCACACGCACGGAGCCACAACGGCGACCCAGGACCGGATCCCTCATCTCCAAGACAAACATAGTACCCTGTGGGGGGACAATGGGCACGAGGACATCGAAGTTCTGGGTCTCATGGAGGGTCCCCCACTTTTCAAAGGCAGCCCCGATGCCCAGACAGTCCTCCAACTGTGGGTGAGCCTCCCGGCGACTGAGCACCCGGCAGGCCTCAATGAGATCATCCACAAAGCTCTCCACGAACTCACAGGTGCAGGGCAGGTCACGGATGGCATTTTGAACATAATATTTGTAAAAGGTTTCCAGGGGCTCTTGGGATGGGAAATTAGTAAACCAGTTGTTAAAAGCGGCAGGCACAACATGGACTTCCTCCTCTTCCTCATCGCTACTGGAGTCAAAGGCTGGCTCATGCTGCATGTTCTGTCGCAGGAGCTCAAAGATGAGAAAAAGGCAAAAGAGGCCAGCATTCCACAGGTTTCCCAGCATCCAACTCAGAGCCCCCTCCTGGCCTCTGGCCTGGAATGACCATCCTATGTCTTTCTTCCCTAGCACCAATTGGTCACTGGTTTTGTCCCCTCTCCAAAAGTCTTCTGCCTTCTGTTTCTGTTCAGCAGCTCGCTTTTTCTCTTCAAACTCTATCTCTAACTGCCGCATCTCCTCGCTCATCCGCTTCTCCAGCTGCCGACTCCTGGCTAGTGTGTCCAAATCCATTCGGTCACTGACCATCAGGGGGTGGTGAACAACATACATCACTGCCAAGAACAGCAGGCTTAGGACAGCCATGGAGGCCTCTGCATCTGGAGAAGTAGGAGGGTGGGGGTCAGTGGTGATCTTCTGCATGTGTTTGCTCTCCAGCACATATTCCCAGAGCCTTGACACCCCAAATCCTGGATATCAGCTACCCAGAAGGAACAGAAGGCTCACAGAGTGGGGCTTGGACAGAGCAAGGGTGGTTTGCCTGGGAAGAGATTTGGGGAAAGTGGGAAGCAGCAGAATGTGCCACTGAGTCAACTGTTTTCCTTCCACATGGCGTGGGTGGTAGCTAGGTTTCCAGAGGATGGACATGAAACTGGTTTTATTTCAGTGTAGAATAGGGAGGGAGACCTTCGTGGTAGGGTGGCCTCACCCGACTCATCAGTCCACCTTAGGCACCAGATATACCCGCCGATCCTAGAGGCTCCCTTCCACAGGCAGAAAACACAGAGTCTGCCTGGGTAACACCTTCCCCCTCCCTATGTGGCCAGCCCTAGGCCCTAGCTGCAGTATCCCACTTCCTCTGTGACTGCACAATTCTGCTCACCCTATGTCACCAGGCCACTCAGCCTCAACCCTCTGCCCAGTGGGTGCCACAGAAGCTTGGTGCTGCCAGCTCCTTTGTACTGTGCTCTCTGCGGTCCCAAGGGGGCTACCAAATGCCCATCAATGCAAGTACATTATTCAGCCCTGAAACTCCCTGAAGAACTGGAGAGCTAAGGCCCACCTGACAGCTGGTAGTGGTGGTTCCTCAGTCTGCCCCCAACCCCCGCCCCCCGCCATCACCAAAGCTCGAAGTTTCTGGCCTCTTTCATCCCAATAACTCATACCCTACTAGGCTTATCGAGGGTCGTGAAGGACTATGTCCTGGGGATACTGAAGCCAGGTGAGGAGCTCCCCAGAATTTGGCCTTGTTTAGACTCACTACTACCGTGTTAACGATTACAAAGTTACCCTGGGCTTTGACTCAAAGTGGAGGTCTCTCTACTATTCATAACTTGCCCAACTCCCACTCCCAGAAATGTATATTCTCCATCTATCCAGATCAAATTAAGGACCCAAACCTCAGGGTTCGGCCGGGGAGCTGGGGGCAAGTTACTCACCATCGGTCGGGCAAACGCGGTCTTAAAGAGGCCGCGCCGCGAGGCCGCCCCTGCCTTCTCCTCCCGGCGGGGTGAGTGCTCGGGGTTCACCGCCTGGACCGACCACGGGTGTGGCCGCGGCCCCGGCCCCCTCTCCCGGGGCACAGAGCATGTTTGCCCTAAGGTCTAAGGGTGGTGGTCGGCGGGCTCCTGCGTCTCCCTACCATGAGGTGCGCCGCTCCGAGGACGCGCCCGCAGAGGAGGCTCCCTGGGTCTGGGCTCCGCCCCGACCCGGCCCGCGAGCTCAGCGGGCAAGCTCCGCCCGGAGGGAAGGTCCTCCCGCGCGCTCCCCCTCTGGCCCCAGGCCCGCAGACAGCCGCGCAGCGTCGCTGGTGCCACAGGGCAGGTCCTGGAGAGTATATGCTTACTGGGAATTTAGGTGTGAGGACCATGCCGGCGAAACCAGGAGTTGACTGGGAAAGTCCACACAGAGATGTCTTTCTCCAATCAAAGTCACTAAAGAAAGGAACAGAGATAGGAAGATTGCCGTGAGTTCGAGGCCACCCTGAAACTACGTAGTTCCAGATCAGCCTGAGCTAGAGCAAGACCCTACCTCGAAAAACCACAACAAAAAGTAGTTATGGAGCTTGAGAGATAGCTCGGCAGATAAGGCACTTGCCTGCAAAGCCTAGCGACCCAGATTCAATTGAGTCCCCAGTACCCACGTAAAGCCAGATGCACAAAGTGGCCAATGCATCTGGAATTCGTTTGCAGCAAGCTAAAGGCCCTGGTGTGCCCATTCTCTCTCAGGTTCGCTCGCTAGCGCCCTCTCTCTCTCTCTCTCTCTCTCTCTCTCTCTCTCTCTCTCTCGTCTCTGCTTGCAAATAAATACAAAAAATGTAATTATAAGCCTGGTGTGGTGGCGCACGCCTTTAATCTCAACACTCCGGAGGCAGAGATAGGAGGATCTCTATGAGTTCAAGGCCAGCCTGGGACTATACAGTGAATTCCAGGTCAGCCTGGGCCAGAGTAAGACCCTTCCTCGAAAAAAAAAAAGTAATTATGCTGGACGTGGTGGTGCACGTCTTTAATCCCAGCACTCGGGAGACAGAGGTAGGAGAATCACTGAGAGTTCAAGGCCACCCTGAGACAACATAGTTTATTCCAGGTCAGCCTGGGCCAAAGTGAGACCCTACCTGGAAAAAACAAACAAACAAAAAAAAAGTAATTATATATTTGGAGCAATGAATGTGTTCAACTGAAATCATATGCTTGAAAATATGTTTGGTAGGAACAATTTTTCTGAAAATATTTTCAAAGTATATGTAAAATCTTATTACCATGTAACATTTGCAATCAATCAATTAATATGATAGGTCTGGGCTGAAGATTCCAGACATAAACCACACCTGTGCTGAAGATTTTTACAAAGCTGGGTGACTAAGTTTTGTGGTTATGGAGAGTAAAATGTTGTAGAATGGGAGCCTTAGAGAGGGAGGGGATTTGATGGAGAATGGAGTTTTGAAGGGAAATAGGGGGAGGGGAGGGAAACATCAGGGTTTATTGTCTGTAAGTATAGAAGTTGTCAATAAAATTTTTTTAAAAAAAGAATGGGAGCCTTAAGCTAGTTTTGGTCCCTTTGAAAATCATTTGCCTATCCCTGTATCAGACCTAGTTAGCCTCGTGACTATCAAAACCTTTATTTTATATTTGAGAGAGAGAAAGAGGCAGAGAGAGAGGAGGAGGAGGAGGAGAATGAGCGCAACCAGGGCCTCCAGCCACTGCAAACAAACTCCAGATGCATGCGCCCCCTTGTGCATCTGGCTTAGGTGGGTCCTGGAGAATCCAATTGGGATCCTTTGGCTTTGCAGGCAAACACCTTACCCACTAAGCCATCTCTCCAGCCCCTGTCAAAATCTTTAACATGTAACCTGGCATGGTGGCACACGCCTTTAATCCCAGCACTCGGGAGGCAGAGGTAGGAGTATTGCCATGAGTTCAAGGCTATCCTGAGATTACATAGTTCCAAGTCAGCCTGGACTAGAGTGAGACCCTACCTCGAAAAACCGAAAAAAAAAAAAACTTTAATATGTATTCTCAGCAGACCTCTGACTTCAACTAATCCAAAAGCTAAGAATACCGTCAACATCTGAAACCTATAGCAGAGTTTTCTCTATCTGCATATCTGTTTCCCTACCAATGGATCTAGTCAGTGCCTTGATGAATGACTTTCTTTGTTCTCTAACTACTAAAATCTCATGTGACCACTTCCACTCTGGAACATTGTCTTTTGGGGAAACTTGAATTTATGTTCCTGGGCCATAGTAATTTATATTTGACTCAAGAATACACTCTCTCTTATTCCCTTTGAGGTGAGAGCATCAACCATTCTGGCGCATGAATGTGGGGTCCCAATGATGGTCTACTTTCACCCAAGCAGTCCACCCAGATCAGCACCAGATACTAGCACAGGACCCTTTGTGCCTGGCCATTGGTGTCATCTCCTCAGTGGATGTTGGTGAGCTCTCTCTGGGACTTGGATCTCTGTTGGTCTGGCCAACAGTTCATTGGTTTAACCTGAGGTGGTTGTTTGAACATTCTGTTTTGTTTTAAGAGCACTCCATTGTTTGGATCCTATTTTGTTTTCAGGCATTTGATTTACTTTTTAATTTTATTTAATTAATTTATTTATGTTTGGTTTTTTGAGGTAGGGTTTCGCTGTAGCTCAGGGTGACCTGGAATTCACTATGTAGTCTCAGGGTGACCTTGAACTCATGGCAATCCTCCTACCTCTGCCTTCCAAGTGCTGGGATTAAAGGCATGTGCTACCATGTCTGGCTTTTATTTGATTTACTTTTTAAATATTTATTTATTTATTTATTTATTGGACAGATAGAGGCAGGTAGAGAGAGAGAAAGGGCACACCAGGGCCTTCAGCTGCTGCAAACTCCAGACACATGTGCCACCTTGGGCATTTGGCTTATGTGGGTACTGGGGAATCGAACCTGGGTCCTTTGGCTTTGCAGGCAAGAAGCTTAACTGTTAAGCTATCTCTCCAGCCCTTGATTTACTTTTGTTTTCAGAACATTTTTTGCTAGCATTTGGCCTGTTTCAACCACCATTCCTCCAATGCCTAATTCAGCAATTTTTTCTGCTGTCTCTTCTGATCATTGAAAAGCTTGCTGCTTTCAGTTCAGAAATTCCATGAACAGCTAATTATAAAGATACCAAACACTTGAGACACTTGTCCCCTCTAGTCCAACAAGGTAGAGGTGTGAAGGGGAAACCCCCAAATTATACCCCATTCCTGAGTCAGAAGAAATTTGATTGGCTCAACCAAGAAGACACATTAGGGTTGACTGCCCACTGTCTTAAGTCCTGTCACATTCCATAAATATACAGGGCTAGCTGGAGATACAGTGGGAGGAACTGACCTCGGGATGAGAGCTGGGGAAACTACTCCTGTGGTGGTTTGATTCAGGTGTCCCCCATAAACTTGGGTGTTCTGAATGCTAGGTTCCCAGCTGATGGCAACTTGGGAATTAACACCTTCTGGAGGCAGAGTATTGTTGGGGGTGGGCTTATGGGTATTATAGCCAGCTTCCCCTTGCCAGTGTTTGGCACACTCTCCTGTTGCTGTTGTCCACCTTATGTTGACCAGAGAGTGATGTCCACCCTCTGCTCATGCCATCGTTTTTCCTGCCATCATGGAGCTTCCCCCTCGAGCCTGTAAGCCAAAATAAACCTCTTTTTTCCCACAAGCTGCTCTTAGTCGGGTGATTTCTGCCAGCAATGCGAACCTGACTGCAACAGTAAAGTGGTACCGAGGAGTGGGGTTGCTGCTAGACACCTGACTGTGGCTTTGGCCTTTTGGAGCTGATTTTCAAGAGGAATGTGGAAGGATTTGAAATCTTGGCCTAAGAGATGCCTTTCAGTGTTGTAAGTACAGCTCGATGGACTATTCTGGTCAGAGCTGAAAGACCTGAATGCAGTAAGAACTAAGGACTGTGAGGTTTGGCTTATGAGGGTGAGAAAGAGCTTTGCTTGGACTGGGCTAGCAGTTTGTATGAGAAGCTTACTGTTATGCCCGTGTCCTGAGAAGTTGTGCAGGGTTGCTTTGCGTAGAAATAAACTGGTGTGAGCAGAGGGATATGGCACAGAAAAAATGAAATCTTTGGGTGAACTCTGCCCATTCAGCTGCAAATGAGAGATTACAACCTTTGAGATTAGGCCAGCTGACCTGCACTGGGGTAACAGGAAGAATGCAGACTCTTTTGAAGGGGCCTGAATGCTGAAGGAGTGTCCTGTTCTTCAAAGTCTGATTTATTCCCCCCTGGATTAACAAATTGGCACCCTACCTGGTATTATGGAGTATAACAAATGCAGGAAAGAGAGGGTCGTTGAGTTTGTAATGCGGTCTTGTGTTTTGGAAATGGCCATGGGCAGTGTGAAGCAGGTTTGCTGGATGCCTGCATGGAGATCCTATGGGGCCGTGAGGATGGACTGTGGGTTGCAGTGGAGACCCAGTGGAGATGCCGGGATTATGAGATGGCTGCCAAGGAGGGCTGCCAGCCCTGGATGAAGTTTCCAGGACTGTGAGTAGCCTAGCTGGAGGGGTGGAATTGGAACTCCAGAGACTTGTTGCTGGTTAGAATTATCGGTCTTGGAGATTTGTCACTGACTAGAGTTGTTGAACTTGGAATTACAGAGTTTGACGTTTGCCCTGGTTGGTTAAAATCTTGTATTGGTTAAGTATTTCTTTGTTTTGCCCAATGCCATCCTTTGCAGTGTGAATGTTTTATTCTGTGCCATTATGGGTTTTTTGGGGATATTTTTGGTATTATGGCTCAGTTAAAAGATCTTGGATTATGGGGACGAATGAACATCATTGGAATTGATAAAAACTATGGGGACTTTTAAATTTGCATGAATGAATTGCATTTTACATCGTGTACAGTTATCAGTTTATGGGGGCCAGGGGCGGAATGTGGTGGTTTGATTCAGGTGTCCCCCATAAACTTCAAGTGTTCTGAATGCTAGGTTCCCAGCTGATGGCAACTTGGGAATTAACACCTCCTGGAGGCAGAGTATTGTTGGGGGCAGGCTTATGGGCATTATAGCCAGCTTCCCCTTGCCAGTGTTTGGCACACTCTCCTGTTGCTGTTGTCCACCTTATGTTGACCAGAGAGTGATGTCCACCCTCTGCTCATGCCATCGTTTTTCCTGCCATCATGGAGCTTCCCCCTCGAGCCTGTAAGCCAAAATAAACCTCTTTTTTCCCACAAGCTGCTCTTAGTCGGGTGATTTCTGCCAGCAATGCGAACCTCACTGCAACAACTCCCAAAAGCAGTACATGAATCTGAAACCAACCAACACAAATCCTGCTAGCAAGCACAGGGAAGCTTATAACAAAAATTCAAGGAAAGAGGACAGGGGAGATGGCTCAGTGGGTAAAACACTTGCCGCACAAGTGTGAGGACATAAGTTCAAGATGCCCAGCACCCATAAAATGCCAGGCATGGTGGCACATGCCTTTAATTTTAGAGCTGGGGAGGTGGCAATCCCTAGAGCTTACTGGCTAGTTAATCTAGATGAATCAATGGGGTCCAGGTTCAGTGAGGCAGCCTGTCTTAATACACAAGGTAGTCAAGTGAGTAAGGATACCTGATGTCAACTTCTGACTTCCACACGCAGGCATACACACATACACAAGCACCACACATATATGAATATATATGTGCATCATATATAAACATAAAAAAAATTAAAGGAAGAGGGCTGGAGAGATGGCTTAGCAGTTAAGGCGTTCGCCTGCAAAGCCAAAGAATCCCGGTTCGACTCTCCATGACCCACATAAGCCAGATGCACAAGGGGCTCATGCATCTGGAATTTGTTTGCAGTGGCTGGAGGCTCTGGTGTGCCCATTCTCTCTATCTCTTTCTCGCTCTCAAATAAATAAATAAATAAATAAATAAATAAATAAATAAATAAAAAATTTTTTAAATGTTTAAAAAAAATTCAAGGAAGAGCTGGGAATGGTGATACACCCCCTTTAATCCCAGCACTTAGGAGGCTGAGGTAGGAGGATCACTGTGAGTTCAAGGCCACCCTGAGACTACATAGTGAATTCCAGGTCAACCTGGGCTATAGTGAGACCCTACCTCAAAAAAACAAAACAAAACAAAAAAAAAAGCCGGATGTGGTGGTGCACACCTTTAATCCAAGCACTTGGGAGGCAGAGATAGGAGAATTGCTATGAGTTCGAGGCCACCCTGAGACTATATCGTGAATCCCAGGTCAGCCTGAGCTAGAGTGAGACCCTACCTCAAAAAAATAAAAAATTCAAGGAAGGAGGAATTATTTGTAGAAAAACTTCCACTTGGTATTCCAGCTGGTTTTATGTTTGATAATTATGCTAACTCAACATACAAGAATTTGGGAAAATGGGGAGATCTAACAATAACTTGCTCTATGGTTCCTTCAATGAGGAACAGTTTATTTTATTTTTATTTCTGGTTTTTGGAGGTAGGGTCTCACTCTAGTCCAGGCTGACCTGGAATTCACTATGTAGTCTCAGGGTGGCCTCAAAATCACGGTGACCCTCCTACCTTTGCCTCCTGAGTACTGGGATTGAAAGTGTGCACCACCACGCCCAGCTTTATTTATTTATTTATTAGAGAGAGGGAAAGAGAAAGAGGGAAAGTGAGAATGGGCATGCTAGGACCTCTAGCCACTTCAAACGACCTCCAGATGCGTGCGCCCCCTGTGCATCTGGCTCACGTGGGACCTGCAGAATAGAACCTGGGTCTTTAGGCTTCGCAGGTATGTGCCTTAACCGCTAAGCCATCTCCAGCCCAAGAATACTTTATATTCGTAACTCTTTTGCATAATAATCTAGAAGTTTTAGGAATAGAAGTAAAGATCATAAGCCTTTTTTTTTTATTTTTTTTAGGGTTTCACTTTAGCCCAGGCTGACCTGGAATTCTCTATGTAATCTCAGGGTGGCCTTGAACTCAAGGTAATCCTCCTACCTCTGCCTCCCAAATGTTGGGATTAAAGGCGTGCGCCACCACACACACCACACACAAGAAGCCTATTGTAAGTTAAATTTAAAAATGTAAGAAGGCCTGGAGAGATGGCTTAGCCGTTAAGGTGTTTACCTGCAGAGCCAAAGGATCCTGTTTTGATTCTCTGGGATCCACGTAAGCCAGATGCACAAGAGGGCGCATGTATCTGGAGTTCGTTTGCAGTGGCTGGAGGTCTTGGCATGCCCATTCTCTCCCTCTCTCTCTCTCTCTCTCTCTCTCAAAAATAAAATAAAATAAAATATATTTTTTAAAAATGTGTAAGAATTGCCAGGCATGGTGGTCCACACCTTTAATCCCACCATTTGGGAGGCTGAGGTAGGAGGATTGCTGTGAGTTTGAGGCCAGCCTGAGACTAATTCTAGGTCAGCCTGGGCTAAACAAGATCTTACCTCAGAAAACCAAAAAAAAAAAAAAAAAAAAGTATAAGACTAGAAATGATAGTATTGTTAATTAAAAAAAAATTAACAAGGAGCCGGGCATGGTAGTACACACCTTTAATCCCAGCATTTGGGAGGCAGAGGTAGGAGGATTGCCATGAGTTCAAGGCTACCCTGAGGCTACATGTGAATTCCAGGTCAGCCTGAGCTGGTGTGAGACCCTACCTAAGAAAAAAAAATTAACAAGGGCTGGAGAGATTGCTTAGTGGTTAAGGCATTTGCCTGTAAAGCCCAAGGACACATGTTTGACTCTCCAGGTCCCACATAAACCAGACAAAGGTGAGGCAAGCACAAGGTTGCATATGCCCACTAGGTGGTACAAACATCTGGAGTTCAATTTCAGTGGCTCTCTGTCTTTTTCTCTCTCATTCTAAAATTTAAAAAGTTAACAAGATTCAAAGACTATATACAAATTAAAGAAAGACATTAGGAAATTAATAAAAAGTTTTAGAGGCTATGTCAGAACTAAAGATAAATTGTAAGGAATGTAATTATTTTTACCTCCTCCTCCCCTAACTCATCTATGCTTTTCTGACTATACCTTTTCCTCCTTCCTTATATCCAAGTACAACAAGATTCTGTATCAGAGGACAAAATTGTTATGGCCTGTTTTAAAATAAAATATAGACAGAGAAGACATACAGTATTATAAATACTCCTTGGGAGGTAGGATATAATGACAGATTAAATTAAGGGGACAGTGGTTGGGAAAGGAACCCCTCATCCCAGAGTCTGGTTGAAACCTCTGGCAAGCAAAGAGCTATAAATTCCATGGGCTGGAGAGATGGCTCAGTGGTTAAAGCTCTTGCCTGCAATGCTAAATGACATGGGTTCAATTCCCCAGTACCCACATAAAGGCAGATGCACACAGTGGTGCACTCACCTGGAGTTCATTTGCAGTGGCTAAAGGCCCTGGCACACTCATCCTCCTTCCCCTTCCCCCTTACAAATCAATCAATAAATAAAATATGTTAAAAATTCCAGCACAATGAAAACATTTGCTGTGAAGGTTGTCTACACAGAGACATGATTATTTTCATATAGAGATGTTTCAAATAAGAATGTTAAAACAAGCTAGGCATGGTGGCACATGCCTTTTATCCCAGCACTTGGGAGGCAGACAGTATCACCATGAGTTCAAAGCCATCCTGAGACTACATAGTGAATTCCAGATTAGCCTGGGCTAGAGCGAGACCCTACCTAACCCCCAACCCCCAAAAAGAATGTTAAAATAGCAACAAGTCATGCTTAATGCCCAAGCATATATGGCCTTTCTCTTTTCCTAGATGTAAATCTGCAATTTTCCAAGTGTCTCACAAGAAACTCCATTTAAAATGGGCATGGTGTCATACCCTTAATCCCAGAATTTGGGAGGCAGGCTGAGGTAGAAGGATTGCTGTGAGTTCAAGGTCAGCCTGAGGCTACAGAGTGAGTTCCAGTCAGCCTAGGCTAGAATGAGACGCTACCTTGAACACCCCCTCCACACACACACACCCCACACAAAACTTCCATTCAACCCTTATGACCCTTATCATATCAGATAGCAATGCCTCCTCAACCACCCTATAATCTCATTTATTGAAAAAGAGGGACAGAAAGGGTTCTTAGTAACCTTTTGTGATAGAAATTGAGAATTACTGGTAAAACACTTAAGTGTAATTCTACTCTCAAAAGTTCACACTTAGGCTGAAGAGATGGCTTAGCAGTTAATGCACTTGCCTGCAAAGCCAAAGGACCCAGGTTTGATTCCCCAGGGATCATGTAAGCCAGATGCACAAGGTGGTGCATGCATCTGGAGTTTGTTTGCAGTGGCTTGAGGCCCTGGCGCTCTCTCTTCTCTCTCTCTCTCTCTCTCTCTCTCTCTATCTGCCTCTCTTTCTCTCAAATACATATTTTTTTTAAAAGCTCACACTCATCCTTTCTCTGAGCATTTTTCTATTAATATCCATTATAGCTTAAATCTATTTTAAACTCTCTTTCTCTTTTTTGGCTTTTCTAGGTAGGGTTTTGCTTGAGCCCAGGTTTTCCTGGAATTCACTATGTAGTCTCAGGCTGGCCTTGAACTCAATCCTCCTACCTCAGCCTCCCAAGTGCTGGGATCAAAAGCGTGTGCCACCAAGCCCCGTTTAAACTGTATTTCTCTTTTTTTAATTTTTGTTTATTTTTATTTATTAGCAACAGACACAGAGAGAAAGAGGCAGAGAGAGAGAGAGAACAGGTGCACCAGGGCCTCCAGTCAGAGCAAACGAACTCCAGATGCATGTACCACCATGTGCATCTGGCTTGTGTGGGTACTGGGTAATTGAGTCTTGAACCAGGGTCCTTAGGCTTCACAGGTAAGTGCTTAACCGCTAAGCCATCTCTCCAGCCCCTAAACTGTCTCTCTCTTTTTTTTAAAAGTATTTATTTATGTATGAGTGGGGGGGGAAAGAGAATGGGCATGCCAAGGCCTCTAGCCACTGCAAATGAACTCCAGAAGCATGCACCACTTTGTACATCTGGCTTTATATGGATATTAGGGAATTAAACTCTGGTCCTTAGGCTTTGCAGGCAAGTGCCTTAACCTCTGAACCATCTCTCCAGCCCAATTTTAAACACTGTTTCATACTGGCTTGTCCTGAAATTCTTTTTGACAACAAAGCCAAGAATCCCACCTTCACCTGAAAATAGTTGGCACAAGGAGCTGTCTCTGGCTCATGTCTTGTTGCCACTGACATCTTTTCTAGAGACCATGCAGGAACAATCTCTGGAGCAGTGTTGGTGAGTTACTGATGCAGGATTTTGGGGTTCAGGAGAGGTCTCCCAGACTTGTGAATGCCAATTTTTGGGTCCTTATCCTATTTAACAAAGAATTGATAAAAACAGACTCGAGAAGGATAAATTATGAATTATTGAATTTATTTAGGGAGAGCTTATGAATTGTGAGGTTTATTTAGGGAAACTGGTGTCTAGGAAAAGGCTAGGACAGAAGACAGGACCTAGAAGCCCATGCTGAAGGATTCAGAGAAAACACAACTAGTGTGGGAGCTGAGCATAAAAAGCCTAAGTTCTGCCCTCCACATAGGAGGAAGTTAAGAGGTCAAGTGGTGATGCACGCAGAGCTTCAGGAAGAGCAACAGAAAGAAGGCACCAAAGCAAGGATGGGGAAATTCAGATGCCAGAAAAATTAGTTAAAAAAATAGTCAAGGCCTGAGACTACAAAGTGAATTCCAGGGCAGCCTGGACTAGAGTGAGACCCTATCTCGAAAAACCAAAAATAAAAAATAAAGTCAAGGGCTGGAGAGATGGCTTAGTGGTTAAAGCGCCAGCAAAGCCTTATGACCCACATAAGCCAGTGGCTGGAGGCCCTGGCATGCCCATTCTCTCTCTTCCTCCCTCTCTCTCTCCTTCCTGTTCTCTCAAATAAATTAAAAAGAACTAACAAAAGCCAGGTGTGGTGGCACACACCTTTAATCCCAGCACTCAGGAGTCAGAGCCAGCAGTTCCAATCTCCAGGTCCCACATTTTACCAGATGCAGTGACTCAACCAGAGTGAAACCCACACTTGAAAAAAACCTAGCCAGGGCTGGAGATCTGGATTTCATTCACAGCAGCTGAGAGGCTGGTGGCAATCCCATCTTCTATCTGAGGTCCCCCCTTTCCAGATGTCTGACTCTATCCAAAAAAAAAAAATCTGCCATTCACAGCAGCTGAGAGGCTGGTGGCATCTCTATCTGACCTTTGGTCCCAGCACTGGGGAGGCAGAGGTAGGAGGATCACTGTGAGTTCAAGGCCACCCTGAGAATACAGAGTGAACTCCAGGTCAGCCTGAACTAGAGTGAGACCCTACATTGAAAAAACAAAAAACAAACAAAAAAACAAAAAAAAAAAAAAAAAAAAAAGTCAGGAGAGTTATTACACACGTGGTAGACCCAGAGTTTAAAAGAAATTCAAAGTGAAAAATGTATCTGGAAACAAAAACCAAAGATTACTCAAGTAAAAGACCAGAGAGGACTAAGAGATAGTGAAAGGCTCAGACATCAAAGAGAAATCATACATATAATCAAAGTGAGAAATTACCGCAAAGCACAACAGATAGAAGGCAAGCAGGGAAATACCCAGGTGGAGAGAGTCCAATTTACAATGCCTGTTCAGACAGAAGAGACCATAGGGAAAAGAGGGAGGTTTGCAGGCGATAAGTTCATTATAGCTAATTAAAATGGATTTTGTTGCTGGGCATGGTGGTGCACACCTTTAATCCTAGTGCTTCGGAGGCAGAGGTAGGAGAATCGCCATGAGTTCGAGGCCACCCTGAGAATACAGAGTGAATTCCAGGTCAGCCTGGGCTAGAGTGAGACCCTACCTCGAAAAACCAAAATAAAATAAAATGAAATGAAATGAAATGAAATGAAATGAAGAAATGAAATGAAATGAAGAAATGAAATGAAATGAAGAAATGAAATGAAGAAATGAAATGAAGAAATGAAATGAAGAAATGAAATGAAGAAATGAAAAGAAGAAAAGAAGAAAAGAAGAAAAGAAGAAAAGAAGAAAAGAAATATAAAAAATAAAAAATGAAATGAAATATAATTGTCAGACTCAGGTATGTAAGGGGAAGATCTGATTGGTTCCTGGCTGGATTGACCCCAAAACTTGCCCATCTTGGTAGTGTGTTAGGCCTTGGAAACAGCAGGGGGCGCTGCAGCTATTTTGGGTGAAACTGGATCAGTCCCGAATTCCAGTTCTGCCAAGGCAAGTCCTTTGACATTTATCTTCTGGTTCTGTCTCTGAGCTCCTCTATTCCTCACTATACTGCTTTAAAAAGTTAGTTTCTCGCCGGGTGTGGTGGTGCACGCCTTTAATCCCAGCACTCGGGAGGCAGAGGTAGGAGGATCGCGGAGAGTTCGAGGCCACCCTGAGACTACATAGTTAATTCCAGGTCAGCCTGGACCAGAGTGAGACCCTACCTTGCAAAACCAAAAAAAAAAAAAAAAAAAAAAAGCTAGTTTCTCCTGTCTCCTTCATTATCTTGACTTTTTCGGGTAGGGTCTCACTCTGGCCCAGGCTGCCCTGGAATTCCATTACAGTCAGGGTGGACTTGAACTCACATGTCCTCCTACCTCTGCCTTCTTTGATTAAAGCGTCCCACTCTGCCCAGAACCTTGACTCGCACTTAGCTGTTCCATTACAGTATTTGGAATTACATGTTACCTTGATTTCTTTGCTTCCCTTTTCTGGCCAGAACCACACATAAGGCTTAATGAATGTCAAAACGTTAGGAAATCCCCTCCTAAGACTACATAGTGAATTCCAGGTCAGCCTGGATTAGAGTGAAACCCTACCTCAACCCCCAAAAAAAAAAAATAGGTTAGGCAATCCCTTAGAACCATCCATACCCTATCTCTGAGTCAGATAGGACAATTCATACTTATTCTAGAAGACTGTAAGAGCTGATACCCCTGATGTTCTAAGCCATTCTCTTGCCTCTAAGGCCCTGTTGAGATGAACTAATTCTGGGGTGACAGGTAGAGGGTTGAACCTCATTAAGAGTACACTCTGGTCTGACTACTTGGGAACTTCCAGCTGTGAGTTTTTCCCTCTTCTGGACCTGGGCTGGCTGGGAGGGCCCTCTAGCCTTTCCACATGGGCTTCTTTATCCCCTCCAGTCCCCACCACCACCATTGCATGAGCTCCTTTTCTTTCCTCCTTCCTTCCTTCCTTCCTTCCTTTCTTTTCTTTCTTTTCTTTCTTTTCTTTCTTTTCTTTCTTTCTTTTCTTTCTTTCTTTTCTTTCTTTCTTTTCTTTCTTTCTTTCCTTTCTTTCTTTCCTTTCTTTCTTTCTTTCTTTCCTTTCTTTTTTGGTTTTGGTTTTTCAAGGTAGGGTCTCACTCTACTCCAGGCTGACCTGGAAATCACTATGTATTCTCAGGGTGGCCTCGAACTCATGGTGATCCTCCTACCTCTGCCTCCCAAGTGCTGGGATTTAAGGCATGTGCTGCCACCCCCGGCTTGGCTTATTTTTTTTCCACGCTTTTTTCCCCGGCCCTCCACATGGGATCTTTAGCCACATGGGTGTCTTTCTTTTGCTGTGTACTTCCCTCAATAAATATAATAATTTAATTTAAAAATAGTACAATCTGGACCCAAAACACATCAGGAATGGTGATTTCTGTCTTGTTTATTCCTTTTTTATATATAATTTTATTTAGAGAGAGAGCAAGAATGGGCACACCAGGGCCTTCAGCCACTGTGAACAAACTCCAAACATGTGTGCCCCCTTGTGCTCATGGGTAACACTGCATGCTTGCATCATTGTGCATCTGGAGACATGGGACCTGGAGATTCAAACATGAATTCTTAGGCTTTGCAGGCAAGCACCTTAACCACTAAGCCATCTCTCCAGCCCTGTTTGTTTGTTTAGACATAGGGTCTCATTCTAGCTCAGACAGACATGGAACTGTGCAATCCCAGGCTGGCCTCAAACTCACAGTGATCCTCCTACCTACCTGTACCTCCTGGGTGCTGGGATTAAAGATATGGGCCACCATACCCAACAGGGATAGCCATTCATATACATTGTATGCTTCAGTCACTCTTTCCATCCTGAACCCCTCCTATCAGCATTCTACATGTCATTATTTTAACTGCTTTCTGTGAAGCTGTCAGCCTCAGATATGGAAAATTCTGCCAAGCTCCTCCTCAATGCCATGTCAGCAACTTGCTTTTCAGCTTCAGACTTTCTTCTGGTGAGATGCTGATTCTTGTTTTGAATTCTGGATTCACATTAGAAATTGTCTTAGCTGGGCGTGGTGGCGCACGCCTTTCATCCCAGTACTCGGGAGGCAGAGGTAGGAGGATCACTGTGAGTTCAAGGACATCCTGAGACTACAGAGTGAATTCCAGGTCAGCCTGGGCTAGAGTGAGACCCTACCTTGAAAAACCAAAAAGGAGGGGAAGAAAGGCGGGAAGGGGAAGGGGGAAGGAGGGAAGGCGGGAAGGGGGAAGGGGGGGGAAGGGGAGGGGAAAAGGAAAGGGAGGGGAAATTGTTTTGAGAAAGGGTCCTCCAAGTGTCCCAAGGTAAAAAGGGTGAACTTAGACTCTACAGGCCCTCAGTTCAGAATTAAAAATATATAAACAGGGGCTGGAGAGATGGCTTAGCAGTTAAGGCACTTTTCTGCAAAGCCAAAGGACCCTCGTTCGATTCTCCAGGACCCACATAAGCCAGATGCACAAGGGAGCACATGCATCTGGAGTTCATTTGCAGTGGCTGGAGGCCCTGGCATGCCCATTCTCTCTCTCTTTCTGTCTCTTTCTCTCTCTTAAATAAATAAATAAATAAATAAATAATATATATATATATGTATGTATGTATACAGGGTTGCAGAGATTGCTTAGTGGTTAAGGCACTTGTCTGGACCCATGTTCAACTTCCCAGAACCCATGTAAGTGAGATGCACATAGTGGCACATGCATCTGGATTTCGTTTGCAGGGGCCAGAGATCCTTATGCGTCTATTCTCTCTCTCTACTAAATAAATTAAAAATTAAAAAAATATACAAATATAGCTGCTATGTGTACCTAACTATATCATTGAACTGCTACCTAGAAGCAATAAAAGGTTTGCTAAGAGTAGACACAGGAATAGAAATTGCCCACACAAGATACAAGGATCCCAACACCTGGTCAATGGCAGTTGAATAGACAAGTGAGGTCTAACCCCAAGGAGGGAAATCAGTATGAGTATACCAGAAACACAATTGCCCTAAAGTGACTTGGGGAAAGTAGCGTGTGGTAGTGCATGCGTTTGATCCCAGCCCTTAGGAGGCTGAGGTAGGAAGAACACCTTGAGTTCTAAGCCAAGCTAGGTTATAGAGCAAATTCCAAGTAAGCTTGGGCCTAGAGGGAGACCCTGCTTCAAAAAATTCAGCAAATATTAATAAGTAATAACTAATCATAATGATGATGATAATCACACTAACAATTTTCAGAGGTCAGAGCCAGAGTAACCACAGACACAGAAATGATGTGTAACACCAGCACCAGCAGAGGACTCAATCTCTCTTGGAGAAAGAGTGCCTTGATCTGAGCCATAGTGATTTTTATTGTGAACCAAGACAAAGAAAAATGTTTGTGAATGTGAGGTGAAATTAAAAGCAGCTATACTTTAAGCAAGATAGCTCTGCCCTGAGTAAAATAGGGTGTAAGAGTTCAATAACTATATGTTACTTATAATATGAAGCCATAGGGAGTCATTCTGAGAACAGCGCAGGAAGTTCAACACAAGAATGTACTTAGGCAGTATGCCACCAAGCATGTCCAATTATTCTCTTTGTATGCTTGAGAATTCTTTGATCTCCTGAATTCAATTTTCTTTTTTTTTTTTTTTCTGAGGTAGGGTCTCACTCTGGCCCAAGCTGGAATTCACTATGTAGTCTCAGGGTGGCCTTGAATTCAGGGCAATCCTCCTACCTCTGCCTCCCAAGTGCTGGGATTAAAGGCGGCCACCACTCCCGGCTCTCAATTTTCTTCTTGCTCTCAGTTAACTCTTTCATTTCCCCCTTTTTGTTTATCAAGATTTTCTTTTTTTTCAGTGCTGAGGACTGAACCCAGGGCCTTGCGCTTGCTAGGCAAGCGCTTATCCACTGAGCTAAATCCCCAACTCTTGTTTATCAAGATTTTGAAGCATACTATTGAATACAGCTGCTCAATGATCAATTAATTGTTGGATGCTGGAGGTTCTTTTCCAGATTTCACATAAATATATGAAAACAATAATCAACACAATTAATATAATTAAAGTAGACCCCCCCAAACCATTTAAAGTGATCAAAAGGATTCAAATGAGAAACACTATCAGAAATGCTTTCTAATAATTATGTTCTGATAATTTCTTTAAGATTAGCGAATGTGGCCAAGCATGGTGGTGCACGCCTTTAATCCCAGCACTCAGGAGGCAGAGGTAGGAAGATCGCTAAGAGTTTGAGGCCACCCCTGAGACCACATAGTGAATTCCAGGTCAGCCTGAGCTAGAGTGAGACCCTAGCTCAGAAAACAAAAACAAAACAAACAAAAAAGATTAGCCAAAGTGTTTCTAATATTTCAGAACTTATATTTGTATGATTCAGTAGATGTTTATACACAGTATCCCAAGGAAATTGAGTAACATTCCAAGCTACAGGAGTAACACAAAACTGAGTTACATTCCAAAGACATTTGTCTCTGTAAGCTAACTAAATGATCTCCAAGCATAACAAGAGCTGATTCTAGGTCAGTAACTTCTGCACGTAACATACTATCAATATGACGTTGAGAGTTCCCTAACGTTTTAGAATTTTGATGTCATTGTTCTGTAAATTGAGTAGTTTGTATGCTTTGATGTAAAGCAATTCCAGCAGTTGCAGCCAGAGTTGTTATGGCAATAAGTCCAAGAATTACAGCAACTATGAGTCCAATAACTCTTTTTACTCAGTGTTTTATTGCAGGTGACATAGATTCCAGGATCATCATAGATGGAGATTCTTGCCAAGGTCTGGACATCTGCATTGGCATCCATACTCCTTCACAAGCTCTCAATATATAAATGTTTTCTGTAGAATAATTAAAATCTATAGAGGAGTTTAGACATATATATAAAGTACAGTTTAAACAAGTAACAGTAAAATTATTGTGGCTCCGTTGAGTTGATCCTTTAAGAAAAATATATAAAAATTGAACACATGCAGTAACATCATTATTTCTAAGGCGTGTCAATTTAGTATCATTAGTTGTATCATTTACCCACAAATTTCCAGAACCACATTGTCATTAATGCAGGAGGGATTTTCCATAAATGATATTGTATGGGACCTCCAGGTAAATGAGGAGCTGGGGCAGAATTGCCTCCACCATGCCAAGCAATTTTTTAAGATTTATTTTTATTTATCTATTAGAGACCAAGAGAGGGAGATAGAGAGAAAGAGAGATTGAGGGAGAGTGAGAATGGGCACGGCAGGGCCTCTAGCCACTCCAAACGAACTGCAGACACATGTGTCACCATGTGCATCTGGCTTACATGGGACCTGGAGAATCAAACCTGGGTCCTTAGGCTTCTCACAGGCAAGTGCCTTAATCACTAAGCCATCTCTCCAGCCCCCAAACAATTTTTGAATGGTTTGACTTCACATAAATGTTTTTTTCCCCCATCATTATCCCATGTCAATTCCTTTCCTTCTTTTTTTGTTCAGGCCAAGCCCCTAGGCCTCCAAACTATGGTGATTCCATAAGAACTATTAAGTAAAACCTGAACTTCTGGCCCTCTACATTGAGTCCAATGTACTTAATCATCAATACGAGTGACTTGACATGGTGGTTATGAAGGAGGAGCAAATGTTGAATTGACTATTCCTGTTCCCTTAAAAGCTACTCCTGGGCTGGAGAGATGGCTTAGCGGTTAAGGCGCCTGCCTGCTGAGCCTAAGAACCCGGTTCCAATCTCCAGGTCCCACATTTAGCCAGATGCAAAGTGACACAAGGGCGCAATGCTGCACTTGCTCACAAGGGGTCACATGCATCTGGATTTCGTTCACAGCAGCTGAGAGACTGCTGGCACCCCCATTCTCTATCTGTCTCCCTCTCCCTCTCTATTTCTCTCTGACTCTCTCTCCAAAAATAAAAATTAAAAAAAAATCTTTAAAAAAAGCTACTCCTGATAATAAACATTCTTTGTAGGATATCTGGTTTTGTATTATTTCTAGTGATTGACATCCATGCTCTAAAATCTTTCTTTAAACAATGAGGTTCATGGCCAATGCATATGGGTATATCAGTGCCTCCTACTTCATAATGTGAGCCATGGTTTCTTCCTCTTTAGGTTTTAAAGCACCCCTGTCATCATAAGGTCCTGGTAGCCAATGAGAACCATTAACATAAATAGGTACAGTCGCACCTTTCTAAGTTACTGATCTTTTCAATGGAGGATTAGGAATGTATGCCCAATATGTATAATTTTCTGCCATACTCACATGTACAGTTGTAATAGTCATCATAGCTAAAAATATTTTTTCAGGAGTAATTGCATGTCCTGTGTTGGAATTAAAAGAAAGGGAATAAATTTCCATGAGCAGCATCATCTCCCCTTGTGCAGTGACTGTCTAAACAGGAAATGTTAGTGCATATCCACTTGAAACTGTAGGCCAGAGCATGCTCCTTTCCTTCCTTCCTTCTTTCCTTCAGTTGCTTCTAATGGGGTAATTTGTTTAGCAAGGAGAAAGTGACAAGGACAGAATATCTGTCCCAAGAGGGCAGTCAGTGATGGGAGAAACCTGATGGTGCACTTTGTACACATTTGGAATGGTTTATAGAAGGAATGGAGAAGAAGAGTTTGTAACTCTGGGCTAAAGAAACCTTCCATTGCCTTGAGTAGGGCTCTCTGGGCCATTTTGGTGGAAGTTCTGAATGTTGAAGGACAGAATGTGGAGAGCAAAAGAGAGTGGTGGGGCCCCATCGAGTGAGTTTTCAGAGTTTGGGAGAGACTCAGTTGAGAATCTTGGCCAGAAGCACTTGATGGGATATTCTGGCAAAGAAAGTGGTGGCCTTCTTGGCCATGTTTGAGAAGTTCCATGAGGTTTGATGTTGAATTTGAAAGTAGGGGACTTGCTAGCCTGTGGGAAGAATGGTCAAGACAGCCCAGGATTCTGGCTGTAAACATGGCTTCTGATAGCAGCTCCTATTCCTATGTACACTTGAAGGAGAGCAATGAATGGAGCCAAAAGCTATTTAAAAATATTGAAGCTGGGCGTGGTGGCGCACGCCTTTAATCCCAGCACTCGGGAGGCAGAGGTAGGAGGATCGCCGAGAGTTGAAGGCCACCCTGAGACTACATAGTTAATTCCAGGTCAGCCTGGACCAGAGTGAGACCCTACTTCGAAAAACCAAAAAAAAAAAAAAAAAAAAAATTGCAGGGGCTGGAGAGATGGCTTAGAGGTTAAGGCATTTGCCTGCAAAGTCAAAGGATCCCAGTTCAACTCTCCAGGCCCCACATAAGCCAGATGCACAAAGGGGCACATGCATCTGGAGTTCGTTTGCAGTGGCTGGAGGCCCTGGCATGCCCATTCTCTCTCTGTCTGCCTCTCTTCTATTCTCTCTCTGCTTGCAAATAAATAAATAAATCAAAAAATTTTTTAATATTACAGCTGGGCATGGTGGAGCACACCTTTAATCCCAGCACTCTGAAGCTGAGGTGGGAGGATAGCCGTGTGTTCAAGGCCAGCCTCTGACTACAGAGTGAGGGCCAGGTCAGTGTGGACTACAGTAAAACCCTGCCTCGAAGCCACAGTACCCCCATACCTCAAAGAATCCCTGAAGTTTGGCATGGAGAACAATGTGTTTTCAAACAAGGCCATTAGAGAGTCGAGGCAGCAGTTCCAGGCAGCAGCTGAGGCCCCCAAAGAATGGCAGTGTCAGAAGCCCTGAGTGGCCTACTGAGTGAAGGTGAAGGTAACCCTGCGTTGCAACGGAGACCACCAGGTGTTGGAGATGCCAGGACCATGAGACATCCATGACAAAAAGCAGTCTATGGTCTTGGAGTTGATCCAGTCCAAGGGAGAAGTTGTTTGTGCCACAGGCCACAGAGCAGGAGGGACCAGGACAATGGAAGCCCACTGAAGCCCAGAGGACTTCATCCCATGTCCCCAGGGAACTGTGGGACTTATGGTAGGCCCTTCTATGGTTCAGTCTTGCTTTGGTGTGATGATTTCCCTGCTCTGTCCCCATTCCATCCTCTTGGACTGGAATTGTGTAGCCTAGGCCTTTTTTGTGTTGAAAGGATATATCTGTATTTTCCAGTATGTCCCAATGTGTAGTAGTGCACACCTTTAATCCCAGCACTCGGGGAGGCTGAGGGAGGAGCATAGCTGTGAGTTTGAGGCCAGCCTGGGGCTCCAGAAGAGTGCCATGTCAGCCTGAGTTACAGTGAGACCCTGCCTTTTAAAAACAAAAAGAACAGATTTCCTTTGTGTATGTGTATGCGTTGGTGTGTGTGCACACTTGGCACATACCACTGCTCCTGAATGAATGTCAGAGAACAAGCAAGCTCAGGCTACTGCCCTATACCTTCTACCTCATTTGAAACAGGGATTCTTTTCTTTGGGTAGGGTTTCACTCTAGCCCAGGCTGACCTGGAATTCACTCTGTATTCTCAGGGTGGTCTTGAACTCACGGCAATCCTCCTACCTCTGCCTCCTGAGTGCTGGGATTAAAGGCGTGCACCACCACGCCTGGCTGCTTGAAACAGGGATTCTTTTGTTTGCAGCTGGTAAGTACACACTTCCTAGTCCTGGAGCTTCAGAAGCCGTCTCTTCTGCCTCCCACTGCTATATGTATCTCTGATTTTATAGGCACTTGGGCTTCTTGGGGCCCTATGCTTTTGATGGGATTTTGGGATCTGAACTGTTGTTATAAAGCTGAGGTACAATATTCACTGTCAGTTGAAGGCCAGCTTGTGTCTGTCTATATGTTGAATTCTAAGATTGCCTGTGTTTGACTGAGACCCTATCTCAAAAATAAAAAAAAAAAAAACCTTAAAAAAAAAAAAACCTTGTATGGATATGATGGAGAGTGGAGTTTTAAAAGTGAAAGTGGGGGGGAGAAGGAAGTACCATGGGATATTGTCTACCATTAAGGAAGTTGTCAATAAAAAAATAAATTAGAGCTGGGTGTGGTGGCGCACGCCTTTAATCCCAGCACTCTGGGAGGCAGAGGTAGGAGGATCACTGTGAGTTCGAGACTAACCTGAGACTACATAGTGAATTCCAGGTCAGCCTGGGCTAGAATGAGACCCCACCTTGAAAAAAAAAAAAAAAAAAAAAAAAAAGTAATAATAAATAAATAAATAAATTTAAATATTTATTTTTTTAAAAACTTGTATGGTGTAAAGCCACGTTTAGGTAGTAAGCAAATTTGTTAGAAAGAATAATTAGGGCTGAAGAGATTGCTTAGCAGTTAAGGCACATGCCTGTGAAGCCTAAGCACCCCAGTTCGATTCTCAAAGTCCCACGTAAGCCAGATGCACAAGGGGGCACACGCGTTTGGAGTTTGTTTACAGTGGCTGGAGGCCCATTCTCACTCTCCCTCTCTTTCCTTCTCTCTGTCTCTAATAAATAAATAAAAATAAAATCTTTTTAAAAAAAGAATAATTACTTTTTGAGGCATTTCTACAAGGTTCATGATTGACAAACTCACTTTACTGATAAACTATTCAAGTCTATTTATATAATTTTGCCTATTATATAAGATTTGCATTTTCCTACTACCATCAAATATCTGGAGTAGTAGTGTAAATCAATGCCTAAAAAAAAAAAAAAAAACATTTTAGTTGTCATAATTTATTCAAGGTTTTGACTTACTTTTCCAAATATAGTCCCATTAGTGTTACCAACCTGACAGGAGTTGCCAAGTTTTAATCTGTCAAAAATTGTGGTGTTTAGCTGGGCGTGGTGGCGCACACCTTTAATCCCAGCACTTGGGAGGCAGAGGTAAGAGGATCGCCGAGTTTGAGGCCACCCTGAGACTATATAGTGAATTCCAGGTCAGCCTGAGCCAGAATGAGACCCTACCTCGAAAAAAAAAAAAAAAAAAAATTGTGGTGTTTACACAGAATATGTGAATAATTCTTTTTTAAAAAACTTTATTTATTTGAGAGAGAGAATGGGCACACCAGGGCCTCCAGCCACTGCAAATGAACTCCAGATGCATGTGCCCCTTTGTGCATCTGGCTTACGTGGGTCCCGGAGAATGAACCAGGGTCCTTTGGTTTTGCAGGCAAATGCTTTAACTGCTAAGCTGTCTCTAACAATTCTTTATATCTACCAAAGAGTTTAGATAGTTTATAAGGGCTGGAGAGATCACTTAACAGTTAGGTGCTTGCCTGCAAATGCAGAGGACCCAGGTTCAGTTCCCCAGGACCCACGTAAGCCAGATGCACAAGATGGCACATGTGTGTCGAGTTCATTTGCAGTTTGTTTGCAGTGGCTGGAGGCCCTGGTGTGCCCATTCTCTCCCTCCTCTGTCTGTCTCTCTCTCTCTACTTGCCTCTCTCACTCTTACAAAAATGAAGAAGTAAATAGTTTATAATAATAATCTCTGATTTTAAAAAGAAATATTTTGTTCATTTTTGGTCTTTCTTTTCTTACCCCCTCATTCCTGGGCCTTACAAGCCTCATAGATGACCCCTTCATTTTCTCTTAAATCTTTCACATAACTGCTAGCTGTTGCATATTGTGTGTGCTCTTATGTTCACACCTTTATACCAGAAACTACTCTTACTGGTAAGAAGCCATGCTAACATTTGACTGATTATATGGTGGCAGGATGCCATCTTTCACAGACCTTTTAGATATGAGTTACTGCTTCCTGTGTGGAATAATGGGAGACAAGGAGGATGGACAAGGGCATGCTCATACTCTGTTATATGGACACATTGTGTTTCATGTTATGGAAATGAATGTGCACAACACACATTGAAACTTGTTTAGTATGGACACACTGCTAACATTTTTTTTTTCTGAGTTAACTCCTGACTCAGATAGTTCAGGAGGAATGCAAGGCACAGGAGCCTTGGGAGTGTGCAAACCCAGCTGCCCAGAGAAAAACGATGAGAAAAAAGTGAATGGGATATGGAGTGATGCACCAATACCATGAATCTCAGAGACAAGGCTGACCACCTGACTGAGGGACAAGACTAAAGCTGGAATATTACTGCATTTGTTTCCACTTCCTATCAAGTTTTCTGTCTAGAGATGAGATGTGAGGCTGATGTTAATCTACTGCCATCTCAGAGAGCTGGCTTCCTGAATAAAGAGCAACTGAAAAACTCAATTCCTGTCTCTGCTTCTTGGCATTTATGGTGACATCACAAACTACAATGTTCCATTTATGTGTGGTATACATGTAAGACCTACCCCTTTGGAAAACATTACCTTCTTATAAAATAATTACTGGGTGTCCTATAAAAATACACAAAGGATTGTATAAGGTATCCCTGCTAAAACGACATTGTACATTTTATAAGCTACTTTTAAAAATGATAACTATAAGCCGGGTGTGGTGGCACACGCCTTTAATCCCATCACTCAGGAGGCAGAGGTCGGCGGATTGCTGTGAGTTCGAGGCAACCCTGAGAATACAGAGTGAATTCCAGGTCAGCCTGGGCTAAAGTGGGACCCTACCTCAAAAAAACAAAAAAAAATGATAACTATAAAATTCACAATTAGAGAATTTTTCCACAGTGAGCTCATACATAACAAAGCACTAAATGAGTGAGAGCTAACCACTGATTTAATCCATTAAAAATGGTACCACATCCAAGAGTCCCTTCCACTTGAATGGTAGAGACCCTATCATATACTTCTAAACACCTCTTGTGCTATAAAACATCAAGAGACAAACTCCAGCCAGGTGTGGTGGTACACACCTTTAATCCCAGCACTTGGGAGGCAGAGGTAGGAGGATCACCATGAGTTTGAGGCCACCCTGAGACTACATAGTGAATTCCAGGTCAGTCTGAGCTAGAGTGAAACCCTACCTTGAAAAGAAAAAGAAAAGAGAGAGAGAGAGAGAGAGAAACTCCCATATTTGTATTTCTCACCTCAAATTTCTGCACACTTCTGAGGACTCATCTATGTGTACTTCAGAGAAGCTGGGTGATACCCATCTTTAACTAAATTGACTACTAAGCACCCCAAGTAACTGAACTCAAACCCCTGTGACAATATTTCTTTTTTTTTTTTTTTTTGGTTTTGCGAGGTAGGGTCTCACTCTGGTCCAGGCTGACCTGGAATTAACTATGTAGTCTCCGGGTGGCCTCGAACTCTCAGCGATCCTCCTACCTCTGCCTCCCGAGTGTTGGGATTAAAGGCGTGCGCCACCACGCCCGGCTCTGTGACAATATTTCTAATTCTTACTTTTTCTTCTTTCTTAAATCTTTTTATGGTTATATATTTTAAAAAATTATCTTACAGGGGATGGAGAGATAGCAGCAGTTAAAGGCACTGGCTTGCAAAACCTGATGGCCCAGGTTTAATTCCCCAGTATCTATGTAAAGCCAGATGACAAAGTGGAGTTCATTTGCAATGGCAGGAGGCCCTGGTATGACTATACTTACTGTCTTTCTGTTTGCCTCTTTCTCTCTGTCTCTCTCAAATAAATAAATAATTTTTAATTATCTTACAGTATTTAAAATTTTCCATGGAATATTTTTCCAAGTAATAATAACACTAAACTTGGTTTTTATTTTATTTTATTTGAGAGAAAGAGGCAGAGAAAGAGAAAGAATGGGTGTGCCAGGGCATCCAGCCACTGCAAACGAACTCCAGATATATGTGCTACCTTATGCATCTGGTTTTCGTGGGTCCTGGGGAATTGAACCTGGGTCCCTTGGCTTTGCAGGCAAGTGCCTCAACCACTAAGCCATCTCTCCATCCCAGTAATCTTGGTTTTAATGAAATTACAAATAAGAAACTCAGAGGATTGCTCAGTTGTTAAAGGCACTTCACTTGTAAAGGCTGCTGATCCAGGTTCAATTCTTCAGTACCCACATAAAGCCAGATGCACAAAGTGGCACATGTGTCTGGAGTTTGTTTGCAGCCACAAGAGACCCTGGAGTGCCCATACTCTGTCTTACTGTCTCTCTCCCTCGAATAAACAGATACAAATATTTTTTAAGATGTGCATTTTAGGAAACAAAAACCTATGCAAAAAGCAGTCATCCAGTCACAGGCAGTTCGGTTGGACAAACCCACCTGGATCTTGCGTGTGTACACGCTGCATTCCATTTTGGGTCCTGACACTGTACAGAATGTGTCATGCTTTCCCACACACTGCAAATGTTCACCGACTCAAAAATTTTTAGTTACACGAGTATTGTGATAACTAAGAATACAGTACATTATCTTAATCTGTTAAGACAGAATTGTAACCCTGTCTTCCTTGGCAACAAAACTTTCACAGAAGACAAAAAATGGCAACAGGCCTCTAGATAGAATATTGGCAGAGTCACGATTAAAAGTCTGCATCCCCTGGGCTGGAGGGATGGCTTAGCAGTTAAGGCATTTGCCTGCAGAGCCAAAGGACCCAGGTTCAATTTCCCAGGACCCATGTTAGCCAGATGCATATGGTGGCACATGCATCTGGAGTTCATTTGCAGTGGCTGGAAGCCCTGGCATGCCCATCCTCTCTCTCTTTCTCTCCCTCCCCCCTCCCTCTTTCTGCCAAATAAATAAATAAAAATAAAATATTTTTTTAAAAGTCTACATTCCCTAATGTTCAACTTAAAACCCAACATAAAGAAACAGATAACACTAAACATCATTTTTCTAGAGTGTATCAGATCAATACTACTACATATTATCATGAAGGAATGTTTCCACTGAACTATGGATTCCCACAGGACAGTCAGAGGATGCACAGGCATCACTAGCTCCATCAACACATAGTCTGAAACACATCAGGGCACTCTCCCTGCAGGCCTCCTCCTGGCCCTCTGCTGCCAGCCCAAAGACCATGTCCTAATTCCTGATCCAGAGGTGGTGAACATGCTTCCATTGCAATGTATATTTACACATTGGCTAATTCACTCATTCTATTTGTTACCATACATTGTCACTTCAGACATGTGAAAAGCTTTGCTGTTGTAGAATAGTACTTTTCAAATAATGCACATACAGACCTATGGTTACAACTGAAAACAGGCTTCTACATATGGAGGTCCTAGTCCTTCCCTCGTCTGTCCTCTTCTCCCTCTGCACCCACCTCCGTGACTTAAGTTCACCATGTATTACCAAAGGTCACTCTGAGAAAACAGATCTTCCTAAAAACTAACAAGATGGGGGCTGGGGAGATGGCTTAGAGATTAAGGTGTTTGCCTGCGAAGCCTAAGGATCCCAGTTCGATTCCCCAGGATCCACGTAAGCCCAGATGCACAAGGGGGCGCATGTGTCTGGAGTTCGTTTGCAGTGGCTGGAGGCACTGGTGTGCCCTTTCTGTCTTTCTCTCTGCCTCTTCCTCTCTCTCTCTCTCTCTCAAATAAATAAGTATGCCATGGCAGGGTGTGGTGGCACATGCCTTTAATCTCAGCATTTGGGAGGCAAAGGTAGGAGGATGGCTGTGAGTTCAAGGCCAACCTGAGACTACATAGTGGGCTAGAACAAGACCCTACCTTGAAATATCCAAAAAAAAACCTAACAAGATATTTATATTTTCTACTTCTAACAGGACTTATTCCTCAATATCCAGTAATATTAACTGAAATATGTTTACATAAAACAATGGCTAAACAGCCTGAACCAACCTGGCCCAGAACCCTCCTCTCTGCACAGTTCCTTCTCCTATCCCCTGCACCCCCGTGAGCACTCAGCATCTGCTCTAAGACATCAAGTTTAACAATTCCGCTCTCCAAATGCAACCATTCCTATAAAGTAATAATCCTTACAGGGCATGGCATTAGCCCTCTATTTCTACCATGTTATGCACTTTAAACGTCTAGAGACTACATGTTTACAATAAGAACTTAAGTTTTCCACTATAAATACAGTAGCACTGAACAAACTGCACACATCTAACAAAGGCTGTAATCAGAAAGTATCTTCTAAGAACATTCTACCCTAAAGCCCTTCCCATCTCTAGCAACCCAGTGATCAGGGTTATGTGACTATAACAATTTCACTTTCCTAAGTAGTTTCAGAAACAATTTTCTCTATGAATTTTAACATAAAGGGACTCAAAATATTAGTTTACTAACTCTACTTTTTTTTCTAACTCGACTTTTGTCATATACTGGCAACCTCTTTAACATCTAGAAAGACTAGATGTATATTTAGACTTGCCTATCCTTTATATACACTATACATTGCAAAACAAAATGTGTAGACATAAGGGACAATCTTGCTTTACCAAAACCATATTGGTATAAAGCCCTTTGTACATTTCCTTCTCCAGCACAAATACAGTATGTACTGCTCAGAAGTACATATTATATCATTCCATTTCCAAAAGATAGTATTTCAATATAAACGTTAACAGAAGGGAATCTGCAAAATGGGTTATTTACTACATCTACTTTTAACATACTTTGTGCACTTCTAAACATCTAGAAAGACTAGATGTTTCAAATACAGACTTAAATTTGTCCACTATATACAAGTAGTGTTGAATAAACTACACACATGCAACAATGGTTACTATATCTGAAAGGATCTTCTAGGAAGAGCATTCTGGTCTAGAACCCTTCATTTCTTTCAACACCTCTCCTCTATCATGTGTGATACTTGTCGCACATACTGCAATTACATTCCAAAAGCCCTTTCAGAAAACAGGCTTTCTAGGAATTTAACACGAAGTATACCAAATGTGCTAGTTTATGAATTCTACTTTTGTTCTACATAGGTAACTTCTTTAATACCTAGAGACTAGATAGCCTAAGGTTAGGACTTGTCCCTAGCATATAAACAATATATACAGCACAGCAAGGTTAAATGAAATGCACACAACATACAGGGCAATGGGTAAGCTCAAAATTTCTAGCACACACTAACAAAATCTTTTGCAGTTTTTTTTTCCCTCCCATCTCCTCAATCCACTGAACAAGTACAGACAGTACACTGTTCTCAGAGGTGGTTTAACAATTCTATTTCCAAACAGTATTTCCCAAGTTTTTAAAAGCTATTTACACAAAGTGTTATTCTGCTACTTCCACTTTTAAATACATCATTTACTTTTAAGTATCTTTCTAGACTAGATATTTCATGTAAAAGCCTGTCTGCTATGCACATAGCACTGATAAAATTGTACATGTAGCAATGTTATCATCTGAGGTATCTTCTAAAAATGACCATGTGGGCCTTTAACCATTCCTTCTCTGCTTCAAATCAATAGACAAGTATAACCAAATGTATACTTAGAAACAGCTGAACAAATTCATATCCAAAAATCATTACAGAAGACAAGCTTTCCTATGAATTTCAACAAAAATGTATAAAATGAGCTAATTTTACTATTTTGTCACACACTGGCAACCTCTTTAACATCTACAGACCAGATGTTGAAAATTTTGAACGTATTTGTCCATTATATACACTATACACATAGCAAACAAATGCATAAAACATACTGAACAAAGGTCCAAGTATAAACATACTAGCATATTACTTTTTTAAAATTTTTTTTAATTATTTTATTTATTTTTGGAGAGAGACACAGAGAGAGACAGACAGAGAGGGAGAAGGAGACAGAGATGGATGCACCAGCAGTCTCTCAGCTGCTGTGAACGAAATCCAGATGTGTGCGCCCCCTTGTGGTCAAGTGCGGCATTGCGCCCTTGCGTCACTTTGCATCTGGCTAAACGTGGGACCTGGAGATTGGAACCCCGTTCTTAGGCTTAGTGGGCAGGTGCCTTAATCGCTAAGCCATCTCTCCAGCCCTAGCATATTACTTTTTGCAACTGCTTCCCTCCCACCTCCTCCAAACCACTGAATAAGTACAAACCACACTCGTCAGAGGCTTCACAATTCCATTCCCAAAGACAGTATTTCATATGAATTTTAGCAAAAAAGGAAAAAATTACAAAGTGATATTTTACTACTTCTACATTTAACATACATTGGGTACTTCTAAACACCTATGATAGACTAGATGTTTCAAGTAAGGACTCAATTTGTCCACTATGTACACAGCAGTTTGTAATAAACTGCTCACATGTAACTAGAGTAATAATTTAAGAGGGTCTTCCAAATGTGACCATTATGGCCCATATCCCTTCCATTCTTTACCAGCTCAGTGGGCTATAATGCTCAAACTCTCAGAAGACAATCTTTCCTAGGAATTATAACACCAAATGTATTCGTTTAGTAAATCTACTTCTGTCATACACTGACAACCTCTTTAACATCTAGAGAGACTGCATGTGAATTCGGACTCCTTTGTCCTTTATATAGACTATGTATACAACAAAGTAAAACAAAGTGAGACAATGGTTTGTTCCTCTTCCTCATGGTGAGCACATCCGCTTAACACTCTGCCTTTTCCTCCCAGAACCAGGGCACAAACACCATGTGTACAACTCAAGAGGGCTTTGGCTATTCCCCTTAAAATATTTCATATGAATTTTAACAAAAAAAAAAGGTATTTATAAAATGTGTTATTTTACTATTCTACTTGAAAAATATGTCAGGCACTTCAGAACATTTAGAAAGACTAGATATTTCAAGTAAGTACTTAGCACTGTCAATGCTAATGAGATGGAATGAGATGGAAACACAATACAATGGTTACAGTCCAAAACTAAGACGTCTTCTCCATGGGACAGTCTGGCACCAGACCTCTTCCTTCTTCTGATCGGCATCCTCTAACCTACCGGGCAAGCTGGGACGAGGGTCGAGTGGGGGTCTCTCTAGAGGAGGACTACCAACCCCTTTTAAAAAGTCATCCTGAGCCAGGAGTGGTGGCACTTCCGAGCACTTGGGAGACAGAGGTAGGAGGATCGCCATGAGTTCACGGTTACCTTGCGAGAACATTGTGAATTCCAGGTCAGCCTGAGCTAGAGTGAGACCCTACCTCAAAAAACCAAAAAAAAAATTTTTAAAAAGTCATCCTTTCGGGCGTGGTGGCACATGCCTTTAATCCCAGCACTCGGGAGGCAGAGATAGGAGGATTGCCGTGAGTTCAAGGCCACCCTGAGACTAGAGTGAATTCCAGGTCAGTCTGGACTACAGTGAGACCCTACCTTGAAAAACAAACAAACAAACAAACAAAAAAAAAAGTCATCCTTAGGAGGGGGGTAAGAGAGGAAGAAGGAGGAGGGGATTCTGGCTTTATCTGCACCTTCATGTTCACCAGTTCACGCTGCAGAGAGGGAAAAGTAGGTGACTGGAGATAAACAAGGCTGTGGCTGGGCAGCAGCAGCTGCAGAGGAAACAGGAATGGTGGAGGTAGCAGCAGCCTGCCCAGAGAAGAGGCGGGCTTCCTGGAAGATCATGATTGTTGCAGTGAACTAAGAGGTGAACCGTTGAAGATAAAAATGTTTTTGGGGCTGGAGAGATGGCCTAGAGGTTAAGGTGCCTGCCTCCTAAGCCTAAGAACCTGGTTCCAATCTCCAGGTCCCACGTTTAGCCAGATGCAAAGTGATGCACGGCACAATCCCGCACTTGCCCACAAGGGGGCGCACACATCTGGATTTCGTTCACAGCAGCTAAGAGACTGCTGGCGTGCCCATCTCTATCTGTCTCCCTCTCCCTCTCTCTCTGTCTGTCTCTCTCTGTGTCTCTCTCTAAAAATAAAAAAAATTAAAAAACTTTTTAAAAAATGTTTTTTAAGCCGGGTGTGGTGGCACATGCCTTTAATCCCAGCACTCGAGAGGCAGAGGTAGAAGAATTGCAGTGATTTCAAGGCCACCCTGAGACTACATAGTGAATTCCAGGTCAGCTTGAGCTAGAGCAAGACCCTACCTGGAAAAACCTATATATAAAAGAAATGAGAGTTGGAGAGATGGCTTAATGGCTAAGGCGCTTGCCTGCAAAGCCTAAGAACACATGTTCGAATCTCCAGGTTCAATGTAGCCAGACTCAGTGACACAAGCATGCAATGTTGCACATGAACACAAGGGGGCATATGCATCTGGAGTTCATTCACAGTGGCTGAAAGGCCCTGGTGCACTCATTTTCTCTCCCTCTCTCTCTTGCTCTCTCTGTCTTGCTCTCAAAAAAAATTAAAAATACACTACAGGGCCTAGAGAAATGACTTAGTGATTAAAGTGCTTGCCTGCAAAGCATAAGGACCCAGGTTCAATTCCCCAGATGCACAAGGTGGCAGCATGCGCCTGAAGTTCATTTGTAGTGGCTAAGAGGCCCTGGCACACCCATTCTCTATTTGCCTCTTTCTCTCACTCTCTCAAATAAATAAATAGATAAATAAATTTCAAAAAAAAAAAAGAAAAGAAAAGAAATTACACAATGCCAAGTGTGGTGGTACACACCTTTAATCCCCAGCACTTGGGAGGCAAAGGTAGGAGGATCGCCATGAGTTCAAGGCCACCCTGAGACTACATAGTGAGTTCCAGGTCAGCGTGGGCTAGAGTGAGATCCTATCTTGAAAAACAAAATAAAACAAAACAAAATAAAACAAAACAAAAGAAAGATAACAAATGATTAATTTGTGCATTGATAATCATACTTTTGTTATAGCTGTTTGTTTACCCAGATCTCCCAATTTACTTAGTCTTCATGCTTTAAAAGTCTCAAATTTTTCACTACTTTCATAAAATAATTCTCCCATTTTCAGTATAATTTGGATTTTAAAAATCCATTTTTTAAATGTTACAAAGAAACTCCATTTTGGGGTACTTATCTTTGCAATCCAAACTTCCAAAAAATACAAGTTCTTCCTACTAAGAAGAAAAAGTTAACCAGGTTCAACCAATTGAATTACTATATTACTACTGATAAAGGTGCTGGGAGGCACTATGGCATACTCATTCTTCTGCCTACCTTACAATAGCTTTGACTTTGTTTTATACTGTTGGTAAAGATACCTAAAAATCTTGTGCTAACTCATTTTTAATCCAAATTGTACAAAAAAAAATCTACTTCTAGTGACAATAGCATTCATGGTGTTTTATACCTTCGCCTAGATTTCTTTCCTTTTTTTTTTTTTTGAATTTCGATCCAAACTTAGTTCTTTTATTATTTAAAATTTATTTATCTGAACTTTCTAGGCATATAATCATAGAATCTACACATAGGCATTAATATTAATTATAAAAGGTCTGTTATGTCAATATTACATTATTGACACTATCAGCTTGCTATATATTCATATATTTATATGTTTGTGTGTCCATACATAAACATATATACATCTATAGATCCTCTTGAGGGCCATATCTTTCATCTATATACTTCTAGAACTTACCACTCTGATAGCCACAGAGATTACTATGTAGCAAGTAAAGTGTTAATTGCATAATATGCCACTTCTCATTTCACCTTTATACTAGTAAATTAAGGATATATTACTCATTTCACAGCTGAGCAAACTGATGTCAGTTATATGAACGAATTTGCATGTGCTTGGGTGTGTGTAAAATGACAGACCAGGCATTAAGTCTTCATGTACAGCATATATATATATATATATATATATATATATATATATATATTATTCAGCAAGTACACGTTGACTGACCAATTGATTGATTGGATGTATGCATGATTCAACGAAAAAAGATGGGGGATTAAGTAAGATAAACAGCATGATACAGAATTTGAATTTTGAGAAATATTTTGTACTTTCCACTTAAAATGGAGGGATAGGATGCAGAGAGATTTTTTTTTTTTTATGACAGAGTCTCACTATACCCCAGGCCAATCTAGAACTCACTTTGTAGTGCAGGCTTGCCTTGAGTTCATGTTGATCCTCCCACTTCAGCTTTCCAAGTACTGGAACTATAAATGTGAACCACCACATCTGGCTAAAAGCATTTTTTTTCTTAAATATTTTTACTCATTTGCAAGCAGAGGAAGAGAGAAGATGGAGAATGGGCACACCAGGGCCTCTTGTCACTGCAAACAAACTCCAGATGCACGTAAAACTTTGTGTATCTGGCTTTCCGTGAGGTACTGGAGAATCAAATCCTGGTCATCAGGTTTTGTAAGCAAGTGCCTTTAACTGCTGAGACATCTCCCAGCCCCTTATATTTCTTTTCTTTTTAAAAAATTTTTATTTTTTGGGTTTTCAAGGTAGGGTCCCACTCTAGCCCAGGCTACCTGGAATTCACAGGATGGCCTCGAACTCATGGTGATCCTCCTACTTCTGCCTCCCAAGTGCTGGGATTAAAGGGATGCGCCATCATACCCAGCCTATACTGTTTCTTACTATCTGATTTCTTCCATACTATGACTATTTACTTTTTTTCTTTGTTTTTGTTTTTCGAGGTAAGGTCTCACTCTGGCCCAGGCTGACCTGGAATTAACTATGTAGTCTCAGGGTGGCCTTGAACTCACAGTGATCCTCCTACCTCTGCCTCCTGAGTGTTGGAATTAAAGGCATGTGCCACCACGCCTGGATGACTATTTACTTTTCCAAACTGAAATCTATGTAATACCAAAATAATAGGACAAATGAAATTACTAGTTACAAATAAGAGATACAGTAATTTAAATATTGAAGACTAGTATTGGGGCTGGAGAAATCACTCAGCAGTAAAGACACTTGCAAGTCTGCCAGTCCAGGTTCACTTTCCCAGTACCTACATAAAGCCACACACACAAAGTAGTACATGCATCTGGAGTTTATTTGCAGTGGAAAGAGGCACTGATACATCCTTTCTCTCTCTCCCCCACCTTCTCTCCCTATCTATCTATCTCTATTTAACAAATGATTAATTTGTGCATTGATAATCATACTTTGTTATAGCTGTTTGTTTACCCAGATCTCCCAATTTACTTAGTCTTCATGCTTTAAAAGTCTCAAATTTTTCACTACTTTCATAAAATAATTCTCCCATTTTCAGTATAATTTGGATTTTAAAAATCCATTTTTTAAATGTTACAAAGAAACTCCATTTTGGGGTACTTATCTTTGCAATCCAAACTTCCAAAAAATACAAGTTCTTCCTACTAAGAAGAAAAAGTTAACCAGGTTCAACCAATTGAATTACTATATTACTACTGATAAAGGTGCTGGGAGGCACTATGGCATACTCATTCTTCTGCCTACCTTACAATAGCTTTGACTTTGTTTTATACTGTTGGTAAAGATACCTAAAATCTTGTGCTAACTCATTTTTAATCAAATTGTACAAAAAAATCTACTTCTAGTGACAATAGCATTCATGGTGTTTTATACCTTCGCCTAGATTTCTTTCCTTTTTTTTTTTTTTTTTGAATTTCGATCCAAACTTAGTTCTTTTATTATTTAAAATTTATTTATCTGAACTTTCTAGGCATATAATCATAGAATCTACACATAGGCATTAATATTAATTATAAAAGGTCTGTTATGTCAATATTACATTATTGACACTATCAGCTTGCTATATATTCATATATTTATATGTTTGTGTGTCCATACATAAACATATATACATCTATAGATCCTCTTGAGGGCCATATCTTTCATCTATATACTTCTAGAACTTACCACTCTGATAGCCACAGAGATTACTATGTAGCAAGTAAAGTGTTAATTGCATAATATGCCACTTCTCATTTCACCTTTATACTAGTAAATTAAGGATATATTACTCATTTCACAGCTGAGCAAACTGATGTCAGTTATATGAACGAATTTGCATGTGCTTGGGTGTGTGTGTAAAATGACAGACCAGGCATTAAGTCTTCATGTACAGCATATATATATATATATATATATATATATATATATATATATTCAGCAAGTACACGTTGACTGACCAATTGATTGATTGGATGTATGCATGATTCAACGAAAAAAAGATGGGGGATTAAGTAAGATAAACAGCATGATACAGAATTTGAATTTTGAGAAATATTTTGTACTTTCCACTTAAAATGGAGGGATAGGATGCAGAGAGATTTTTTTTTTTTTATGACAGAGTCTCACTATACCCCAGGCCAATCTAGAACTCACTTTGTAGTGCAGGCTTGCCTTGAGTTCATGTTGATCCTCCCACTTCAGCTTTCCAAGTACTGGAACTATAAATGTGAACCACCACATCTGGCTAAAAGCATTTTTTTTCTTAAATATTTTTACTCATTTGCAAGCAGAGGAAGAGAGAAGATGGAGAATGGGCACACCAGGGCCTCTTGTCACTGCAAACAAACTCCAGATGCACGTAAAACTTTGTGTATCTGGCTTTCCGTAGGTACTGGAGAATCAAATCCTGGTCATCAGGTTTTGTAAGCAAGTGCCTTTAACTGCTGAGACATCTCCCCAGCCCCCTTATATTTCTTTTCTTTTTAAAAAATTTTTATTTTTTGGGTTTTCAAGGTAGGGTCCCACTCTAGCCCAGGCTACCTGGAATTCACAGGATGGCCTCGAACTCATGGTGATCCTCCTACTTCTGCCTCCCAAGTGCTGGGATTAAAGGGATGCGCCATCATACCCAGCCTATACTGTTTCTTACTATCTGATTTCTTCCATACTATGACTATTTACTTTTTTTCTTTGTTTTTGTTTTTCGAGGTAAGGTCTCACTCTGGCCCAGGCTGACCTGGAATTAACTATGTAGTCTCAGGGTGGCCTTGAACTCACAGTGATCCTCCTACCTCTGCCTCCTGAGTGTTGGAATTAAAGGCATGTGCCACCACGCCTGGATGACTATTTACTTTTCCAAACTGAAATCTATGTAATACCAAAATAATAGGACAAATGAAATTACTAGTTACAAATAAGAGATACAGTAATTTAAATATTGAAGACCAGTATTGGGGCTGGAGAAATCACTCAGCAGTAAAGACACTTGCAAGTCTGCCAGTCCAGGTTCACTTTCCCAGTACCTACATAAAGCCACACACACAAAGTAGTACATGCATCTGGAGTTTATTTGCAGTGGAAAGAGGCACTGATACATCCTTTCTCTCTCTCCCCCACCTTCTCTCCCTATCTATCTATCTCTATTTTAAAAATAAAGGCTGGATGTGGTGATGCACACCTTTAATCCCAGCACTCAGGAGGCTGAGGTAGGAGATTGCCCATGAGTTTAAAGCCACCCTGAGATTACATAGTGAATTCCAGGTTAGCCTAGGCCAGAGTGAGACCCTACCTCAAAAAAACAAAATATAAGTAAATAAATAGATAAAGACCAGTCTTTCCTAAAATTACAACTTGTCACTCCGTATGAAGTTAAAGCTATGAAATTAAACTGGCCAGAAAAAGGAACCTAAAAAGATCATTTATTTCAAGTATTCCAAACATCAAATAAAACATTTCATAGAGTATAGATAACTGTAGACACAGGGGATAATATATACCCAATCTAGTTAAAGAGTATGACTTGGGGCTGGGGAGATGGGCCTGCTGACCAGAGTTCAGATCCTTAACACCCATGTCAAGCCAGATGTGGAGAAGTGCCCATTTCTATAATTGCAACATGCCTATGTGAATGGGAGGTTAAGCCAGGAGAATCCTGAAACTTGTGGGTCAGCTGGTCTGGCCTCCCCAGCAGCAAAACAAGAGAGACCCTATTGCAGTTACCTTCATGTCGCTGGCACAAAGCATCTAACCAAGAGCCTATAGGAGATGGTTAAGATCCTAGCTTACAAAGCCTGCCAGCCCAGCTTTGATTCCCCCAATGCCACATAAAGTGAGAAACAAAGTGGTGCTTATATCTAGAGTTTGTTTGCAGTACAAAAGGCCCTGGTGTGCCCATTGTCTATTTATCTCTCTCTCCCCCCTCTCTCTGTCCATCTCTCTCTCCCTCCCTCCCTTGAACATAAATGCCTTTTTATTTTTTTAAATTTTTTTCATTTATTTATTTGAAAGCAGAGAGACAGAGGCAGACAGAGAATGGGCACGCCAGGGCCTCCAGCCATTAGAAACAAACTCCAGGCGCATGTGCCCCTTGTGCATCTGGCTTACGTGGGTCCTGGAGAATTGAACTGGGATCCTTTGGCTTCACAGGCAAACGCCTTAACCACTAAGCCATTTCTCCAGCCCCCATAAATGTCTTTTTAAAATGCTTGTTTGATTATTTTGTTGTGCTGGCTGGTTGGTGCCTGTGTCTCTGCTTGGCTCTGTGAAAGGGACCCAGCTTCTTCTACCATTATGGAACTTCCCCAGGATCTGTAAGCTTCAAATAAACTTCTTTCTTCCATAAACTGTATCTGTTTGGAAGCTCATCCCAGCAATGTGAAGCTGACTACAACAGAGCCATTTGATTTAGATTTAGTTTAACACTATGAGGTGCATATTCTATCCTATGTTAGAAGGCAAATCACCATATAATATGTAAGTTATAGACTTTTGGGTGCCCAGCACTCTCCCTCCTCAGTGCCAAGAATTCAGGCAGTTTCAAGGTTTCTTGAGCACATCAAAGAAAAATATAAGGTGAGTTTGACCCACACTGTTAGCATTCTATAATCCCTACTTATATGACTTCCATCAGACACCTCTCACCTCTGGTTCCATCTGCAATAATTTCTCTGCTGTGCTGTTCTTGGTCTCCCTCCCACTCTTTATCTCATCTAGCATCCTAACAGTCTCCTTCCCAAAGCTTAGTTCTCCAAGGATGCCCTATGAATAAGGCCTGGGCTGAGGTGGCATGATTTTGAGGGAGATAAAGCCAGGCAAGTCAAAAACCTTCTCAGAGCCTTGTTTCCTTCATTGGCAAAATGGGCAATGATGTATTTTATAGTGTTTTATAGGGATTAAATGAAATTGTGTACCTTAAGACCTGTTGGTTCATTTAGTCACCTATCAAATATTTATTTGTACATGAAACTCTGTGCTTTTATGAACTTAAAAAATCATGACACTATTTTTCTAACTTTTTTATTGATAGCTTCCATAATTATAGACAATAAGCCATTATAATTCCCTCCCCTGCTTTTCCTCTTACAAATCCACCCTCCATCTTATCCCTTCCCCCCTCAGTTCTTTTGTTTGTTTGTTTGTTTTTGTTTTTCAAGGTAGGGTCTCACTCTGGTCCAGGCTGACCTAGAATTCACTATGTAGTCTCAGGGTGGCCTCAAACTCACGGGCAATCCTCCTACCTCTGCCTCCCGAGTGCTGGGATTAAAGGTGTGCACCACCATGCCCAGCTCTCAGTTCTTCTTTAACTTTGACGTCATCTTCTTTTCCTCCTATTATGAGGGTCTTGTTTTTTTAACTTTATTGACAGATTCCATAATTATAGACAATAATCCATTATAATCCCCTTCCCTCCCCAAGGCACTATATTTTTTGAAAAAATATATATGTATATAATATTTTTTGAGAGTCTCAGCATGTTGCCCAGGCTCGTCTTGAACTCCTGGGATCAAACAATCTTCCTGTCTCAGCCTTTCAATCTATGGGACTATAGACACACCAGTGTGCCCAGCCAAGAAGTTATAATCTTGTAAGACAAGTAAAAACATATATATGCAACTGCGATTAAAATTCAGAATGTGGGGACTTTCGGTCAAGATGGCATCCACTGGGCTGGAGAGATGGCTTAGCGGTTAAGGCGCCTGCCTGCTAAGCTGAAGAACCCAGTTCCAATCTCCAGGTCCCATGTTTAGCCAGATGCAGTGACACAAGGGTGCAATGCGACACTTGCCCACAAGGGGGCGCACGCATCTGGATTTTGTTCACAGCAGCTGAGAGACTGCTGGCGTGCCCATCTCTATCTGTCTCCCTCTCCCTCTCTCACTGTCTGTCTCTCTCTCCAAAAATAAAGTTAAAAAAAAGTAAAAAAAAAAGATGGCATCCACCTAACCACAATTCAGCTCCTGGGGTAAAACCAGCCCTGGCCTGTTAACATCCACAATGGGCTGTTGATCAGAGACACCTACAAGGTTTCCCAGAACAAGACAGATTTCTGTCAGAGCACTTGATTACCCACCAGAGGTTAATGGTAAGACCCTACTGCTGAAGACACCATATGCTGTTGGTACAGAACATGGAGAGACCTGGCTGGAATCTGGAAGAAAGCCAGTCCCCAGACACCCCATCTAGTGATAGAAGGCGCTTCATGAGCTACTGGGGGAAAGTGGCCAACATCTGTCTGAGCAACTTGAAGTCTAAGCTACTGTTAAGCAAACAACTTGATGTGATGCTCATACAAGTGCAATAGTAACACACAGCCATGGTGGGTAACCAACTGCTCTCCAGTTGGCTGACAGATCCACTCAGTGGAAAGGAACCCATAGCTAGAACTGGGAAACAAGTCAGAATCATATCCAGATAATGATTTTGCTTTCCAATATCAAGCTCCCACTAATCTTGGGCCACAAGAGGGTTTGTACCCATTAAATTGTCTCTAACCTAATAATGGTTGTCCCATTTGACTTGTGCTAACTCTACTCTGTTGGAAAATCTGCTTCTCTTTTTCAGACAGGAGCAGGACCTGAGGAGAGAAAAGATCCATCACACTGCACCATGGCCATAGTTGAAACCACAGAGGAACTGGGGAAATGAGGAAGAGTGCTGGTTTCTTGGTGAACTTGCTATCAGCACAAGGGTGAAAGAGACACTGAGGACACTCAACACCTACCAAAGCAGAGGTCCAGAGGCTCCTAAGAGCCCATCATTGAAGTAGACTTAAAATGAATCAAACATGGCTCAGAAATTTTGTGGAAGAGGGGGCAGAAAGATTGTCAGAGCCACAAGTTGGGACATTATGCACAGAGACATTGCTTCTCCCTCCTAACTGATGGATGCCCCCCACAATATATGACCAAAATCCCTACTGGGATGACCTGCATCCCCATTGAGGAGGGTCCCTTTGGAAAAGGGGCAGGGATGAGGGAGAGGATGGTACCAATATATGCTGTTAATATACTAAGTATGTCCAAAACTAATAAAAATAAAATATTAAAAAGTGAAAAAATTCAGAATGTGGGCTGGAGAGATGGATCAGCTGTTAAATTGCTTGCCTGCAAAGCCTAAGGACCCAGGTTTGATTTCCCAGGACCCACATAAGCCAGATGCAGAATGTGGTGCATGCGTCTGGAGTTAGTTTGCAGTGGCTACAGGCCATGACATATATATTCTCTCTCTCTCTCTCTCTCTGTCTGTCAAATAAATAAAATATTTTGAAGTTTTTTTGAATAATCTGATTTTATTTTGCATACCAATGTAATTTTCCCCCATCATCTAGGTTTATAAACCATCTAGGTTTATAAAGATTTTGGCCCCAGGCCTGAAATGAGAGGTAGCCTGACCCAGTCTCCTGACTGTACAGATGAGGGATCCACTGGCCTTGCTACAAGCTAACCAGAGACAGACTTGGTTTACCAGGTGGTTATCAGAGGCATTCCAGGAATGTCTGGACTATGTAAGACACATATACCCACAACTCCAGTCACATGGGAAGCACTTGGATTTTCTTACCACTTTACACAGGATGAATTCTTGATCTGTTCTTCTGTACTTACAAACTTAGTGACTCAGTTGCTTTAAAAAAAATTCATTCCTAGTGGGTGTGGTGATGCACAGCTTTAATCCCAGCACTCAGGAGGCAGAGGTAGGAGAATTGCCACAAGTTTGAGGCTACCCTGAGACTACATAGTAAATTCCAGGTCAGCCTGGACTAGAGCGAGACCCTACCTTGAAAAACAAAACAAAACAAAACAAAACAAAACAAAACAAAACAAAAAAAATCATTCCTAGTTCCTCAGCTTCCCACCAGCCACTGATGAGCAGCCTGTTTTTGCTCCTTTGTGGGGGGGCATGTTTGCACTTGGGTGATTTTTCATCCTCTGTGCTCAGTGGAGACCTCCATCAATGTCTGTTTGTTTCAAATTTATCAAGAGGGCTGGAGAGATGGCTTAGCAGTTAAGGTGTTTACCTGCCATGCCTAAGGACTCAGGTTCAACTCCCCAGAACCCATGTAAGCCAGATGCACAAGGTGACATGCGCACGAGGTTGTATACGCGCACAAGGTGGCACAGGTATCTACAGTTTGATTGCAGCGGCTGGAGGCCCTGGTGTGCTAATTCTCTTTCATAAATAAAAAAAAAAAATTCATCAGGAGAGAAAATCTGTGTTTGAGCTATCTATAAAACCATTGGCACGAGTATAGGACTGCTCATTCCCACAGGAGTACCCTGCTCTGTTCATGGGTGCAATTGCTTTGCTTGCAAAAGCAGTATGGATTAGAGCACCATCTAGAGCATCAATGAGATTTTCTATTGTGTCAAAAAAGTGCTTGGAAAGCCGGGCGTGGTGGCGCACGCCTTTAATCCCAGCACTCGGGAGGCAGAGGTAGGAGGATTGCCATGAGTTCAAGGCCACCCTGAGACTACATAGGTAATTCCAGGTCAGCCTGGGCCAGAGTGAGACCCTACCTCGAAAAAAACAAAACAAAAAAAAAAGTGCTTGGAAGCCGGGAGTGGTGGCGCACGCCTTTAATCCCAGCACTCGGGAGGCAGAGGTAGGAGGATCACCGAGAGTTCGAGGCCACCCTGAGACTACATAGTGAATTCCATGTCAGCCTGGGCTAGAGTGAGACCCTACCTTGAACAACAAATTTTAAAAATGTGCTTGGCTTGGGACGTAGCTGAAGGCTAGAGCATTTGTCTGGCATGTGAAACCCTAGGTTCAATCTCTAGAACCACAGAAAAAAGAAAAACAATGAGCCGGGGCATGGTGGTACACGCCTTTAATCCCAGCACTTGGGAGGCAGAGATAGGATTGCCTTGAGTTTGAGGCTACCCTGAGACGACATAGTGAATTCCAGGTCAGCCTGGGCTAGAGTGAGACCCTACCTTGGAAAACAAAACCCCCCAAAAAAAACCTGCTGACATATTACAATTTACCCAATGAATGGGTGCAGCACATTTATGAGCTATTCTCAATTGCACGAGCCACACCCAAAACATGTCAGTTACAGTGCATTTCTAAAACTTTATGTATACACAACAATGTTAATGTGACTATAATGTGACTGCTGCATTTCCACTGAAGTGATTCTAACTTCTTGCTACTGCCAGCATTGCAGCAAAGGAAGAGTGATAGCCCTTCTCCAGGGCGGCATCTCTCCACAGGGGTGCATGTCTAATGCGGCCACCATTATAGAGGCTTGTTAGACATGACCTCATGGTCATAGCTGACTTCCTAGTTTCAAGTTCTTAATCTGTTGCAGAGGCAGAAATCCTTCTCCTCCTCCTCCTTTTCCTCCTCTTCCTCCTTCCTCTTTTTTGGAAATACATATTGTGATCTGGCAAAATCACTCAAGCATTTTTACCAAGTCAGAAGTGTTCATGCCTCTTAGTGTTGCCAATTACACTCACTTCCTTTGGCCATTTTCCTTGTTATCCTGTCCTGACTTTAAGGAACCTGTAGAATACTGGGGACTTTATTTCTGTGGCCACTTCATTTTAGACTTTTCTTTATTCTGTAACTGGTAGCTGTGGAGAATTTTGGCTTCACAATTCAATTCCACGACAGAACTGTGTGCATGATGTGTAACAATTGATTGAGTGAGCACATGAACAAGCCAAGGATGTCAACATTGAGGAGACAATGGTGAGGAAACCAGAGAACAGTACTGAAAAGCAATGGATTTTCCTTAAATCTAAAACAAAGCCAAAGTAAAACTTCAAATGGGCTCGTTTTAATCATCATAATAATCAAGTCAAATATATTGTTTTTTAAGTTAGAGAACCAACCTTGGGCTAGAGAGATGGCTTAGCAGTTAAGGCACATGCTTACAAAGCCTAAGGATCCCCGTTCAATTCTCCAGGTCCCACATAAGCCAGATGCACATGGGGGCGCACACTTCTGGAGTTCGTGTGCAGTGGATAAAGGCCCTGGCACATCCATTCTCACTCTCCCTCCCTCTCTTTCCCTCTCTCTGTCTCTAATAAACAAATAAAAATAAAATCTTTAAGTTAGAGAACCTTAATGAATGAGGTAGATGGTGGTGTTATCAGATACTGCATTAGGTTTAAGATATCACAATGGTGCAACTGAGGGAATGAGAAAGCACTGATTCAAAATGATGTTCTTAGCTGGGTATGGTGGTGCACGCCTTTAATCCCAGCACTCGAGAGGCAGAGGTAGGAGGATCGCCCTGAGTTCTAGGTCACCCTGAGACTACATAGTGAATCCCAGGTCAGCCTGGGCTAGAGTGAAACCCTACCTCAAAAAAAAAAAAAAAAAAAAAAAGGATCTTCTTTTAAGATAAGATGAAGAATAACTAGGAATCCTCCCAGTTCCAGGGGCTCACTTCTCTGTTTTAGGCTGAACTCAGCAATTGATGAAAAGATCCACACTAATGGAAGAGCAATGTGAAATAGTTGTCTTGCTGAAGAAGTGGTCGCTGTCTGCTTGGTATGTCCATGGGGGCTCATTCCTCTGCTCAAGATGTGGAATCCTGAAGGCTTCCCAGCATTTAACTAATTCTTTATTGGCTGGAAGGGGCCGCTGCAACTGTTTCTCCACACATACAGTGATCCTCGATGATGGAGAAGTTGTTGCCTCACAGGCAAGGGTAGAAATATGTCTCCGAGTCCTCGTCATACTGGAAGTCCTCGATCTCCATTGTCCGCCATGGTCACTGGGGGCGGGGGAGCGGGTGAGGACCATACACGCCTATGTCTCAGAAGATCTAACTTCACAGGGCATCAGTTCAGAGCCAGCATTGCCACCCACCTGGGAGCAGGAACTTTTTTTTAGTTAAACAAAATTGAAATGCAACAAATGTCTCCTGGCATAATATATGATATAATAGAAGTTCGACATATAAAAAATGTACGTTTTTGAGTACTCTAGATGTTGTTCTTGTAACTAAAAACCTGCTGTGCTGGGTGTGGTGGTGCACACCTTTAATCTCAGCACTCAGGAGGCAGAGGTAGGAGGATTCCCAAGAGTTCGAGGCCACCCTGAGACTACATAGTGAATTCCAGGTCAGCCTGAGCTAAAGTGAGACCCTACCTCGAAAAACAAAAAAAAACAAAAACTGCTGTGAAACCAGGTGTGGTGATGCATGTCTTTAATCCCAGTACTCGGGAGGCAGAGGTAGATGTATTGCCATGAGTTCAAGGCCACCCTGAGACTACATAGTGAATTCCAGGTCAGCCTGGGTTAGAGTGAGACGCTACCCTGAAAAACCAAAAAATAAAAATAAAAATAAATAAAACAAAAAATCCCTACTGTGATGTTTGGGAGATGGCTCAGTCTGTAAAGTCCTGCCTTACAAGTATGAGGACCTGAGTTTGATTCCCAGAACCCATGTAAAAATACTGAGCATGGTGGCCTGCACCTGCAATCTCTGCAGTGGTGAGGCAGAAATAGGTAGGATCAAGGCCAGACAGTCTAGCCTAATTGCTGAGTTCCAGGCCAATGAGGAACCCTGCTCAAGATGAGAAGCTGTCTCAAGAATAGATGGCATATCTGAGGATGACACCTGAGGGTCTCCTTTGGCCTCCATACCCATGTGCACCTGCCACACACATGCCCACATGCACACACACATACACATGCCAGCCCCAGCCCAAAAATTGTTGTGCGCTGAGCATGATGGCTCACATCTGTAATTCCAGCATTCAGGAGGCTGAGACGGGAGGTTGCCATCCTGGGTTCAAGGCCATCCTGGGTTATATAGTACATTCCAGGCCAGCTTGGGTACATAATGAAACCCTTTCTTATTTTCCCCAAATTAATTAAAATAACTCTATTGAGATAGAATTTATACAGTACAAGATTTTTTCATTTGATACTGTACAGATTGACAGTTTTTAAAATAGAGATTCAGAGTTGTATTCCAATTGCCATCTAATTTTAGAACATTTTCATCATTCCAATAAGGAATTTCTTTTTTTAAATAAATTTTCTTTTTAAAAATAATAATTTTTATTTATTTATTTATTTGAGAGAGAGAGATACAGAAATAGGCAGGTAGAGAGAGAGAGAGAGAATGGGCATGCCAGGGCCTCCAGCCACTACAAACTCCAGATGTGTGTGCCCCCCTTGTGGATCAGGCTTACGTGGGTCCTGGAGAATCGAGCCTTGAACCAGGGTCCTTAGGCTTCAAAGGCAAGTGTTTAACTGTTAAGCCATCTCTCCATCCCTCCAATAAGGAACTTCTTCCCATACATAGTCACTACTTTCACCTCCTGAACTCCCACTAATCTACTTCCTATTTTCCTATTGACATTTCATATGCATGGAATCATACAGTATGTGATCTGTGTGACTATTTTCACCTTTTGGAAATTCATCCATGTTGAAGCATGTACCTGTACCTCATTGCTTTTTGTGGCTGAATAATATTGCATTGGACAATAGTGTATTTTGGACAAAATACATTTTGTTTACCCATTCATTAATTGATAAGCATTTGTGTTTCCACTATATGTGTATGTGTGTGTGCATGTGTTCACATGTGACTGATGCATGTGTGCTATGGCATGAATGTGAAGGTAAAATGACAGCTTTCTGGTGCCAGTCCTCACCTTCCACCTTGTTTTTTAAAAATTATTTATTTGTGCCAGGCATGGTGGTGCATGCCTTTAATCCCAGCACTCGGGAGGCAGAGGTAGGAGGATCGCCATGAGTTCGAGGCCACCCTGAGACTACATAGTGAATTCCAGGTCAGCCTGAGCTAGAGTGAGACCCTACTTCGAAAAACCAAAAAAAAAAAATTATTTATTTGTGTATTTATTTATTCACAAGTAGAGAAAGAAGAGAGGGAGAGAGAATGTGCGTGTATGTATGTATTTATGTATGTATGTATGTATGTGTGTATGTATGTACGTACGTACGCACTAGGGCTTCTTTCTGCCACAGACAAACTCCAGCTACATGTGCCAATTTGTGAATCTGGCTTTATCTGTGTACTGGGAAACCAAACTAGGGCCAGCAGGCTTTGTAAGCAAGTGCCTTTTAACCACTGAGCCATCTCCCCATCCCCTTCTATGTTATTTTTGTCAGAGTCTCTTATTGTTCTTCACTACTGTAACTCACTGTGAGTTTCCAGGAAATCCTCCTGTCTCTGCCTCCCATTTCACTGTCATTATAAAATTCCACCATGGCTTCTGGCTTTTTACATAGGGTCTTGGGATCAAGTTGTGGTTGTCAGCCTTGAGTGGCAAGCACTTTATCTTCTGAACCATCTCCCTAACCCCAAAGTGGCAAACTTCTTTTTCTTGTTGTTGTATTTCTGGGGTTTGAAGCCAGGGCCTTGTGCATGCTAGGCAAGTAAGTACTCTGCCATGAAGTTACATCTCTGGCCTTGCTTTCCACATTTTTTGGTGTTTTGTTTTTTTTTCAAGGAAGGGTCTTAGTCTATCCCAGGCTGACTTGAAACTCACTCTGTAGTCCCAGGTTGGCCTCAAACTCATGGCAATCCTCCTACTTCAGTCTCCCATGTGGTGGGATTAAAGATGTGCACCACCATACCTGGCTTTCCACTCTTTGACTATTGTGAATATTGCACCTCATGGATATTTGTGTATACTTTTGTAAAAATATATGTTTTTTTGGGCTGGAGAGATGGCTTGGCAGTTAAGGTGCCTGCCTATCAAGCCTAAGAACGCAGGTTCCAAACTCCAGGTCCCATGTTTAGCCAGATGCAAAAAATGATGCAAGGGTGCAATGCTGCACTTACCCACAAGTGGCACACGTGTCTGGCATTCATTCACAGCGCCTGAGAGACCACTGGTGCACCCATTCTCTGTCTCTCTCTTTCTCTCTCTCTTTAGTGCTCTCTCTCTATCTCTCTCAAATAACAATGTGTGTGTGTGTGTGTGTGTTTTTCAATTCTCATGAGACTAAATTTGTTGTAGCATAGAACATCTCTATGTTTATCTTTTTTTTATTATTTTATTTATTTTTGGAGAGAGACAGAGAGAGAGAGATAGAGGGGGAGACAGAAATGGAGGTGCCAGCAGTCTCTCAGCTGCTGTGAATGAACTCCATATTATGTGTGCGCCCCCTTGTGAGCAAGTGGTGGCATTGCGCCTTTGCGTAACTTTGCATCTGGCTAAACGTGGGACCTGAAGATTGGAACCACTGGAGATTAGAACCAGCTTTCTTAGGCTTAGCAGGCAGGCACCTTAACCGCTAAGCCATCTCTCCAGCCCTCCCCCCCCTTTTTTTTTTTTTTGGTTTTTCGAGGTAGGGTCTCACTCTGGCTCAGGCTGACCTGGAATTCACTATGTAGTCTCAGGGTGGCCTTGAACTCTTGGCGATCCTCCTACCTCTGCCTCCCAAGTGCTGGGATTAAAGGCATGTGCCACCACGCCTGGCTTCTATGTTTAACTTTTTGAGGAACTGCCCAAATTTTCCAAAGTGACTGGATTATTTTACATTCCCACCAGTAGTGTATGAGAACTCACATTTTTGTACATCCCTGCCAGCCCTTGTTCTTGTCCATCTTTTAATTTTTTTAATTATTTTATTTATTTTTGAGAGAGACACAGAGAGAGACAGAGAGAGAAGGAGAGGGAGACAGATAGAGAATGGGTGTGCCAGCAGTCTCTCAGCTGCTGAGAACGAAATCCAGATGTGTGCGCCCCCTTGTGGTAAAGTGCGGCATTGTGCCCTTGCATCACTTTGCATCTGGCTAAATGTGGGACCTGGAGATTGGAACCGGGTTCTTAGGCTTAGCAGGCAGGCGCCTTAACCGCTAAGCCATCTCTCCAGCCCTTGTCTATCTTTTAAATTCTACCCGTTCAATGGATGTGTAATCTGTTCTGCAGATTTGCTCACTGCCCAACTTCTGCTGTGAATACCAATGCTACTCCTATAGAAACATGCAGTAGAATCCCCCAAATACTTAAAAGACTCTTTTGGGTCAGATGGGAAAGCCACAGCATAGATGTAGAATACAAGTTAACTTCTAGACTCAAATTTAAGGCCGGGATTTAAGGTTAATACTCCATGGTGGAATGCTTACCAACCATGCACAAGGGCATAAGTTTGATTCTCAGCACTGCCAATATTAAACAAAAATGTAAAATATTACAACTGGACATGGTGGCACATGCCTTTAATTCCAGCACTTGGGAGGCAGAGGTAGGAGGATCACCATGAGTTCAAAGTCACTCTGAGACTACATAGTGAATTCCAGGTCAGCTTGAGCTTGAGTGAGACCCTACCTCAAAAAATAAATAAATAAATTTTTAAAAAGTAAAATATTTGTTATTTTTAAATATTTTTTATTTTATGTATTTATTTATTTGAGAGAGCAAAAGAGGGAGGGAGGGAAGCAGAGAAGAGAAAGAGAATAGGAACACCAGGGTCTCTAGCCAGTACAAACAAACTCCAGACACATGACCACTTTGTGCATCTGGCTTCACATGGGTACTGGGAATGAAACTCCAGTCTTTAGGTTTTGCAGGAAAGCACTTTAACTGCTGAGCCATCTCTTCAGCCCAATATTTTTATTTATTTATTTTAGAGAGAGAGAGAGAGAGATGAATAAATATGAATGGGCACACTCAAGACCTCTTGCTGGTGCAAACAAACTCCAGACGCATGTGCCATTTTGTAAGTCTGGCTTTACATGGGTACTGGGAAAATTAACCCAGGCAGTCAGGCTTTACAAGCAAGAGCTTTTAACCACTAAGTTATCTCTCTGGCTTGTAATATATTCTTTAAATTGAAGAGTTTGGGTCTAGAGTACAGCTCAGTTGGTAGAGTCCTTGCCTAGCATGCATAACACCCTAGGTTCAATCTCCAGCATCACATAAAACCAGGTTGTGTTGGTACATGCCTGTGATTCCAGCACTCAGGCGGTGAAGGCAGGATGATAGGAAGCTCAAGGTCATCCTTGGCTATTTAGCAAATTCAAGACTAGCCCAAGCTTCATGAGATTCTGTCTGTCTAAACAAGTCAGATTTAAATAACCTGCGGTGAGCTCCTACCTTGAATCAGGGACTTTCCCAGATGCTTCCAAACATTCTAGTGGATGCCACTAGTTCACAGCAGCAGGAGGCCCTGGCTCTCTCTCTCTCTCACACACACACACACACACACACACAGAGAGAGAGAGAGAGAGAGAGAGAGAGAGAAAAGAAGAAAGGAAGGAAGGAAGAAGAAGGAAGACAAAACAAAACAAAAAGTAGTCAGACTAGCAAACTTTGTGCCTATGGGTGCCAAACAATATTACCAAGGAGTGGTGTGACCACCTATGGGAAGACAGCACAAGTATCCTCTAACCTTGGCAGCTACTGGTTAGCACTGCATAAATTATACCATGTAGGAACTACATGGAACTCATGTAGTTACCACATCTGGCTGAATTATTCCAACTTTTAAAACAGATTTTATTATTTTTTAAATTTTTTGAATTTTATATATTTATTTGAGACAGTGAGAGAGAAAGAGCCAGAGATAGATAGATAAAGAGAGAGAATTGGTGCACCAGGGCCTCCAGCCACTGCATACGAACTCCAAATGCATGTGCCCCCTTGTGCATCTGGCTTACGTGGGTCCTGGGAAATCCAACCGGGATCCTTTGGCTTTGCAGGCAATCAACTTAACTGCCAAGCCATCTCTCCAGCCCTATTTATTTATTTGAGAAAGCAAGAGAGAAACAGAGAGAGGGAGAGAGAGAGAGACAGGAAATATGGATGTGCCAGGACCTCCAGCCCATGCAAACAAACTCCAGAAGTATGCCACTTTGTGCATTTGCCTTATGTGGGTACTGGAGAACCAAACCTGGGTCCTTAGGCCTTGCAGGCAAGCACCTTAACTGGTAAGCCATCTCTCTAGCCCTATTCCAACTTTTAAACAAGGAGCCAACTGTAAGCCTAACATAAGACACAACACATCAAATTTGGCCCAAGAGACTACCCTGAGGATAAATTATTTTGGCTTAATATCCTCTTTATTCTCCTTTTCCAAAGAAAACATGTTCTTTTTTTCCTTAAGATTATTTATTTATTTATTTATTTATTTATTTATTTATTTATTTATTTGAGACAGAGAGAGAAGAGAGAGAGAGAGAGAGAGAGAATGGCTGCACCAGGGCCTCTAGCCACTGCAAATGAACTTCAGACACATGCACCACCATGTGCATCTGACTTATGTGGGACCTGGAGAATTGAACTGGGGTCCTTAGGCTTTGCAGGCATACACCTTAACCACTAAGCCATCTCTCCAGCCTAAAGCAAACATGTTCTAAGGGAGACAATCATTCAGCTGTAAATTATTATCCTGTAACTGGAATTTTAGAGCAAAAATCCTGGCTTGGGCAATTGCAACAGCTCAGTTCAACCTTTTGCCCATTAAAAAGATGAGTAAACCGGATGTGGCAGCACATGCCTTTAATCCCAGCACTGAAGAGCAGAGGTAGCAGGATCATGTTGAGTTCAAGGTCACTCTGTGACTACATAGTGAATTCCAGGTCAGCCTGGGCTAAAGTGAGACCCCCACCTTGTAAAACAAACAAACAAACAAAAAAAGATGAGTAAGCTAACCTGGGCTGCTGTGTAATATGACTTCCAGGTCAGCCTAGGCTAGAGTGAGAACTCCCTCAGACAAACAAGACTCCACTAAAAAGATGAATAATGGTAAGAAGCAGAGAAAAGAGATTTAATCAATACATATTGGGAAGGAGAACAGATAAAGGAGCCCAGTAACCCCAAGTTTGTCTTTCACGTTAGCTCAGGCTGACCTGGAATTCACTATGTAGTCTCAGGGTGGCCTCAAACTCACAACAATCCTCCTACCTCTGCCTCCCGAGTGCTGGGATTAAAGGCATGCGCCACCACACCCGGCTCTTCAATGTGCTTTTAACAAAAGTGGTTTATAATTCCACCGTAGAGAAATGGGTGATGCAGAAATGTAATTAAGGAGGAGGTATCACCCACCAGTCCTGCGCTTTGAAAAAAACCAGTCTTAAAGAATTTGGCCCTAAAGCTGGGCATGGTGGCGCATGCCTTTAATCCCAGAACTTGGGAGGTGGAGGGAGGAGGATCGGTGAATTCGAGGCCACCCTGATATTACATAGTGAATTCCAGGTCAGCCTAGGCTAGAGCGATACCCTATCTCCAAAAACTGAAGGGGAAAAAAAAAAAAAAAATTGGCCCCGCCAGGAGAAAAGCCACCTTAATCAATATTCATTGATGGAGCGGGACATGGCATGGGCTGTGACATACAACTTGGGCACCAACAGCAATCTTCTCTAAAGTCAGCTGGCCGAGAAGAGGGATCTTGCAGACATAGGTTTTGGGTGGGTAGGATGGAACCTGGAGTCTTTTGCTAATTGTTCCATACAGAAGAGAAACTCAAAGGAAGTTACCAGACACATAGGTTAAATTGCGTTTCTCATCCACAAACGTAGCCAATTAACTTCTCTTTACCTGCCTGTCTCTTAAGCCTGCCAGAATCGTAGGAAGTAGTAGAAAGGGGCTTTTTCTCATTGTAGTGTGAGGGATTCCTGCCTGACTTTGAAGTATGCACAGGTGCCCGGAACCCTATTCTGGGGAAACGCGTCTGTGTCGGCCAAGGGACCCACGACCCGGATGCACAAGGCCAGCTCACTCCGCCTATAAGTGGCGCGCGTTCACCGGAAAGTTGCTCGTTCAGCTTGCCTCCCGGAAGCGGAAGGAGGTCCGTTTCTTTTCACCGTCCAGTGCGTGTTCCCTGCGTCGTGCCTGCACTGCTCCCAGCGGGTGTTCGCGGCCGGCGGTGAAGAGGAGTGAACCTCTGAGGGCCGAGAGCAGCCGGCGCCATGGCGGATGTGACCGCCCGCAGCCTGCAGTATGAGTACAAGGCGGTGCGTGCGGGCTCAGGGGAGGCCTGCGGGCCGGGGCGGGGCGGGAGCGGAGCTGCGGTCTGCCGGCCTTCAGGGGAGACGCGAAGGCTCCGGGCAGTCGGATCCGGGTAGGGTGGGATTACGGGAGGAGGTAATGGAGTTCGGGACCCATGGAGCACGGAGAGGGTTTTTCTGTTTGTTTTGTTCTCTCAGCGCGAAACTCGCCCCTCCACTTGTTACCTCCAACGCGCCCAGTACTTTCCCAAGTGCGAATGATGAGTACTGTTAGGAACAAGGCTTGTCCGCCTGATTCGATGGTCTATGTTCGTGCATAGCGTGACAGACTGCCATTTCTTTTATCTTTTCATTCAACTTAGTGATTATAAGTACTTAGTTGGTACGATTATTCCATCAGTCGGCTTTACTAATACAGGAATTGACGCTATTTTTATCATAGTTTTGATAGTGTGTGATCTTTACAGAACTCGAATCTTGTGCTCCAAGCTGACCGCTCACTCATTGACCGGACCCGACGGGATGAACCGACTGGAGAGGTTCTGTCCCTGGTTGGGAAATTGGAGGGCACCCGTATGGGAGATAAGGCTCAACGGACGAAACCACAGATGCAAGAGGAAAGAAGGGCTAAGTAAGTATCAAGGGCAAGCACTCTTTCTTTTTCTTTTTTCCTTCTTCAAATCAAGGTATATCTTTAGCATTTAAAGCACTGGTTTTGCTGAAATTCGTGGTGGAAGATCATTACATCAGTGGTATTAGTGCAACAGTGAAATGTTCCTAATGTTTAGAACAGATTTTAAGTCTTTGATCTTAACAAGTACATCTAAAGTTACAAAGTAATTTATTGATATCGTGTTCCATAGATGTTAATTATCTTACAGGCATTTTTCAAGTGCCTTTGAGTATCTGCCATTCCATTGTCTGAGTTATTACTCCCCCACCATCATAAACTTCCCACCCTTCTTTCCTCTGCTGTTGCCCACTGCCCATTTATTCGTTTGGTTTTGGTTTTTTTCCTCCCCTTTTTTCAGTCTTAAAGTTTCAGTGTTGCAGAAATGGCTCAGTTGGTAAGTTGCTTGCTGTGCAAACCTGAGGATCTGAGTTGGGATTCTCAGCGTCCCTGTAAATACTAGGTGGTGGGCTGGAACGATGGCGTAGTGGTTAAGCGCTTGCCTGGTTCAAGGCTCAATTCCCCAGTACCCATGTAAGCCAGATGCACAAGATGGTGCATTCATCTGGAGTTTGTTTGCAGTGGTTGGAGGCCCTGATGTTCCCATTTTCTCTTCTCTCTCTCTCTCTGCCTCTTTCTCTCTTTGTCTGTTGCTCTGAAATAAATAAATAAATACAATACAATACAGTACAATACTAGGTGGTCATGGTGACTCATTTGGAATCCCAGTACTTGGGAGTTATGGACCCCTAGGGCAAGCTGGCAAGTTAGACTACCTGAATTGGCAAGCTCTGGGTTTAGTGAGAGACCCTGCCTCATGGTGGACAGCACTTGAGGAAGACAACCTGACTTCAGCCACTTGCCTTCACATGCAAGCACACACGCGTGCACCTGTACACATCTATGTACTGACACACATGCCCATACTCAGAAAAGTCACATGATCATTGAACTTTATCTTACCATTATCTTTTGGCCTAGCATAGCTATGTATTTTTCTCACAATGAAGTCTCAAAACTCGTAGGCCATGTTTAGATTAAGTAGTTATATTTGAAATGAGATTATACATCATTGATCTGTCACTTTGTAGGATATGACTTCTTTCCTAGTTCTGTTATAATTTGTTGGGCATTTGTTCTTTTTAAAAATATTTTACTTATTATTTATTTGTAAGAGAGAGAGAGTGACTGGGCATGCAAAGCCTTTTGCCACTGCAGGCAAACTCCAGACACATATGCCACTCTGTGCATCTGACGTTATGTTGGTATTGGGAAATTGAACCCAGGCTGTTAGCTGTTTCAAGCAAGCTCTTTTAACAACTGAGCCTCTTGTTGGGAATGTTACAGTAGAGTAAATTCCATTCCACCTTTGTTTTCTCTGGCTAGAAAAAAAATAATGCATCCAAAATTGGGGAGGGGGAGGAACTAGTCAAAATACTGTATATATAATCTATTTATGCAAGTTATCACATGTTAATTTATAATAAAATGTTTAAAACATACATTATATATTTGAGAGAGAGAAATAGAGAAAGAGGCAGATAGAAAGTGAGAATGGGTGCACCAGAACCCCTAACCACTGCAAACTCCAGATGTATGTGCTACCTTGTACATCTGGTATTACATGGGTGCTAGAGAACTGAACTCTGGTCTTTAGGCTTTGAAGGCAAGCACTTCATCTGCTGAGCCATCCCTCATCTTCTCATCTAATGAAATGTAAATTAATTGGAACTATAGCTCATTGTAACATTTAGTATATCTATTGATAGGATAACATTTTCATTCTGTCAGTGTCCTATGAAGGAATGCTTCTGTAAATTATTAAGATTATGTGAGAATCATTTGCTTTTTGCAGGTTCCTGTCCACATTTAGATGTATGGAAGGGGGGGAGGGGGCTAAGATTGAACCTGCCTTGGGGAGGGAAGATTCTTTCCTTCAACATCATATTTTACATCCATTAGGCGAAGAAAGCGTGATGAAGACCGGCATGACATCAACAAGATGAAGGGTTATACTCTGCTGTCAGAGGGCATTGATGAGATGGTGGGCATCATCTATAAGCCCAAAACGAAGGAGACCCGGGAGACCTATGAGGTGCTGCTCAGCTTCATCCAGGCTGCTCTTGGGGACCAGGTGAGGCAACCAAAGAGTGATGCTGCAGTGTTTTGGAAGAGAAAAGGTCATAGCTGGGAAATACCAGAAAAACCTTGTCTCTGGACAAGGAGTCATACCAGTTTTCAGAAAAAGGTAATACTTACTGAGCACTTAGCTTATGTGTAATCACAAATTAACTATGAATAGATGCTATTAGTATTCATTTTATAGAAGAGAGACATGGGGCATAGAATAGTTAAGGCATTTTCCCAAGTCACAGAGGTAGTATTAGAATATGAATCCAGGTAGTTATCTCCAAAATCTACCCTGACTCATTACACATTCATGACTATATTAGGGGCCTTTCTGAGTCTTTGGTAAGGTGTATTCTAGAGAAATTATGGATAGAGAATAACCAGAAGTGTGACATGCTGAATGCCCTTATCACCTGGAAATGTGAGGCAACTGTTATGGAAGCTGTGTCCTGCTTCTGGAGACTACATATCTTAATTTTTATTTTTTCTAGGTGTTAAATCCAGGGCCTTGTGTATCTAAGCACATGCAGTACCACTGAATTACACCCTCTGAAGCACCTATACTCCCTAGTGTTTTTTTTTTTTTTTTCCTTATTATTCGAGAGTCAGAGAGACAGAGACAGAGAATGGGCATGCCAGAGCCTCCAGCCACTGCAAATGAACTCCAGATCTATGTGCCATTTTGTGCATCTGGATTACATGGGTCCTAGGGAATTGAATCAGGGTCCTTTGGCTTTGTAGGCAAACACCTTAACCGCTAAACCATCCCTCCAGCCCCTCCCCAGTGGTTTTTTTTTTTTTTTAGTATTTTATTTATTTATAAGAGAGAGAAGATGGAGAGAATAAGTGCACAAGGGCCTCCAGCTGCTGCACATGGACTCCAGATGCATGCACCACCTTGTGCATTTGGCTTATGTGGGTCCTGGGGAATTGAACCTGGGTCCTTCAGCTTTGCAGGCAAGAGCCTTAACCACTAAGCCATTTCTCCAGCCCATTTTTTTTTTTTTTTTTTTTTTTAATTTCTTAGTTTAGCCTGGAACTCATAATGAGGCCCAGCCTGGCCAAAATATACAGCAGTTCTCCTGCCTCAGCTTCACAAGTTGGTAGGATTAAAGGTGTGTACCATCATACCTGGCCTTTGTTTTTATTTTGTTTGGATTTTGAGACAAGGTCTCATGTAGCTTAGGCCGGCATCCAGCTCCCTTTGTAACTAAGAATCTAAGGATGACCTTGAGCTTCTGATCCTTTTGTCTCTATTTTCTAACTTTTGGGATTACAGGTATGTGCCATTGTACTCAGTTCCCTTGTTTTTTTTTTTTTTTTTTTTTTTTTGTCCTCAAGGTAGGGTCTCGTTTTAGCCCAGGCTGACCTGGAATTCACTATGTAGTCTCAGAGTGGCCTCAAACTCATGGCAAGCCTCCTACCTTGGCCTCCCAATTGCTGGGATTAAAGGTGTGTGCCACCACACCTGGCCTTGTCTTTTTAAAAAGTTGGGTCGGGGGTTGGAGAGATGGCTTAGTGATTAAGGCACATGCCTGTGAAGCCTAAGGACCCCAGTTTGATTCTCCAGGTCTCACATAAGCCAGATGCACATGGTGGCACATGCACCTAGAGTTCATTTGCAGTGGCTAGAGGCCCTGGTGCGCCCATTCTCACTCGTTCTTTCTCTCCCCACCCCCCAAAATAAATAAAATACTTTAAAAAAGTTGGGTCGCGGGGCTGGAGAGATGGTTTAGCAGTTAAACACTTGCTTGTGAAACCTAAGGACACCAGTTCAAGGCTTGATTCCCCAGTACCCATGTAAGCCAGATACACAAGGGGGTGCATGCATCTGGAGTTCGTTTGCAGTGGCTAGAGGCACTGGTGTACCCATTTTTTCTCTCTCTCTTCTGCCTCTTTCTCTGTCTGTCACTCTCAAATAGATAAATAAATAAAAATAAATGAATAGCCGGGCATGGTGGCACATGCCTTTAATCCCAGCACTCAGGAGGCAGAGGTAGGAGGATGGCTGAGAGTTCAAGGCCACCCTGAGACTACACAGTTAATTCCAGGTCAGCCTGGACCAGAGTGAGACCCTACCTCACAAAACAAAACAAAACAAAACAAAACATAAATGAATGAATAAATAAAAAGTTGGGTTGAGTCTTCCTTAGATTGTGTGACTCTGAGTAACATCTTGTATGTGTGTATATGCACGCCCGTGCATTTTGTAGCATGTGTGGTGTATGCATGTGTGTCAAAACCAGAAGGAAGCCAGGTGTGGTGGCTTGTGTCTTTAATCTCAGCACTTGGGAAGCAGAGGTAGGAGGATTGCCGTGAGTTCGAGGCCACCTGAGACTCCATAGTGAATTCCAGGTCAACCTGGGCTAGAGTGAATCCCTACCTTGCAAAACCAAAAAAAAAAAAAAAAAAAAAAAAGCCAGAAGGAAGACATGTGTTCTTTTGGTTTTTCAGGTTTTTTATTTCATTTTGTTCTTCTTTTTTTTTTTTTTTTTTTTTTTTTTTTTTGCAAGGTAGGGTCTCACTCTGGTCCAGGCTGACCTGGAATTAACTATGTAGTCTCAGGGTGGCCTCGAACTGTTGGCAATCCTCCTACCTCTGCCTCCCGAGTGCTGGGATTAAAGGTGTGCACCACCACGCCCGGCTTCATTTTGTTTTTTTATTAGAGACAGAAAGTGAAAAGAAGAGAGAAAGAGAATGGGTGCACCAGGGCTTCTAGCCATTGCAAACGAACTCCAGATGCATGTGCCACCATGTGCATCTGGCTTATGTGGGACCTGGAGAATTGAGCCTGGGTCCTTAGGCTTTGTAGGCAAGCACCTTAACCACTAAGCCATCTCTCCAGCCCAAGACACATGTTCTTTTCTGTCACTCATCCTCATATTTCCTGAGACAGTCTCTTTTTAAACCCAGAGCTACAATGTTCACTTGCCTCAGTGACTCTTCCATTTCTGCTTCTCACAGGACTGGGGATACAGGTCACATCTCTTTGTGTGGGTGCTAATAATTGCACTCAGGTGGTCTTAGGCCCTTATGCTTTTACAGCAAGTGTTCAAGTCCCCAGCCCCTTAGGTGGCTTTTTAAAAAACAGTGTTAATATAGTTAGAGCCCAGAAGGATATCTTTTTTTTTTTTTTTTCCGAGGTAGGGTCTCAATGCTCTAGCCCAAAGTGGCCTTGAATTCATGGTGACCTTCCTACCTCTGCCTCCCGAGTGCTGGGATTAAAGGAATGCACCACCATACCTGGCAGTGCTGTAGATTTTGATGAAATCTGTTTCTTTACCTCTGCCATCACATAAAGCTTGTCATTGTTCTGCATGTGCTCTAAATATTGTTTGTATCTCTTTTTCTTTTCCCTTTTTAAAATTTTTATTACATTCAGCCACGTGATATCCTTTGTGGGGCAGCTGATGAAGTTCTGGCTGTCTTAAAGAATGAAAAGCTTCGGGACAAGGAAAGAAGAAAGGAGATCGACCTGCTGCTGGGCCAGACAGATGATACCAGATATCATGTGCTAGTAAACTTGGGCAAAAAGATCACAGACTATGGTGGAGACAAGGAAATCCAAAATATGGGTAACTGATCCCTGCATTCTGTTTATATTATCTAGTTCCCTGGGTTCTGATCATATTATCTGGTTGTTATTGGTTCCGTATGTTCTGACATACTATCTGGTTGTTATTGGCCCTTTTGAAATGATCATCTTATGGAATCATTTGTTGAATCAGAATGCCAGTGAGTTTCTATGACCCTTTTTTTGTGTTTTATGAAAAACACATAATTAGAGAGAAAAATGGCTCAGTAGTTAAGGTGCTTGTCTGCAAAGCCAACGACACAGGTTCAGTTCCCCAGTACCCATGTAAAGCCAGATGCAAAAGTGGAGTTGGTTTGCACTGGCTAGAGGCCCTAGCATGCCCATTCTCTCTCTTTCTTTCTGCTTGCAAATAAAACCACATAATTAGGGCTGGAGAGTTGGCTTAGTGGTTAAGGTGCTTGCCTGCAAAGCCTAAGGACCCATGTTCGACTTTGCAGATCCCACATAAACCAGATGCACAAAGGTGAAGAAAGTGCAAGGTCACATATGCTCACTAGGTGGCACAAGCATCTGGAGTTTGATTGCAGTAGTTGAGGCCCTGGAGCACCAATTCTTTCTCTCTTTCTGTGTCTCTAAAATTAAAAAATATATATATAATTAATGTGCTAGGTATGATGGCACATGTTTATAATTCCAGCACTCAGGAGGCAGAGGCAGGAGGGTTTCTGCAAGTTTGAGGCCAGCCTGGGCTATATAGTGAATTCCAGGCCATCTAGGGCTATATAGCAAGACCATTTCTCAAAAAACAAAAATAAGCTGGGCATGGTGGTGCACACCTTTAATGCCAGCACTCAGCAGGCAGAGGTAGGAGGATCACCATGAGTTCAAGACCACCCTGAAACTACATAGTCAATTCCAGGTCAGCCTGGGCTAGAGCAAGACCCTACCTCAAAAAAATAAAATAAATAATTAGAAAAAGAAGACTTATGACTAGTAGACACCAAAATCCCTTGATTCCAGCCGTCATTTATTATTCTGAAACCCTTGAGTTGTAGAATATGGGAGATAGTATCAGAGCTTGGGGGATAGGAAGCACAGCAGAGCTGAGTCTATGTTAGAGAAGGCTTTGGTGTTAGCAGTACAGGTGGCTTTCTTTTGTTGATAATATAAGTCTCTGTATGTGTTCTTAGACCTTGCTTCTATCCTTGAGAGAAACAAGCCAGGCATTTGGGGATGGAAATGGTCTTAAATGACTTTTGTTTCACTAACCATTGACCACTCTTTTTGTCTCAGATGACAATATTGACGAGACCTATGGTGTGAATGTGCAGTTTGAGTCTGATGAAGAGGTAAGTGATAAAGTAGATAGGCTCTACCTGTTGTATGTATGTATGTGTGTATATATGTATGTGTGTATTTTTAGGTGTAGGGTCTCACTTTAGCTCAGACTGACCTGGAATTCACTCTGCAGTCCCAGGCTGGCCTTGAACCCACAGTGATCCTCTTTCCTCTGCTTCTGAGTGCTGAGATTAAATGTGTGCATCACCATGCTTTTTTATTTTTTTAAGTTGCTAATGGGACAAAAGTCATTGTGTACTGAAGTCCCCAAGCTTAATGAATTTGATGATGTTTTATGAAATTTTTGTGTTATTTTGCTCAAAAATTCCTGTCATTAGGTTCTCTAAAGCAAATGTAAGTTAGTGAAGATGAGCCAGTGATTTTTTTTTTTTTTTAAATTTATGCCAGGCATGTAGCATATGCCTTTAATCTCAGCACTCAGGAGGCTGAGGGAGGAGGCTTGTGAGTTCAAGTCTAGCCTGAGATTAATTCCAGGTCAGACTGGGCTAGAGCAAGACTATCTTGAAAAACCAAACAAAAAAAAAAATTTTTTTTTTTTTTTATGTTTGTGTGTATGGATGGATGTGCCAGGTCTCTTATAACTATAAATAACCACCAGATACATTGTGTCCAGCTGTGTCTAGTGAGTACTGAGGAATTGAACCTGAGCAGACAGGCTTTGCAAGCAAGTACCTTTAACCACTGAGACATTTCCCTAGCCCACCAGTTTTTTTTTTTTATTTTATTTTTATTATTTTTTATTTATTTTGGAGAGAGAGACAGAGAGAGAGAGACAGGGAGAGGGAGAGGGAGAGGGAGACAGATAGAGATGTGCGCGCCAGCAGTCTCTCAGCTGCTGTGAACAAAATCCAGATGTGTGTGCCCCCCTTGTGGTCAAGTGCGGCATTGCGCCCTTGCGTCACTTTGCATCTGGCTAAACGTGGGACCTGGAGATTGGAACCGCTGGACATTGGAACCAGCGTTCTTAGGCTTAGCAGGCAGGCGCCTTAGCTGCTAAGCCATCTCTCCAGCCCCAGTTTTTTGTTTTTTTTTAAATATTTTATTTATTTGAGAGAGAGAGAGAATGGGCACATCAGGGCCTCTCCTGTGCTACAATTGAACTCCAGATGCATGTGCCACTTTGTGCATCTGGGTTTATGTGGGTGCTAGGGAATCAGACCAGGCCACCTCTCCAGCCCAGTATTTTTTTAATTATTATTATTATTATTATTATTATTATTAATTATTATTATTTTGGTCTTTTTCCAAGGCAGGGTCTCACTGTAGCAACTCTGTAACTCCTGGCTGACCTCGATCTCATGGTGATCCTCCTACCTCAGTCTCTTGAGTGCTGGGATTAAAGGCATGTGCCATATTCCCAGCCAGCCCAGTAATTTATTTATTTATTGAAGTAGGGTCTCACTCTAACCCAGGCTGACCTGGAATTCACTATGTAGTCCCAGGCTGGCCTCAGACTCACAGCGATCCTCCCAGTGCTGGGATTATAGGTGTCTGCCACCACACCCAGCTCCAGCCCAGTATTGTGTTTTGTTTTTTTGAGTTAGGTTCTTGCTCTAGACCAGGCTGGCCTCAAACTCAGCCATCCTCCTAACTCCGCCTCCAGAGTGCTGGCATTAAAGGTGTGCACCACCATGCCAGGCTCCTAGTAATTTTTAATAAATCAAGTAGACCAGGAAAAAAAGAAGATAAAAGGTAAAGCAGTGTTTGTCTTTAGTGATGATGTATCCTGCTATGATATTTTATCTCTATTGTGAAAATACTGTGAGTTTTTAGTCTTGTGCACCACTCCAGTCTCAAGAGAAAACATATATACCAAAGCATGTAGGCAGCTTTTACTCAGTTTTAACAGTTAATAGCAGTCATGTGGTTAGTGCTGGCACTTAATTAAAATTTCTAGGCTCTTATTAAGTAGAAATTGAACTGGGAGTAGTGGCACAATGCCATTAATCCTAATACTGAGGAGGTTGAGGCAGGAGTAGTGTGAGTTTGAGGCCAACTGGCCTGCATAGTTAGGCACTGCCTCAAAAAAAGAGAAGTGGTCTGGAGAGATGGCTTAGCAGTTAAGGAACCTGCCTGCAAAGCCCAAGGACCCAGGTTCAATTCCCCAGGACCCACATAAACCAGATGCACAAGTTTGTTTGCAGTGGCTGGAGGCCCTGGCATGCCCATTCTCTCTCTGTCTGCCACTTTCTCTCTCAAATAAATAATATGAAAAAGAGAAGAGGTTCTGGAGAGCTTGCTCGGGGATTAAAGGCACTTAATTGCAAAGCCTGCTGGCCTGGGTTCAGTTCTCCAGCGGCAAGAGATCCTGGCATGTGTGCACACACATGCACACAAGCAAATAAAGATAGAAACAAAGGAAAAAAAATAAAATGAGAGTTTTTGTGGGTGAGTTTGCCTCCTGAAAAGGAAAGTGCTAGCTAGTCTTGGAATTAATACCCAGACAGAAGAGTCAGGGCAGAACACTGAACTGAACTGAACTGAGAACCAAAGATTTTGAATCTTAGTTCTGCATCTTGGGCAGGTCATTTTGTCCTCAGGTTTCTTGGTTTCTTTCTTTCTTTCTTTCTTTTTTTTTTTTTTTTTTTTTTTTTAGGTAGGTTTTTCACTCTAGCCCAGGAATTCATTCTGTATTCACAGGGTGGCCTTGAACTCAATATGATCCTCCTACCTCTACCTCCTGAGTGCTAGGATTAAAGGCATGTGCCACCATACCCAGCTGTCTTCAGTTTCTCTTTTAATAAAATGAATGATTACTGTAGATAACTGCTCAGCTCCTTCATAATATAGTTAATTGGATTTTATGGTTTTAAATAGCAACAGACTGACAGAATACTTTGCTCATAGTAATTGACTTAACACATTTGAAGGCTGTTCCGAGCACACATGCTGCAGTATAAGTAAGTACAGTGGTGAGCAAGCTAAATATGGACTCTACTTTCCTAGGTATGCTTCTGCATAGCTGCCTTATTAGCCAACAGTTTTGGTTTGAGTATTGTCTATGTTTCAGAAAGAGTATGAAGCCGGGTGTGGTAGTGCACATCTTTAATCCCAGCACTCGGGAGGCAGAGATAGGAGGATCACCTTGAGTTCAAGGCCACTCTGCGAATACAGAGTGAATTCCAGGTCAGCGTGGACTAGACTGAGACTACCTCAAAAAAAACAAAAAACCAACAAACAGAAAGGGTGTAAGATCCAGATGTTTGCCTTTGTAGCAGCTAAAGTGAGAAGCAGAAAAGAGAGAACAGACAGATTTAATAGGTCTGTGCTAAGTGGTGCCCTGGAATAAGGGTGACCCTATTGGTTTCACTCCCAAACCAACAATGGAGTTCATTTAGCATGATATGGGGAAAGGTTCTGTGGTGACACAGGACTAGCCCCACGTCCTCATTGAGATTGGGGTTGTCTCCACAGGAAGGTGATGAAGATGTATATGGGGAGGTTCGAGAAGAAGCATCTGATGATGACATGGAGGGGGATGAGGCTGTTGTGCGCTGCACCCTCTCCGCTAATGTAAGTACAGTGCCTTTACTATGTTAACACCAGATTATTTCTCAGTGTGGTGCTTCCTTATGCCTACTTCCTCTCATGTTGCCCAAGCTAGATTTAAACAGGCTCTGTAGCCCATGCAGGTGTCCCCTCCCCCTGCCTATTTTTTTGTTTGTTTGTTTTGAGCTAAGGTCTTGCTATGTAGCCTAGGCTGGCCTGGAACTTGCTATGTAGCCCTGGCTGGCTTTGGATTTGGAATCTTCCTGCCTCAACCCCTCAGTGCTGAAATTATAGGTGTCTCCACTATGCCCAGTATGAACCATGTTTTGAAGAGTGATCCATATTTACAATCATGATTTTCCTTCTTAAAAGATATGATTTAATCAAGTCTTACTCTGGGTGCTTAGAATTCAATGTTAAGTAGACATATTTCCTTCTGGAAAGGCCTTGAAAGAAGATAGGCTATGAGATGTTAGAGTGGTGAAAAAGCATTGTGGGCAGTGAGACCTAGTGAGCCAAGTGCCTGTGATTACCGTTTCAGCTTGTAGCCTCAGGCGAACTGATGAGTTCCAAGAAGAAGGATTTGCATCCCCGGGATATCGATGCATTCTGGCTCCAGCGGCAGCTCAGTCGTTTCTATGATGATGCCATTGTGTCACAGAAGAAGGCAGATGAAGTATTAGAGATTTTGAAGGTAAGATCAGGAAGATCAGATTCTTTTGTTCAGTGCATCTTAGCAGATGGGGACAGTGTATGAAGTAGCATATGGCAGTGTTTTGGTTTTTTTTTTTCTTGACAGCTTCCATACTTACAGAAAATAAATCATGCCTTCCCCCCACTTTCCCCTTTACAGATCTACACTCCATCATATTCCCCCCTCTCTCTCCATTAGTCTCCCTTTATTTTGATGTCATCACCTTTTCCTCCTATTATGAGGATCTTGTGAAGATAGTGCTAGACACTGCAAGGTCATGAATATCAAGGCCAATTTCTGTCTGGTTGATTGCATTGTAAGCAGTCCTACCCTTCCTTCAGCTCTTACATTCTTTCTGCCACCTCTCGCACAATGGACCCTGAGCCTTGGAAGGTGTGATAGAGATGTTTTAGTGCTGAACATACCTCCATCATGTCTTCTCAGCACTATGGTACCTTTTGGGTCATCCCAGTGGTCACCGCCATCTGAAAAGAGAAGCTTCTCTAACCAAAAGTGAGAGTAGCATTAATATATGGGTATGAATATTCAGTAAAGTGCTTACAGGGCAGTTTGGTGAGCAAAATATATGCATTTAGCCAGACAAGAGCAGGCATTACACTTCTAATGCTCAGGACCTCCTCCACCATAGGCTTTTTTTTTTTTTTTTTTTTTTTTTGCATTAAACGAGGATCTTTATTTTAAGAAAACACTTCCTTCTTACATAATAAATTGTACTAGTTTTGCTTCTCCCACCCGACATATCCTAGAATGTCACGAGTTTTGCAGTGGTGTTTTCCCATCTGCTTCATTTTCACATCATCAAGGCAGAGAGATGCTCTGTGTCACGAACTCCTGAACGCAGCCGGGACAGCCGCTGTTCTTCTTGTGCCAACACAGAGACCTGAGCGTACCAAGTGGAAAATTGATAAAGCGCTCATCAGAATGTCTGTGGTCAAGCGCCTTGTGCAGTCTGGAGGAGGCCGTCTGTGCAGACACTTCCAGTCTCCTTTAAGGCCTGCTCCACAGCAGGTCCTCAAAACTTAGTCAAAGGCCTATGGCTGAGGAGGCTCTAGGGAAGAAGCAATGACTGTTGTTTGGCTAAATGTATATGTAGTGCCCATTGACTTGCCCTCTAAATATTTATAGTGTTTTTTTTTAATTATTATTTTTATTGACTTCTATACTTACATACAAAAAACACATGATATTTCCCTCCCCTCCCCCATTCCACTTTAGAACTCCAGTCTCCATCATATCCCCTCCCTCTCTCCATTAGTCTCTCTTTTAATTTCATGTCATCATCTTTTTCTTCTATTTTGAGGGTCTTGCGAAGGTATTGCTAGGCACTGCAAGGTCATGGATATCAAAGCCAATTTCTGTCTGGGCAGTTGCATTGTAAGGAGTCATACCCTTCCTTTGGCTCTTCCATTCTATCCGCCCCCTCTTCTGCAATGGTCCCTGAGCCTTGGAGGGTGTGACAGAGGTGTTTCAGTGCTGGGCACTCCTCCATCCCTTCTTCTCAGCACTATGTTGCCTTTTGGGTCATCCCAGTGGTCATCGCCATCTGAAAAGAGAAGCTTCTCTAACCAGAAGTGAGAGTAGTGTTAATATGTGAATATGAACATTAAGCGTAGTGCTTTCAGGGTGGTTGGTGGGAATAATATATACATTTAGCCAGACAAGCACAGGCTTTATACCCCTGAGGCTCATGACCTCCCCTGCCATAGACTTTTGTTTAGGTTTTCAGTACCAGGTATGTATTCCCTCCTGTAGAGAGGGCCTTCAGTCCAATTATGGAGCAGTTGGTTACCCCAAGAGCAGACATGCCACTATTGCACCCGTTCAGTCATTGGGCCTGTATGGCCAAACTTGAATTTTCAATGTCCACTGTTTTCACTGCTGATGACTTCTGTCTCCTATAGGGCTGTATGCACTGCAGCTTTTTTCCAGCTTTCAGTTGGCTGGTCTACAGGAAAGTTTTCTGCCATCATAGGCTTTTGATTAAGTTCTTAGTACCAGGCATGTATTTCTTCCTGTAGATTGGGTCTCCAGTCCAATTAGAGAGCAGTTGGTTTCCCCCATAACAGACATGCCACTATTGCACCCATTGGCTTGTTTGGCCTAGTTGGCCAAACTTGAGGCTTGCAATGTCCACTGCTTTCACCACTGATGGCTTCTGTCTCCCATAAGGCTGCATGCAGTGCAGGTTTTTCCAGCTTTCTGTCAGCTGGTCTACCAGGAGAAGGTTTTCAGCTCAGTCCTGGTTTGATTTCTCAGTGACCTTGCAGCCCAGGCATGTGGAGTCTTCATCCATATCATCTTATCATCTATTTCTGGTGGGAAACTAAGAGCCTTGGCAATAGCCCGTTATAGAGGCATCAAGAACCTCCTTGGCCAACAACTCACTGGAAGATATCCCATCCCTGTCACTGAAATTTTTCTAGTCTATGGCTTGTGGGTGTTATGGCTGTTTTTGTTTTGTTTTGTTTTGTTTTGTTTTATCTATTTATTTTCAAGCAAAGAGAGGGAGAAGAGAAACAGAGAGAATGATTACACCAGGGCTTCCAGCCACTGCAAACCGATTCCAGATGCATGTGCCCCTTAGTGCACCTGGCTTTATGTGGGTACTGGGGAATAACCTGGGTCATTAGGCTTTATAGGCAAGTGCCTTAACTGCTGAGCCATCTCTCCAGTTCACGGCTGTGTTCTTACTGATGGTATTATCTTCTCTGTTCAGACAGCAAGTGATGACCGGGAATGTGAGAACCAGTTGGTTCTGCTCCTTGGTTTCAACACATTCGATTTTATTAAAGTGTTACGGCAACACAGGATGATGAGTGAGTATACAGTGTGCTCTTCTTATGTGTGTGTGTGTGTGTGTGTGTGTGTGTGTGTGTGTGTGCCTGCCTAGATTGTGTTGCTTTCCATGGCTTTAGCACTTACCATTTTTTATTCTACCCCAAGATTAAAGGTTGATTTTTCTCTCTATTTCATCTTACCTCTTTATCCCGTTTTGTTTGGCAGTTTTATATTGTACCTTGCTGGCTAGTGCTCAGAGTGAAGGTGAAAAGGAAAGGATCATGGGAAAGATGGAAGCTGATCCAGAGCTATCCAAGTTCCTCTACCAACTCCATGAAACTGAGAAGGAAGATCTGATCCGAGTAAGGGCTGGTTTAGTTAATGTGTTGATGTGTTGTTCCTCATCTCTATCTATCTATCTAACTCTGCGTGTGTATGTTTAAAGCAGAGGTCAACTTAAGAAAGCATTTCTCTGAGTTCTTTGGCATTTGTCAATGGGTACAAATTAGAATCAACTTGTGCAAGCTGGTGTAATTGAGTGACTATCTTGGGGACCTTTTACTGTTTTCACATAAAAACAAAGTGTTGAGTATAACCCCAAAAAGAACACATTTACTTAATATGCAATCCATAACTGCTTCCCTTAGGGATAGCCCTCTGTGCTTAATTGTACGATGTTTACTTCTGACGTCCCTGTTTTATGCATTGTGACTTTATGTTTTCTTTGTTCATTTTTAGTGACAGGTGTCAATATAAGTAGTATCTTTGGGTTTAGGAACACATTAATCAGCATCTGTGAGTCAAGCTTAGCCAAAGGGGGACTTGAAAGGACCAGAACTCAGGAGAGTGGTAAATCGTGATGCCTTTTCTCATTTTCCAACTACAGGAGGAAAGGTCCCGGCGAGAGCGAGTCCGTCAGTCCCGAATGGACACAGATCTGGAAACCATGGATCTAGACCAGGGTGGAGAGGTAAGTGCCAGGCCATTTCCCTGGCCATGATGATGGAAAGTTAGTGCTCACCTTGCTTGCTCTCTCTCTGTGTGTGTGTGTGTTGGTTTTTCTTTTCTTTTCTTTTTTTTTTTTTTTTTTTTTTTTGTTCAGGCAGGGTCTCACTCTAGCTCAGGCTGACCTGGAATTCACTATGTATTCTCAGGGTGGCCTCAAACTCACTGCAATCTGCCTACTTCTGCCTCCCAAATGCTGGGATTAAAGGCATGTGCCACCACGCCCAGCTCACTTTCCTTTTTTTCTTTTTGGTTTTTCAAGGTAGGGTCTTGTTCTAGCCAAGGGTGACCTGGAATTCACTATGTAGTCTTAGGGTGGCCTCAAACTCACAGCGATCTTCCTACTACCTCTGCTTCCCAAGTGCTAGGATTAAAGGTGTGTGCCACCATGCCGACTCACTTTTCTTATATTACTGTTTTTCATTTTCCCAGGCTTTGGCTCCACGGCAAGTTCTGGATTTGGAAGACCTCGTTTTTACCCAAGGAAGCCACTTTATGGCCAACAAGCGCTGTCAGCTTCCTGATGGGTCCTTCCGTCGCCAGCGTAAGGGCTATGAAGAGGTGCATGTGCCTGCTTTGAAGCCCAAGCCCTTTGGCTCAGAGGAAGTGAGTGAAATGTTATTCTCAGTTCTTTGCTCCCTTCATCCCTCTTCCACTTTGTATTTTAGTCATTGACCAACTTGTTGCCTGTCTCATAGATAGTATTCCAGAAATGGAAACTCCCCATTCTAACTTTGAGCCCACAAAACAGTAGTAATCTCTGTTGACTGACCTGTAATGGGTTACACTTAGAGGTGGCCAGAGAATGAAATCCTGGTGAACTCACAAAATGGACAACCCACCCAAAGATACTGCCAGCAAAATGTGCATGATATTTCTTCCTTGTAGCAACTGCTTCCAGTGGAGAAGCTGCCAAAGTATGCCCAGGCAGGATTTGAGGGCTTCAAAACATTGAATCGGATCCAGAGTAAACTCTACCGTGCTGCCCTGGAGACAGATGAGAATCTGCTGCTTTGCGCTCCTACGGTAAGGGCTGCCTTGCCTGCTTTTTTCTTACGGAATGTGGTCTAGACTTTTGGTGGCAAGCTTTTTCTAGTCAGTGAACAGGATCACAAACTTGCCTGACCTATCTTAGCTAGCTTAGTTTGTGTGTGTGTGTGTGTGTGTGTTGTTGTTGTTTTTCGAGATAGGGTCTCACTCTGGCTCAGGCTGACCTGGAATTCACTATGTAGTCTCAGAGTGGCCTCGAACTCATGGTGGTCCTCCTACGTCTGCCTCCCAAGTGCTGGGATTTAAGGCGTGCGCCACCACAAACCTACCCAGTGACTTGAGCCAGACGTGGTGGTGTGTGCCTTTAATACCAGCACTTGGGAGGCAGAGGTAGGAGGATCAACATGTGTTTGAGGCCAGCCTGGGAACACAGAGTAAGTTCCAGGTCAACCTGGGTTAGAGTGAGACCCTCCCTCAAAAAAAAAAAAAAAAAGTGCCCAAGTTGTTAATTGCAGAGGACTATCGAGATGACTCAGCGGGTAAGGTGCTTGCCTGCAAAACCTAACCACCTGGGTTCAATTCCCCAATAACCACATAAAGCCAGATGCAGGAAGTGGCACATGCATTGGAATTTGTCTACAGCAGCTAGAGGCCCTGGATGGGCCCAGTCTCCCTTTGTCTCTCTGCTTGCAAATTAAAAAAAAAAAAAAAAAAAGAAAGAAATAGGAGAGAATATCTGAAACTGTCCACATTTATTTATTTTAGAGAAAGCAAGATAGAGAGAGAATTGTGATGCCAATGCCTCAGCTACTGCAATCGAACTACAGACACTTGTGTCACCTAGTGGGCATGTACAACCTTGCACTTGCCTCACCTTTGTTTTTTTTTTTTTTTTTTTTTTTTTTTCGTGGTATGGTCTCACTCTAGCTCAGGCTGACCTGGAATTAACTGTAGTCTCAGGGTGGCCTTGAACTCATGGCAATCCTCCTACCTCTGCCTCCCGAGTGCTGGGATTAAAGGCGTGCACCACCACGCCCGGCTTGCCTCACCTTTGTATGTGTGGCTTACATGGGATCTGGAGAGAGATTGAACATGGGTCCTTAGGCTTCTCAGGCAAGCACCTTAACTCCAGTCCTGTCCACCATTTATTAATGGGCAGTACATTAGTTGCTTTTCTCACTGCAGCCTAATACCTAGTAACTTAAGGGAGGTAGGATTTATTTTGGCTCATGGTTTAAGGACTGTAAGATTCGGGAGTGACCAAGACCACGCACACCACTCTAAAGCAAAGATGAAAGCTTTTATTCGGGAAAAGCACAAGCTGCCAGGACTGTCTCAAGAGAGGAGCACAGCCAACCTGAGTTTCTCAGGTAGTGGGATTTATAGGCTTCTTCATTTGGGGGAAGCTGAGGAAGGGGAAGGAACTCTGTTCTTTACCTTAGCCATTTCAAATAGCTAGGGTTTGAGACCAGAACAATAATCAGGCAATTTACGAGATGGGGGGGGGGGGCGGTCAGGAAACCATGACCTGGGGGCATTGTTAGGCAAAGAAGAGATAATGGCTGGGCAGTTTCTTGAGGAATGTGAATAATCTACTTCCTTGTCTGTTGCCATCCTGCTGTCCTTGGTGACTCCATTTTTGGGACCATGTCTGACCTAACAAGGACTGTAGTCCATTATGTCAGGGAAGGCCTGGTGGCAGGAACATAAGGTGGCTAGTCACATTGCATGTTTACTCTTTTTGTAAAATATTTTGAACGGGTATGGTGGTACATGCCTTTAATCCCAGCACTTGGGAAGCAGTGGTAGGTCCACAAGTTCAAGGCCACTCGGAGACTACACAGTGAGTTCCAGGTCACCCTGGGATAGAGTAAGACCCTACCTTGAAAAACCAAAAGATCTTTTTTTTTTTTTTTTGCTTATTTATTTGCAAGAGAGATTGGGTGTGCCAGGGTCTCTAACCACTGTAAACGAACTCCATGTTCATGTGTCACTTTGTACATCTGGCTTTATGTGGGTATTGGGAAATCAAACCTGGGTTGTTAGGCTTTGTATGCAAATGCCTTAACAACTGAGCCATCTCTCCAGCCCTTGGGTTTATTCTTTTTATTTTTATTTATTTTTTTAATTTTTGAGAGAGAGAGGCAGATAGAGAGAATGGGCACGCCAGTGCCTTTCAGCTGCTGTGAATGAATTTCAGATGCATGCTCCCCCTTGTGCACATGGGCAACACTGCATGCTTGCCTCACTTTTGAGTCTGGCTGCATGGGATCTGGAGATTCGAACATGCATTCTTAGGCTTCACAGGCAAGTGCCTTAACCGCTAAGCCATCTCTCCAGCCCTCATGTTTTTTTCTTAATCTTCACTCCTAACCCCCAATTCTTTACTCTTGGATGCAAGACACATTAAATGGCTATGATATAACCAGTATGGGACTGGAGAGATGGCTTTGCACTTAAGGTACTTGCCTGTGAAGCCTAAGGACCCAGATTTGATTCCCTAGTAACCATGTAAACCCAGATGCACAAGGTGACACATGCCTCTGGAGTTCATTTCTAGTGGCTAGAGGTCCTGGTGCATCCATACTCTCCCTATATCTGCCTCTGTCTCTCTCTCAAATAAATAAATAAAATATTTTTTTTAAATAACTAGTACAGCCAGGTGTGGTGGCGCATGCCTTTAATCCCAGCACTTGGGAGGCAGAGGTAGGAGGATCACCGTGAGTTCAAGGCCACCCTGAGACTACATAGTTAATACCAGGTCAACCTAGACCAGAGTGAGACTCTACCTCGAAAAACCAAAAAATAAATTAAATAAATAAATAAATAACTAGTTCATACTTAGTTCTCTGTTTTGGAGATAATCTTATGGAAGTTAGGGCAGTGACCATGGATAAGCAGGTAACTAGGCCATCTGATCCCTGGAATCTCTTCCAGGGTGCTGGAAAGACCAATGTGGCCCTGATGTGCATGCTCCGAGAGATAGGAAAGCACATAAACATGGATGGTACTATCAATGTGGGTGACTTTAAGATCATCTACATAGCTCCCATGCGGTCCTTGGTGCAGGAGATGGTGGGCAGTTTTGGAAAGGTAAGAGTTACAATTTTTTTCTTCAGAAGATACTGGCTGTAGCTGTCACTGTACTTGAAACTGACCTGTAACCATTACTTCTTTTGTCATGGCATCTCTGTATACCTCTTGTGTTATTTTTTTCCCATTTCCAAGATGGAACTTGACTAAAATATAATTTCTGAAATGAGAGTGTCCTGGACTCTATTCTGCATGACTTTAACATCTTTTCATCATCTCTGTAATATTTTTTGCAGTTAGTGTCACTATGTTTTGAAGTATTTATGAAATGGATATGGTTGTTAGTAGATTTTGTGTTAATTCATTTCCTATTACCTGTGTTTCTATTTCCCCACTTTTATGGATCCTAGAGATCATTCATCTAAAGGAAATGTGGATTTGTTTATGCAGGTTTTGCTGCGCATAAACTTGGATTTGTTCATCTGGTCTGATTCACCTAATACTTCCTCTAAGTCCTGTACACTAAGACTGCCCAACAAAAACTGCTGTCCATGTCCTTTCAAGTACCATCTTCTAAGCCTCACATGTTCTAGGCAAGCTCTCTGTCAGTCATCTATACCCAAGTCCCCTTTAAGCATTATTGTCAATAAATCTTTCTTTCCCCAGCGCCTGGCCACGTATGGCATTACTGTTGCTGAATTAACTGGGGACCACCAGCTGTGCAAGGAAGAGATCAGTGCCACACAGATCATTGTCTGCACCCCTGAGAAGTGGGACATCATCACACGCAAGGGTGGGGAACGCACCTATACCCAGCTGGTGCGGCTTATTGTCCTGGTAAGCAACAGGAGTGACAGGAGGGAGAAAACAGCTATGATCAGGGAGGGTTTGCTAAGGTTATTGGTTCATCTCCCTCTAGGCCTTTCTGTAAGACACTATTCTTTGCAAGATAACCACTGCCAGTGTTGCTGTTACTATTAAATGAGAATCTTTATATAATAGAAAAACTTCACAGTTAGCACGTGGTATTTGTCATATTCCTCATATCTCTTTTCATGTCTCAAATACTTTGAAATAAATGTAAACAGACAAATAATTGTATCCTCTCAGAATATTGAAGGGCTTTATAAATAATCCATTCTGAGGGGCTGGAGAGATGGCTTAACAGTTAAGGTGCTTGCCTGCAAAGTCTAAGGATCCAGGTTCAATTCCCTAGTACCCACATTAGCCAGATATACAAGGTGGCACGTGTGTCTGGAGTTTGTTTGCAGTGGCTGGAGGCCCTGGCGCACTCGTGCTGTCTGTATATCTCTCTTTCTCACTTTCTCTCAAATAAATAATAGTCCATTCTGAGGTAGAACACATAAGGAATCAGAACATTGTATTCCATTCATATGGAAGCCCTGAGAGGGCAAAGACATTGAGTCTTAAGTATTGGTTTGTTTTGGTTTCTGGAAAAGCAAGAAGGTAGACCTTGCATACTGGTCTTCAGTGTTCAGAGCAGGAGTGGCTGGCAATCTGTGACTACTGGTTTTTGTTTTAGTAAAATACAGTCATACCCATTTGTTTGTAGCTGATTTTGTGCTGCAATGACAGTTAAGTATTTGTAGTAGAGGTTACCTGACCTATAAATCTAAAATGCTGACTAAAGCTGGGGTGTGGTGGCATGCGCTTTTAATCCCAGCACATGGGAGGCAGAAGTAGGAGGATCACTGTGAGTTTGAGGCCAGCCTGGGACAACAGTGAGATCTAGGATAACCTGGGCTAGAGTGAGATCCTACCTCAATAAAATAAAATAAAATAAAATAAAATAAAATAAAATAAAATAAAATAAATAAAATAAAATAAAATAAAATAAAATAAAATAAAATAAAATAAAAAAATAAAATAAAATAAAATAAAATATTGACTGGCCCTATAAGTTAAGTTTACTAAACCTTGCCTTAGATAAGACTTGCTACTTTACTGCTTCACCAGCAGCAGGCTAGAGTAAGGGTTTGTTAGGAATGCTGAGTCCCTTGCATGTACTCTGCACTTTAACAAAATCTGTAGGTCTTCCTGTGCATACTGATTTGAGAAACATTGTGGTCAGTATGTTATTTCCAGGTGAATACTGTCTTTGTTCTTTGGGGTTCTTTGGCTTGAAATCCCTTCTTGTCTTCATTAGGCATCTTGGGCTATCGGCTTGTGGAATGGGACTAGTCTCGTGTAAGATGTCTCTATCTCTCTGGTAATTTGCCACCCTCCTGTTCCTTAGGACGAGATCCACCTTCTCCATGACGATAGAGGTCCTGTCTTAGAAGCTTTGGTGGCTAGGGCCATCCGGAACATTGAAATGACGCAAGAGGATGTCCGGCTCATTGGTCTCAGTGCCACCCTCCCTAACTATGAAGATGTGGCCACCTTTTTGCGTGTTGATCCTGCTAAGGGTCTCTTCTACTTTGACAACAGGTATTAAAAAAGACTGAGAAGTGTAGCCAAGGTGACCTTTCTGTTTCCAAGGAGCACCACAGGATTAAGTTTTAGGTGTTTGGGTGTTTGTGGGGAATGAATTTTTTAAAAAGGATTATTGGGGCTAGAGAGATGGCTTAGCGGTTAAGGCACCTGCCTGCTAAGCCTAAGAACGCTGGTTCCAATCTCCAGGTCCCACGTTTAGCCAGATGCCAAGTGACACAAGGGCGCAATGTTGCACTTGCCCACAAGGGGGGGCGCACACATCTGGAGTTCTTTCATAGCATCTGAGAGGCTGCTGATGCGCCCATTCTCTGTCTGTCTTCCTCTCCCTCCCTCCCTCTCTCTCTCTTCTCTCCAAAAAAAAAAAAAAAGGGACTATTGCCGGGCATGCATGGTGGGTGCGTGCCTTTAATCCCAGCACTTGGGAGGCAGAGGTAGGAGGATTGACATGTGTTCGAGGCCACCCTGAGACCACATGGTGCATTCCAGGTCAGCCTGGGATAGAGTGAGACTCTAACTCGGAAAAACAAAACAAAAAAAAGGATTATTCTCCCAGGGCAATGGAAAGTACTACTTGTTCCCATAGTCTTTCTTGCCAAAAGACTCATTTGTCTAAGTGTTTAACTTCTAGCTTCCGCCCAGTGCCTCTGGAACAGACATATGTGGGCATCACAGAGAAAAAAGCCATCAAGCGTTTCCAGATCATGAATGAAATAGTCTATGAGAAAATCATGGAACATGCTGGAAAAAATCAGGTCTGTTCTTGAACTTTTTCAATTTTTGATTTACTGGTAATCAAGATTTTCAAAGAGTAGAGAAAAGGTAATAGCACAAATCAATAGTGTCATGAATGAGATGGGCTATTGCTGTAATGCCTGGTATCAAAGGGTGATTAAGAGCAAGGTGTGGAAGTTCATGCCTGTAATTATAGCATCTGAGAGGCTAACACAGAAATAGTGCAAGCTTGAGGCAGGCTAGCTTGGGTTAAATATTGAGACCCCCAAAAAGTAAGAGGATAATTAGAGGGGTGGGGGTATAACTCAGTAGAACTTATGGAGTAGTGTGTGTAAAGTCCTGGGTTCAGTCTCCATCACTTCACCAAAAACAGGGAGGTAGGACATTCATAAATTGGTCAACTTAGAAGAAATGGACCAAATCCTTGACAAGTGACTACTATTATAGCCTAGAGGAAGCATCATCTGAATAGTCCTATGGCCATTAATACTGTTTTTGTAATTAGTCTCCCAAAAAGTTGCTAGGTCTAGCAAAGTCAGTCTGCAGGCATGGTGGCTCATGCCTTTAATCCCAGCACTTTGGAGCAGGGTAGGAGGATTGCTGTGAGTTTGAGACCACCCTGAGATGACATGGTGAATTCCAGGTCATCCTGGGCTAGAGAGAGACCCTACCTTGAAAAAAAAAAAAAAAAAAAAAAAAAGAAGAAGAAAGAAAGAAAGAAAAGGTCAGTCCTGCCACAAAATAAGTATCTCACAGCTAGAAAGATGAAAATTTAAAAATAGTGGACGCACATTTTATTGGAAAGTTATTTAATAGAAATTTTAATTGAGGGCTGGAGAGATGGCTTAGTGGTTAAGGCGTTTGCCTGCAAAGCCAAAGGACTTCAGTTCTCCAGGACCCATGTGAGCCAGGTGCACAAGGTGGTGCATGCGTCTGGAGTTCGTTTGCAGTGGCTGGAGGCCCTGGTGCGCCCATTCTCCTCTTCTCTGTTTCTCTGTCTCTCCTTTTTTTTTTTTTTTTTTTTTTTTTTTTTGGTTTTTCAAGGTAGGGTTTCACTCTAGCCCAGGCTGACCTGGAATTCACTATGTAGTCTCAGGGTGGCTTTGAACTCACGGTGAAGCTCCTACCTCTGCCTCCTGAATGCTGGGATTAAAGGCCTGTGCCACCATGCCTGGCCTCTGTCTCCTTTCTCTCTCGCTCTTTCAAATAAGAAGAAATTTTTTTTAAAAAAAAAGAAATTTTAGGGCTGGAGAGATGGCTTAGCAGTTAAGGCACCTGCCTCCTAAGCCTAAGAACACTGTTTCCAATCTCCAGGTCCCACGTTTAGCCAGATGCAAAGTGACTCAAGGGTGCAATGTCGCACTTGACCACAAGGGTGCACAAGCATCTTGATTTCGTTCACAGCAGCTGAGAGGCTGCTAGCGCGCCCATCTCTGTCTGTCTTCCTTTCCCTCTCTCTCTGTCTCTCTCTGTGTCTCTCTCCAAAAAAAAAAGAAAGAAAGAAAGAAATTTTAATTGAATAGAAATGAGAAATGTTAAGATAAGAAAAAGTAAGCTGAGGGTGGTGGTGCACACCTTTAATCCCAGCACTTAGGAGGCAGAGGTAGGAAGATCGCCAAGAGTTCAAGGCCACCTGAGACTACATAGTGAATTCCAGGTCATCTTGGGCTAGAGTGAAATCCTACAGTGAAAAACCAAAAAAAAGAAAAGAAATAGTGAAAAGTTACACATTCCTTTTTGTCTGATACTACATGATGGGCTGAGAAGATAGCTTAGTGGGTAAAGTGCTTGCCTTGCAAGCATAAGGATCTGAGTTCAATCCCCAGTACCTACAAAAAAATTGTCAGGTGTGATGTGTGCTTATGAATCCCAGTGCTGGGGAGGCTCCCTGGACCTCGTTGACTATCCAGTCCAGCCTAATTGGTGAGCTCCAGGACACTGAGAGACCCTTTCTCAAAAAGAGGTAGACATGGGCTAGAGAGATGGCTTAGCCATTAAGGCACTTGCCTGTAAAGTCTAAGGACTCAGGTTCAATTCCCCAGAACCTACCCACATAAGTTAGATGCACATGGTGGTGCATGCGTCTAGAGCTCATTTTCAGTGGCGGGAAGCCCTGGTATTTCCTCTGTCTCTCTCTCTTTCTCTGCCTCTTTCTTTCTCTCAAATAAATAAATAAATAAAAATAAATAAATAAATAAATAAATAAATAGAGGTAGACAAACCAAAAAAAAAGATTAAAAAAAGCCAGGTGTGGATGTGCACGCCTTTAATCCCAGCACTTGGGAGGCAGAGGTAGGAGGATTGCTGTGAGTTCAAGGCCACCCTGAGACTACATAGTTAATTCCAGGTCAGCCTAGACCAGAGTGAAACCCTACCTCAAAAAAACCAAAAAAAAAAAAAAAAAAAAAGAGGTAGACAGTGTTTCTGACTATAACACCAAACACCAGAAGTTGTCCTCTGGCCTCTACATGTGCACCTTCATACATACATGTGCACACATACAAGAAGCACACACACACACAAAAAGAAACAAATAAATTTATATGAAGGGACAAGTATTTTTGGCACCTCTCCTAGAAGGACTCTATATTTCCTATAATGTGGAACTAAGTTCAGATATATTTCCTAAGACCATTTATTTATTTATTTATTTATTTATTTATTTATTTATTTATTTATCATAGAAAAAGAGAGTGGGCATGCCAGGGCCTCGAGCCACTGCAAATGAACTCCAGATACATGTGCCCCCTTGTGCATCTGGCTAACGTGGGTACTGGTGAATTGAACCTGGGTCCTTTGGCTTTGTAGGCAAACGCCTGAACCACTAAGCCATCTGTTCAGCCCTCCCTAAGACTTTTTATAAATAATTATAGATGCGTAATAGTTTAGCTATTCTTTTGCAGACACATCTTCATTTGACTTAAACTCTTGTTAATGATTGAGCACAAATTCTCAGTTTATTTTATTGTCAGTTTGGTTATTTGAGGCAAAGTCTCACTATATTCCAGGCTGACCTGGAAATCACTCTGTAGTCCAGGCCTGGCCTCAAACTCCCAGCGATCTTCCGAAGTGCTGAGATTAAAGGTATGGGCTACCACACCTGGCCTTGAATACAAATTGCTAATTCAGGAACTGGAGAGGTGGTTTGGCAGTTAAAGACACTTGCTTGCAAATCATTAATTGAGATCCCTAAAACTACCTTCATGGTATATTTAAACTTGTTCATGATAGGGTGGTAAGATTAGTTTAGTTTCTCAGCTGTAGAATGCTCTTTGGATCTTTTTGGTTTCTTTTATTTATTTTTTTATAAATTGGAGAGAGAGAGAGGCAGAGAGAATAGGCGTGCTAGGGCCTTTAGCCGCTGCAAACGAATTCCAGACATGTGCGCCCCCTTCTGCACATGTGTGATCTTGCATGCTTGTGTCACTGCATCTGGCTTATGTGGGACCTAGAGATTTGAACATGAGTTCTTAGGCTTTGCAGGCAAATGCCTTAACTGCCAAACCATCTTCTCTCCAGCCCCTTTTTGGTTTCTTAAGACAAAGTCTCACTATGTAGCCTGCACTGACCTTGAGCACAGTATTTAGTATTCAGTACATAGTATTCAGACTGACTTGAAACTTGTAATAATCCTCAAGTGCTGGGATTACAGATATGAGCCACCACATCCAGCTTCCTTTTGGGTACTCAGCTGCCAGCCCAGTTTAGGCTTCTTCTAAGCCAGCACACATTCTTGCCATTGCCCCTTTTTCTAAGACTATGGTTTTTGTTTATAATAGTGTATTTCCTGCTTCATGCTATTGATGCCCTGGTGTACTATGAGAGCAGTTGCTCGAGGTGCATCCCTTCACTGATTTCTCCTTAGGTGCTGGTGTTTGTCCATTCTCGCAAAGAGACTGGGAAGACAGCCAGGGCCATCCGGGACATGTGCCTTGAGAAGGACACCCTAGGTTTGTTTCTGCGAGAGGGCTCTGCCTCCACAGAGGTCCTACGGACAGAAGCAGAACAGTGCAAGGTGAGGAGGGGCTGATTCCCTGTCTCCTACCTGGTAAATGGCTCCATATTACCAGGTAGGTCACACACCTCTTTTTGGGACTACATGTACCAGGGTGCTGTTGTTTCATGTAGGTTATTTGTTTGGATGTGATTATAGAGTATAGTAAATTTCATGGTCCCATGTAATTTCTTTATCCCTGGGAAAGTCTCACAGGGAGATTAGCCTCATGTCCTTGTCTTTTTCTGTTCATAGAACCTGGAGTTGAAAGACCTTTTGCCTTACGGCTTTGCTATTCATCATGCGGGCATGACCAGAGTTGACCGAACACTTGTGGAGGATCTTTTTGCTGATAAACATATTCAGGTGAGGACAGGCAAAGCTTTTGAGGAAGCAGATAACACAGCTGTCAAAAAAAACTGAAATGTTAATGGTTGTGCACTGTGTGGGATCCTATACTTTTTTATTTCTGGCTCAGTTACACAGGTGGGAATGTTGTTGTTACAATAAATATAACTTCATGCTATCTCTTCCAACACTTCACACACTGCATGAAGGAAGACATATGAGGTTAGGGAAGCATGAGAAGCACAGCAAAACCAGCACTTCATTGACTCCACATAATTCCAACCCATACTTTGCAAGGCCAAAACCACATTCCTTCCTTCCATCTTCCAGGGTAACCCATTTAAAAATTTTCTTGTAACCTTAAGTTGACTAATACAGGTCTGTACTTCTGAATCTTAGGTGTCTCTGGAACTTTGAGGTGTTAATTGCTGTCTAGATGAGTAACTGAAGAAGCTTCTTATTACTGTGGTGTCAAATTGACAAATACGGGACACATGTTCCCACCTTGCTTCTAGTTCTACAAAGCTTTAAGGCCTAGAGGAGCCAGGGATATGAGCCTCCTGGTGGTAACGTCTGGTGTCTTCATTCCCCTGTCTTGCCTCTGCAGGTTTTAGTTTCCACAGCAACTCTGGCTTGGGGTGTGAATCTCCCTGCCCATACAGTCATCATCAAAGGGACCCAAGTATACAGCCCAGAGAAGGGACGTTGGACAGAACTAGGAGCATTGGACATTCTGCAGGTACAGAGCCTTTGAGCTCATTCTCAGTGAGATGAGTATCCTGTTGCGTAGAGTGCAAGAGTGCGGGAAAGAGAGCAGATCAAAGGCCAGGTTCTATGGTTCAGACTCCGTGGGTCAAAACCAATAGTTCTGCCATAGTGTGCACCTTTACTGTCTTTGTCTTAGATGCTGGGACGTGCTGGTCGACCTCAGTATGACACCAAGGGTGAAGGTATACTCATCACATCTCATGGGGAGCTACAGTATTACCTGTCCCTCCTTAATCAGCAACTTCCTATTGAGAGCCAAATGGTATCTAAGCTGCCTGACATGCTCAATGCAGAAATCGTGCTGGGGAATGTCCAGAATGCAAAGGTAGGAAAGGGTTCTGTCTTTGGAGCTTCATGCCTAGTCTTGTTATCTCAAGAGACTGAAGTAGCAGGAGTGGGAGGGTTCCTGTTATGATGCTGAGGGCCAGCAGCTGCCATGGCCCTCTGTCCACATCTATGCAATATAGACTACTTGATTTTTGTGGCAGACAGGTCACTTTATTTCTAAGACCTTTTTTTCCCCCTTAATTATTTATCTGCATATGCATGTTTGGATTACCAGGGTCTCTTGCTGCTGTAAATGAATGTCCATCTGGCTTTACATGGGTGGCTAGGGAATTGAACCTGGTCTAGCAAGCTTTGCAAGCAAGAGCCTTTGACTGCTAAGCCAGTTTCTCAGCACCCATTCCTAAGATCTTTGAAAGGACTCTGACTTTTTATTGATGAAAAATAGTTGAATATATACCTGAATATAAACATTCAGAAGACAATATAATATATGTCCTTGGAGTTAGGAATTAATTTCTGAGTCATCCATGGACCATCAACAGTTCTCCTTGCTAAGAACTATATGTTGTCTTCTAGGATGCAGTGAACTGGCTGGGCTATGCCTATCTATATATCCGAATGCTCCGGTCTCCAACACTCTATGGCATTTCTCATGATGACCTCAAGGGTGATCCCTTGCTGGACCAGCGTCGACTAGATCTGGTTCACACAGCTGCCTTAATGCTAGACAAGAACAATCTGGTCAAGTATGATAAGAAGACAGGCAACTTCCAGGTGAGTGACATGAGGACTTTGAGACTGTTTCATCAAAAATTGTAGGTCTTAAGTCGGGTGTGGAAGCGCACGCCTTTAATCCCAGCACTCGGGAGGCAGAGGTAGGATTGCCGTGAGTTCAAGGCAACCCTGAGACTACATAGTGAATTCCAGGTCAGCCTGAGCTGGAGCGAGACCCTGGAAAAACCAAAAAAAAAAAAAAAAGACAGAAAAATTATAGGTCTTAGCCGGGCGTGGTGGCGCACGCCTTTAATCCCAGCACTCAGGAGGCAAAGGTAGGATTACCATGAGTTCGATGCCACCCTGAGACTACATAGTGAATTCCATGTCAGCCTGAGCTAGTGAGACCCTACCTCAAAAAATCAAGAAAAAAAAAAAAATTGTAGGTCTTAGGCTGGAGAGATTGCTCAGTGGTTAAGGCGCTTACCTGGAAAGCCTACCTCCAAAAAGAAAAAAAAAAATTGTAGGTCTTTGGCAGAAAGGTTTCCTATTACTCCCTTGATTTATTGCCTGTTGCTTAGATTAGGAATTAGACTGTCCATTGTGCCTATGAGCTTAACTTTTAAAATGGTGCTTGTAAAAAAAAGTTAAAAAATGCGGGCATGGTGGCACACGCCTTAATCCCAGCACTCGGGAGGCAGAGGTAGGAGGATCACCATGAGTTCGAGGCCACCTTGAAACTAAGTAGTGAATTCCAGGTCAGCCTGAGCTAGAGTGAGACCTTACCTAAAAAAAACAAAAAGTTAAAAAATAATGCTAGGTGTGGTAGATCACACCTTTAATCCCAGCACTCAGGAACAGAGGTAGGATTGCTGTGAGTTTGAGGCCAGCATGGGACAACAGAATGTGTTTCAGGTCATCTGGGGCTAGAGTGAGATCCTGCCTTGGACAAGAAAAAAAAAGATGGGCTGGAGAGATGGCTTAGCAGTTAAGGTGCATGCCTGCAAAGCCTAAGGATCTGGGTTCAATTCTCCAGGTCCCACGTAAGCCAGATGCACAAGGTGGTGCATGTGTCTGGAGTTTGTTTGCAGTGGCTAGAGTTCCTGGCATGCCCATTCTCTCTCTGTGTCTTTAATAAATAAATAAAAACAAATATTTTAAAAAAGAAGAAAAGAAAAAAGTTTAAAAAGTAATAAATAAAGTCCACTAAGAATAAAATAAAATGGTGTTTGTTTTTCTTTCTTTTTTTTTTTTTTTCCTTTGGTTTTCCGAGGTAGGGTCTCACTCTAGCCCAGACTGACATGGAATTTACTATGTTGTCTCTAGCTGGCTTTGAACTCACAGCAGTCTTCCTACCTCTGCCTCCTGAGTGTGCCACCACACCTGGCTTGTTTTCCTTGATTTGAGTTGAGGTATGCCATTTAGTTGTATTGTTTGCATGGACATTAGTTTCTCTGTTAGTCTCTGGGCTATGCTGGACAACCATGCAGTCAGTTTTGTACCACAAGGATTTCATCCACGTGTCCTATTAGAACAGTCATCTGTTGTTCAAGTTAGAGGTTAGGGCTCATCACTGGTTAGCATTACATTGAGTCTTCTTTTCTCTAGGTGACAGAACTAGGCCGTATAGCTAGTCACTACTATATTACCAATGATACTGTACAGACCTACAACCAGCTGCTGAAGCCCACTCTGAGTGAGATTGAGCTTTTCCGAGTTTTCTCGTTGTCCTCAGAATTCAAGAACATCACTGTGAGAGAGGTGAGCCTATGTAGCATGCCAGATGGGAATTTGGGAGCCGCTGCCAGTTGGCATGGTGGCTTCTCTCCTTAGCCATTTGTGCTTTTCCCTGACCTCTCTCCCCCTGTCGCAGGAGGAAAAGCTAGAGTTGCAGAAATTGCTGGAGAGAGTTCCCATCCCTGTTAAAGAGAGTATTGAAGAACCCAGTGCAAAGGTAAACCCATGTTCAATTGGTAGTATTCATCATCTTCTAAGAGATGTCCCTTGAATTTGGATTCATGCTTAGCATTAAGCATACTTCTTCCTCTATTTTGGAGTAAGAATGTTGGGATCAACCTGTGGTTTTATGCATGCTAAGTATATGCTCGCTCTACTACTGAGCTTCACTCCCAGTTTCTGGTTCTTCCACTTTTTGCTTCCTTGTCACATATTCTTTTTGTTCTCATATTCTTTTTATATGGACTAATAATTATTTAATATCTAAAGCAAGAGCTGTGGAAGAGCATGTGTGGTATGTCTGCCCAGAACAGAAATGTAAGCACTTTCTTGGACTGATCAGTGATTGGCCTTTTGCTGGCTGTCCTTGCTTCTTTCCAGATCAATGTGCTTCTCCAAGCCTTCATCTCACAACTGAAATTGGAGGGCTTTGCACTGATGGCCGACATGGTATATGTTACACAGGTGAGGATAAAGTTGTGCTTGGATGATGAGCAGAGGTATGTGCTATGTGCCTCTTGGAGAAAGGCTTGACAGTAGTGAACTAAAAGGAATGCTTAGCTCTGTTCTCACTGCCTAGATGGTTGGTGCCTATTTGGTTTAGCCACTTTACTGGATTGATCTTGAGTATGAGAGAAGGACAGGCCTTACTTAAGAGGAAGTATTGAGAGGTTCTATAGGCTCTCAGAAAGAGAAGATTTCCCATTGTGCATGCAGGGCTCATATAAAAGGTTATTGATTTTTTTTTTTTTAAACTTTTAAAAAACGTTTTTATTTTGAGGCAGGTTCTCATACTAGTCTAGGCTGACTGAAACTCACTTTATATTATGCTAGTCTTGAACTTATGGTAATCCTCCTTTCTCAGCCTCAGGAATGCTGGGATTAGTCATGAGCCACCATGCCCAGCTCTTACTAATTATTCTTTGTCTTTACCTGGTAGGTTGAGAGACAGGCTTAATTATAGAGTTGGTGTAGGTGATTACATCAGATCTTGAGATAAGTAAGCTGTGTGTAGATAGGCCTGGGAATACTTGAGACTTCACAGTGGGAATGCTTTGTCTTCCCCCAGTCAGCTGGCCGGTTGATGCGTGCAATCTTCGAAATTGTCCTGAACCGAGGATGGGCACAGCTTACTGACAAGACCCTAAACCTCTGCAAGATGATTGACAAACGCATGTAAGGGCCCAGTGAGCTAGAGGCTGTTCACCATCACTTGGGGCCCTTGACTGAGGATGTGTAGCAAAGCCTCAGTGCAGTTGATCTGATGGCTGGTGTGTGACATGAACCTGGGTGGGAGTTGAGAAATGGCAGGACCCTCTAGGGTGGGATTGAGGAATTGGGGAGAAGCAACCAAAGTTGGCTGTCTGGTCTTTGTTCTGGCAAAGTTTAAAAAGTGTTCCTCTGATGGTGGCATCTTGCGTGGTTTGCTAGGCTGTTGGAAGCTATGATGAAGACAGTTTGTTAACAGCTGTTTTCTGGATAGGTGGCAGTCCATGTGTCCTCTTCGCCAGTTTCGTAAACTGCCTGAGGAGGTAGTAAAGAAGATTGAGAAGAAGAACTTCCCCTTTGAGCGTCTGTATGACCTGAATCATAATGAGATAGGTGAGTGTTCTGCAGCCCAGGACTCTTTCTCAGCCTTATACTCCCCAATTCCTTAAGCCCTTGCCCACAGTGACCTTTGGGTCCCATTTGCAGGTATGCTAGGTAGGCAATGCTTCATCCTCAAAGGTTTCTACCTTCCTAGGTGAGCTTATCCGCATGCCAAAAATGGGGAAGACCATCCACAAGTATGTCCACTTGTTCCCAAAGCTGGAATTGTCAGTGCACTTGCAGCCTATCACACGCTCTACCCTGAAAGTAGAACTGACCATCACACCAGATTTCCAGTGGGATGAAAAAGTAAGGCTTTGTGGGGTAGAAGTGCTGGATTGGCATTTCTGAGTCCCCTCACTAGCTCATACCCCTTTCACATGTGCTTGGGTTGGCAGGTCCATGGTTCATCAGAGGCATTCTGGATTCTAGTGGAGGATGTGGACAGCGAGGTGATTCTGCATCATGAATATTTTCTACTGAAGGCCAAGTATGCCCAGGATGAGCACCTCATTACGTTCTTCGTGCCTGTCTTTGAACCACTACCCCCACAGTACTTCATCCGAGTTGTGTCTGACCGCTGGCTCTGTGAGTGTCTCCTCTCTAGGTTCCCCAGGAACTGGCCTTTCATGGTGGTAAAGAATTTCTTGGCAGCTGGGGAAATGGCTTAGCAGTTAAGGTGTTTCCTGTGAAGCCTAAGGACCCCGGTTCAATTCCCCAGGACCCACTTAAGCCAGATGCACAAGGGGGCACATGGGAGTACATTTGCAGTGGCTGGAAGCCCTGGTGCGCCCATTCACTCTTTCTCTCTGCCTCTTCCTCTTTCTCAAATAAAAAGAATTTGTTGATCTTTGTTCTGACCTTGCCTTTGTTGAGAGTGATGCAGATACCACCCAGGATTTCCAGTGTCCATCACTGGCAGGGCTCTGGAAATCTGCTTAGAGGGTTACTTCCTAGCTTTCACATTTCTTTTCTTTCTTTTTTTTTTTCCCAAGGTAGGTTCTCACTCTGGCCCCTGGCTGACCTGGAATTAACTTTGTAGTCCCAGGGTGGCCTAGAACTCATGGCATTCCTCCTACCTCTGCCTGCCAAGTGCTGGGATTAAAGGCATGTGCCACCATGCCCAGCTTCACATTTCTTTTTGGTTTTCCAAGGTAGGGTTTCACTATAGCCCAGGCTGACATGGAATTTACTGTGTAGTCTCAGGTGGCCTTGAACTCATGGCAGTCCTTCTACCTCTACCTCCCAAGTGCCAGGATTAAAGGCGTCCACCACCACACCAGCTTAGCCTTTCCATTTCTTTTCTTGCAGCTTGTGAAACCCAGCTGCCTGTCTCTTTCCGGCATCTGATCCTGCCAGAGAAGTACCCACCTCCAACTGAACTGTTGGACCTACAGCCCTTGCCTGTGTCTGCTCTAAGAAACAGTGCCTTTGAGAGCCTTTACCAAGATAAATTTCCTTTCTTTAATCCCATCCAAACTCAAGGTAAGTATTTGAGTCTCAGATAGTTGGTTCTGATGAAGGCCTTTTAAGGTTACCTAGTGATAGGTATGTTCTGTGGCAGGCAAGGAAGTGGGTGCTTGAGCGCTTGGTAGACCTGGAGCTTATCATTGTGGCTTCTGGGGCCCATTAGGCTATTTTGTCTCCCAGAAGTCCTTGCTCACTGTTAGATTTGCTTTGCTGCTCTGCATATCTTCTGGAGGTGAGGAGAGCAAGGCCTTACTGTAGAGTGGGTACATTCTTGTGCTCAGAGTGCTAATGCCTGCTGTACTGCTCCAGTGTTAAATCAGAATGTATAGTATTGATTGAGAACCCCCACCTTCATCATTGTAAATAGTGGGAGCAAGTACTGTGCTCTTAAGTACTTGATGTTTTCCCACATGCACCAGTTCTCTGAGGGGTTTACTATTTAGTACCACAGTTAATGTCCCATTTCATGGATGAGGAAACTGAGGTAAAACAGCCTTTATGTACCAGCTAATAAAGAGTAGAACTCCTAGTCTTGATGACAGGGCTTGCACTCTTACCTTCTGTATTAGAATATTTCCAGAAAATATCAACAGCATGCTGAGGGGCAGAGAAAGGTGTCCTAGTCCCTGAGATGCAAAGAAGGATGCTGGGTTTCTTTTGCACATGTTTTCTGCCCACAAATCTTTAGGGGACCTGAACTTGATCTTGGCCTTTCTCCTTACCTGCTGTGTGGGTGAAGATGATGTAAGAGACATGGCAGGCCCCTGTGCCACTGCTACACTTCTGTTTGGCACAGTTGCCTGGCTTGTGCAGACAGGTGGTGTGCCCCCAGTCTTGTATCATTCCCTACTGGTGTTGATGCTGCACCTCTTGGTTTGCAGTATTTAACACCGTGTACAACAGCGATGATAACGTGTTTGTGGGAGCCCCCACGGGCAGTGGGAAGACCATCTGTGCAGAGTTTGCCATCTTGCGGATGCTGCTGCAGAATTCTGAGGGGCGTTGTGTCTACATTACCCCCATGGAGGCCCTGGCAGAGCAGGTATGTGCTGTGGCCTGTGGATTCCCCAGAAGCTTCTTCATGTGGGATTCCTGATCAAGGTTTTCTAAGCTCTGAAAAAAGCTTCCTTACCACTTAAAGGCTGAAATAGGATCCAAGTCAGGTATGGTGGTACCTGTCTATATGCCCAGCTACTCTGGAGGCTGAGTCATGAGGATTACTTGAACCCACAAGTTTGACAAAGGACTGGGCAATATAGTAATACCACTGCCATCCCTACCTCAAACAAAGACATAACAAAACTAAGAAATTTTAATGTCTGTGGAGCAGCAATTCTGGCTTCTCACTTTTCCTCCTAGCAAGTGCAAGATGTTTGCTGTGGCCTGTTGTTCTTATGCCTCCCTCTCCTGCCTATCAGGTGTACATGGACTGGTATGAGAAATTCCAGGACAGGCTCAACAAGAAGGTGGTGCTGCTGACAGGGGAGACCAGCACAGACCTGAAGCTCTTAGGCAAAGGCAACATCATCATCAGCACCCCTGAGAAGTGGGACATACTTTCCCGGAGGTGGAAGCAGCGCAAGAATGTCCAGAACATTAACCTCTTTGTGGTTGATGAGGTCCACCTTATTGGGGGCGAGAATGGGGTACGGCTTGACCTTTGCAGCACAGAGGGTCTGGGACTGATCCAGTAACTGTGGCATTGGGCCTTGTTTGAGACTGAGGTCAGAGATCAGGGCTTCTCCATAAAGAATTCTGTCTCAAAGCTGGGTGTGGTGGCACACACCTTTAATCCCAGCACTTGGGAGGCAGAGGTAGGAGGATTGCCAAGAGTTCGAGGCCACCCTGAGACTACAGAGTTAATTCCAGGTCAGCCTGGACCAGAGTGAGACCCTACCTTGCAAAACCAAAAAAAAAGAATTCTGTCTCTTGCCTGTTACAAAAGGGTGACCTGAGATTTTTTGACAGAACTCTTAGAAAATAGTCTTGTTTAGTGCAGATTAACTCTGGGGCAGGGGAACCAAAGACAGAATTGGCAAGAGGACAAGGATCCTGGACCCAGAATCACTCTCCCCTCCTTTTCTTAGCCTGTTTTAGAAGTGATCTGCTCCCGGATGCGCTACATCTCCTCCCAGATTGAGCGTCCCATTCGCATTGTGGCACTTAGCTCCTCTCTCTCCAATGCTAAGGATGTGGCTCACTGGCTAGGGTGCAGTGCCACCTCCACCTTCAACTTCCACCCTAATGTACGCCCTGTGCCCTTGGAGCTGCACATCCAGGTAGGACCTTCTCTTCCCCACTTCTCTGTAGCCTCAGAGTCCCTCATAGCCTATGTTACCTAGGTCTGGTGACCTCAGTGTCTTCTCCCTTGGTCCTCAGGGCTTCAACATCAGTCATACACAGACTCGCCTCTTGTCTATGGCTAAGCCTGTCTACCATGCTATCACCAAACACTCGCCCAAGAAGCCAGTCATTGTTTTCGTCCCATCTCGCAAGCAGACCCGCCTCACTGCAATTGACATACTCACTACTTGTGCAGCAGACATCCAGCGGCAGAGGTGAGGTGGGGCCTGGCTTCTGGGGTAGGTATAAGGAGGTCACTTTAAGTGGGGTTGCGCTCCTCTAAGGGTGTCATGTTGGTGACAGTAGGGCCTCAGAGTTGGGAACTGTGGGGGAGGGGGGGTTCTGCCAAAGAGTGGAACTCCTCTGAGTCAGTGCTAATGCTGTCCAGGTTCTTGCACTGCACCGAGAAGGATCTGATCCCATACCTGGAGAAGCTGAGTGATAGCACGCTGAAGGAAACACTGTTAAATGGGGTGGGCTACCTACATGAGGGGCTTAGCCCCATGGAGCGGCGTCTGGTGGAGCAGCTTTTCAGCTCAGGTAAGAAAATCTCTTTACATCTAAGTAACATGTATTAAACTTAAGAATTTTTCCATGTAGTAGTAGTCCTTTTCATAATAACGGTGGGATCATTGTATCTCTTATCTAATTTGATCCTTTGTGATTTAGGTGGGACAAATGTCCCCCATTGCTAGATGAGAAACTAGACAGACACATAAACTGGTGCTATTTCAGAACTTGGTTGTCTATAATTCAGGACCCTTGGTTAGTAAAATTGATTTGCATGGAGATAAAGTACAGAGATCACTGATTGTCTCATGGGTGTTCTCCTATTTCTGTTATCCCTTGACCTGTGGCATTCCTTTCTCACACTGCTTGGTGGAGCTTCAATGTAGCTGCTCCTGGGCTGGAGAGATGGCTTAGTGGTTATAGCAGACAGCTTCAGGTTTGCTGAGATGAATTTCCAGACCAGGCACAATTATGGAGGAAGGGATATTTATTGAAGCTTACAGATCCAGGGGAAGTTCCATAATGGCAGGAAAAGCAGCCTGCTCTCACAGGACCAGGCAAGAGAGAGAGAAAGCCACAGCCAAAAGACACACAGCACACTTCAGGAACTCCCGCTAGGCACACTGCATCTCTTTATAATGGAATCTCAAACCCACCATCACACTTCAATGCCCAGTGACATTGCCTCCAGCAAGGTGGCTGCAGATGCAAACTATAAACTAATAAAACACTGAATATATTGGGGGCCATATATTCAAACTACCACAGTGGTTAAGCGCTTGCTTGTGAAGCCTAAGGACCCCGGCTCAAGGCTCAATTCCCCAGGACCCACATAAGCCAGATGCACAAGGTGGCGCATGCATCTGGATTATGTTTGCAGTGGCTGGAGGCCCTGGTATGCCCTTTTTCTCTCTGTCATTCTCAAAAAATAAATAAATAAAAATAGCTGGGTGTGGTGGCACATGCCTTTAATCCCAGCACTTGGGTGGCAAAGGTAGGAGGATCACCATGAGTTCGAAAGCCACCCTGAGACTACACAGTGAATTCTAGGTCAGCTGGACTAGAGTGAAACCCTACCTCAAAAAACCAAAAATAAATTTAAAATGTAACTGCTCCTGTCAGAATCACTTTTGCTTTTTTTGACCCCTAAGTTGGTCTGCTTTGGACATGCTATGAACTTAACTAGCCCAAGCTAAATTGGTGTCGGCCTTTACTATCAGAATCCCAATCTGTTGGCACTATCAGCCTTACTTTCCCTGAACCTTTGAGTTCTCTTCTCTAGGATTACCTAATTTCTTCTAGGATAATCTTAGAGTAAAAAACCAATAGCATGGAGCCACCTCTCATACTATGTTAGTGTCAGAGCTTATTCCTAATCAGCCTTAGGCTGAGTTTTGAAATATAGCACAAGGTCAGTCATTTTTGCTAATAAAGAAGTATATCTGTTCCACCAGTGAGTCCTACCCTCAGTCTTCTCTTTTCTACTGCTCAGGGGCTATCCAGGTGGTGGTTGCTTCTCGGAGTCTCTGCTGGGGCATGAATGTTGCTGCTCACCTGGTGATCATCATGGACACCCAGTACTACAATGGCAAGATCCACGCGTGAGTGTAGTTGGTGCTCAGCATTAACACAAATCTCCCTCCCAAAATGAACATAAATCTACAAATACAAAAATAGAACATAAATAAACATATAGCACCTCCCACCACTGCAGTGTTTGAGAGTTTTTGGTTTCAGGACCTATGTTCACATTTGTTTTTTTAGTCATTATCCCTTTGTATTTTAGCTTTTTGGAGAAACAGCCAGGAAGAATAGAAGAGATTGTTAACCTCTGTTTCCTAGATTAAGAAAAATGAATTGGTCAAAGTCATACACCAATGTAGTGACAGAAAATAGAAGGTTCAGACTTTCTCAGACGAAGCCTGAATAAGCCTTGCATGGTGGCACATGTCTTTAGTCCCAGCACTTGGGAGGCTGAGGTAGAAGGATTGAGTTTGAGGCAAGCCTGGAGTTATGTAGTGAACAAGTTAAATGAGTTCCTAAGCACATAAATTCATAAACATCTACTACCCTGTGATGTGGAAGGCAGGCCTCCTGAGTGTAGTCTTCTGCCTCATGTGCTTTTTTTCCATTTCCCTCTTCTGCCACTAGCTATGTGGATTACCCTATCTACGATGTGCTTCAGATGGTAGGTCATGCCAACCGCCCTCTGCAGGATGATGAGGGGCGCTGTGTCATCATGTGTCAGGGCTCCAAAAAGGTCAGTTCTGGGACACCTTGAGATCCTCAACCTTGAAGCGTATCTTTAATTTTTTTGTAATAGTGGTCTTTCATAAACTTTTTAGTCTTTTCTGTCAGTTGCTTTTGTAATAAGCCACACAGAAATTTGCTGTCTTTTTGTTCTTCTGCTATTGACTCCATGTTGACGTTGATGTCTTCCCACTGTGGTTAGTTCTTTCCTCATACACTGCCTGTGTGGCTTGATATATCACTGTTCCCACTGTGAACCATAGCCAGTGATACAGCTTTCTAAATATGTTCCTTCCATTTTGGTATTAGTTATACCTCTCACACAGTGGCTATTCCCTATTGATTTGCCTTTGGCCACCATGTTGTCATTAACTCTTTATTACCACCTCTCCCAATCCACAGGATTTCTTCAAGAAGTTTTTATATGAGCCATTGCCAGTAGAGTCTCACCTAGACCATTGTATGCATGATCACTTCAATGCTGAGATTGTCACCAAGACCATTGAGAACAAGCAGGACGCCGTGGATTACCTCACCTGGACCTTTCTGTACCGCCGAATGACACAGAATCCCAACTACTATAATCTGCAAGGTCTGTGGGCTTGGGAACACAGTATCCTCATTGGTTTTTCACAGCCCTTGCTGAGCAGCTCCCTGAGATGCCCCACTACCTCTCATCTCCACAGGCATATCCCATCGTCACTTGTCTGACCATTTGTCAGAGCTGGTGGAGCAGACCCTGAGTGACCTAGAACAGTCCAAATGCATCAGCATTGAGGACGAGATGGATGTGGCACCTTTGAACCTGGGCATGATTGCTGCTTATTATTACATCAACTACACCACCATTGGTAAGAGCCTCAGCAGCTCTGTGAGGAGCCATCTCGTGTGGGCTTTTGGAGTCAGTTGGAATGAGAGATGATAGGGCCTCAGGTGTCTCATATTTGTCAGAGGGACACTATCTCAGGACAGCAATACAGCACAGGTAATTAAGTTAATTCTCTGTTCCTTTCCACCTGCCTTTAACTGTCTGAAATTTCCTCATTTTCTTTCAGAGCTCTTCAGCATGTCTCTAAATGCCAAGACCAAGGTTCGAGGGCTTATTGAGATTATTTCCAATGCCGCAGAGTATGAGAACATTCCTATCCGGCACCATGAAGACAACCTCCTGCGGCAGGTGAACACATTGGCTTTAGGGAAACATCCTTGAGTGAAAAATTGGCCTGTGCCAGAATACATGACATTCTGCCACCAGTACTTGCATATATCCCTCACACCTTCCTCACCTTCATAATCCTCCACATTCTCCATTCTCTGGAACCTGAGCCATGGTGGTACCTTTAGTCTGAACTAGCCTTAGGCAGGGTCATCTGTTTATTACCATCTCTTTTCTTGTATATTCCAGTTGGCTCAGAAGGTTCCCCACAAGCTGAATAACCCCAAGTTCAATGATCCACATGTGAAGACCAATCTGCTCCTGCAAGCTCACCTGTCACGCATGCAGCTGAGTGCCGAGCTGCAGTCAGACACAGAGGAAATCCTTAGTAAGGTAGTATGGCTGGTTATGGGGTGCGCAGGCCAGTGGTGTTACACAGACCAGTATTGGAAGGTTCAATTCACAAGTCTATATCCTCTTGTTCTCCATCCCTATGCAGGCAATCCGGCTCATTCAAGCCTGTGTAGATGTGCTCTCTAGTAATGGGTGGCTCAGCCCTGCTCTGGCAGCCATGGAACTGGCCCAGATGGTCACCCAAGCCATGTGGTCCAAGGACTCATACCTGAAGCAGCTACCACACTTCTCCTCAGAGCATATCAAACGTTGCACAGACAAGGTAAGCAGAGGGGTCCTGGAGTGCTGAATGGGTGATCCTGGGGGTAGGTTGTGGGAAGCATGTTCTAGTTCCTTTCAAGGGGCTCTGTATTGACATGGTGAAAAAGTTCATTTGTGGATTATATATATATTTTTTTAATACTTATTTATTTATAACAGAGAGAGATAGAGGAGAGAGAGAGAGAATGGGTGGCCAGGGCCTCCAGCCACTGCAAATGAACTCCAGATGCATTCACCACCTTGGGCATCTGGCTTTACATGGGTACTGGGGAATTGAACCTGGATCGTTAGGCTTTGTTGGCAAGCCTCTTAACCACTAAACCATCTCTCCAGCTGTGGTTTGTGTTCTTTTTGGAGTTGTCTTTAGGGATCTGACAGTGTTGAAACTAAGATGAGCAGCTCTTTGGAGCCACTGTTACTGCTTGTGGTTTGTATTCTTTCCTGACCTCTGCAAATCCATTGCAGGGAGTGGAGAGTGTCTTTGACATCATGGAAATGGAAGATGAAGAACGAAATGCTTTGCTTCAGCTCACTGACAGCCAGATTGCAGATGTGGCCCGCTTCTGTAACCGCTATCCTAATATTGAACTGTCCTATGAAGTGGTGGATAAAGACAGCATCCGCAGGTAAGCAAGCAAGGGCCAAGCACCCTGCCTGGGAGTGTCTGTCCCCAGCCACATTGATTACATGCTGTTCTGCTTTTCTTAACAGTGGTGGGCCAGTTGTGGTACTGGTGCAGCTGGAGCGAGAGGAGGAAGTCACAGGCCCTGTTATTGCACCTCTCTTTCCACAGGTATGTCCTGTCAGCTGGCTTTACCAGGTATCAAGGTCCTTGGTACAGAGTATATTTCCCACCAGAAAAATATAGTCTTAAGTAATCATGAAATCACAATGCTGAGAATTAATCTTAGAGCCATGGATTTTCTTTTCTGCTTTAAATAACTTACATGGCTGGTCATAGTTAAAAACATCAGTCGGGCTGTTGTGTTGTCAGTATCTCTATGACTATTACATTTGTTTGTAAATGGTTCCAGGACACCTTGTCTCGTTGGTGTTTCACCACACTCCCTTCTCAGTTCTGCTTCACTCTGCTTCTATAGGTGTATACCTCCTCCCCCTCCAAAAATAAGATTGGATTCTCTTTGTATGGAGAATAATTAAAGGTACTGGTAGCAGATAGCAATATACTTCATGTTTAGTTGTACAGACATATTCAACAGTCTCAAAGGAAAGAGCAGGTTAAACTTGGGCACATGAGCTTTAAGGCATTGGAGTGACCAGCAGAGGGCTTTTCCACGGAGGCAAGGCTTCCAAAGAAGCCTTATAAACTTGTTTCAGATTTTCTGCTGCAGGGACATCTCCAAGTTAGGATTTTTCTCATCTAGCATGCATACCTTGTACTTAAATCTCTGAAGAACTTGAAGCTGCTTAGCCTCCAAGTCTAGACTTCTAATAGTGCAATCTTAGACTCAGTGACAAGCACTAAATGAGAAGGTACCTTGGGATGAAGAAATCAGACAAAATGTAAAAAAATGAGTTGATCAGCCAAGTGTGGTGGCATATGCCTTTAATCTCATCATTTGTGAGGCAGAGGTAGGATCACCATGAGTTTGAGGCCACCCTGAGACTACATAGTGAATTCCAGGTCAGGCTAGACTAGAGTGAGGCCCTACCTTGAAAAACTTAAGTAAATCAACTCATTTTAAGTCCTTTTGAGATATCTTTAGATAGCCTCAAAATCTTGGGCTATCAGATTATATTTCAGGAGGGAACTTTGGAAAGCTTTATATCCATTCTAAAGGTCTACTGCATTCTGAGTTGCCTGTGGGTATCAAGTTTTACATGCTGGTGTATATATATAATTTTTTTTATTTTTATTTTATTTTATTTTTGGTCACTGTAGAAACGTGAAGAAGGCTGGTGGGTAGTGATTGGAGATGCCAAGTCCAATAGCCTCATCTCCATTAAGAGGCTGACCCTGCAGCAGAAAGCCAAAGTGAGTGTATATACTAATCTTGGGTGGGCGGGACAGGTGGAAGTTGTCTTTGCCTTGGTCCATGCTCACCTCATTTCTGTGTTTTCTCTAGGTGAAGTTAGACTTTGTGGCCCCAGCCACAGGTGCCCACAACTACACCCTGTACTTCATGAGTGATGCTTACATGGGATGTGACCAGGAATACAAGTTCAGTGTGGATGTGAAAGAAGCTGAGACGGACAGTGACTCAGATTGAATCTGAGGCATTCTCAGTAGAGGAGGAGCATTGGTATTGAATAGGAAATGTGGACAGTTGAGAGAAAAATCTTAGTTGTGGAGATCAGGTCTGCCTCCCTGAGGTCTGGCCAGTCAGGGCTGGTATTATCCCAGCCCACCTCCATTTACTTCCCCCTTTGCCACATTACAGTCAAGCTCTATCTGGGTCCAGTGTTTGCAGGTCTTAAGTATAAATGGTGTACAGTGGCTTTAGGCATGCTCTTTGTAGTTCCTTTTGAGTCATTCTAATAAATAACTTGGAAAAATCACATATCCTTGCAGTAATGCTAAATTGCCAACCCAAGACCTTGGGCCAAAGCTGCTAAACCTGGTTTATTTATTTATTTTTTGGTTTTTTGAGGTAGGGTCTCACTCTAGCTCAGGCTGACCAGGAATTCACCATGCACACCTTGAATCCCAGCACTGATGAAGCAGAGGTAGGAAGATCACTGTGAGTTTGAGGTCAGCCTGGGCTACAGTGAGACCCTACCTCAAAAAAAAAAAAAAAAAAAAACTAAACTAAAAAAAAAAAAATTCTGGCTAGTTAGGATTCTTAGCAGCTTCTATGTTCAATCTGTTGTATGTGGTCGGACTGAAATGAGTTGTAATTATAGCTCTTCTTTGAGACTGTCCCAAGACTATACATAGAAGTTTCCTAAAGACAATATCTGAAACCTTATCCATGCATCTGTATACTATTAATCCCACTGCCCCTATCTAACACTTAGAATCACTATCCGAATGGTTTTATAATAGCACACGAATGTATTGACTTACTGGATTATGTAAATGTCAAGGCAGTGCATCATGTTTGTTAGTATGACCACCACCAAAGATCATGGTTACAATATAAGTTTTTAGAAATTATACTCTGGGCTTCCTAAAACTTTTTTTTTTTTTTTTTGAGGTAGGGTCTTACTCTAGCTCAGGTTGGCTTCAAACTCAGTAATCCTTCTACCTCTGCTTCCCAAGTGCAGAGAGAATGAGTGTGCCAGAGCCTCTAGCCACTGCAAATGAACTCCAGATGCCTGCGCCACTTTGTACATCTGGCTTTATATGGGTACTAGGGAACTGACTTGGGACGTTAGGCACTGCAGGCAAATGCCAAGCCATCTCTCCAGCCCAACCTTTTTTTTAAAAAAATATATTTTATTAATAGAAGAGAGGCAGACACAGAGAATGGGCACCCCAGGGCCTCTAGCCACTGCAAACGAACTCTAGATGCATGTGCCCCTTGTGCATCTGGCTTACGTGGGTCCTGGAGAACAGAACCGGGATCCTGTGGCTTGCAGGCAAACACCTTAACCGCTAAGCCATTTCTCCAGCCTTTTTTTTTTTTTTTTAAATATATTTTCCAACCTTATTTTTTGAGACTGTCTCACTGAACCTGAAGCTCAGGTTCAACTAGCCAACAGACTCCAGGAATTCTTCTGTCTCCACCTCCAAGCCCATTTATGTGGGTGCTGGGGATTCAAACTGAGTTCCTCATGCTTGCATAGCAAGTACTTGACTGAGCCATTTTCCCAGCCCCTAATTTTGGCTTTTAAACAAATATATCATTGGCAGTGAACATGAAAGATTGGTTTATTCCCTTCATTTTTCAGAAAATGCCAGCCAAATAGCCATCTGTTAGAATGATTTGCTAGTTCGGGCTGGAGAGATGGCTTAATGGTTAAGGCATTTGCCTGCAAAGCCAAAGGACCTAGGTTCGACTCCCCAAGACCCACATAAGCCAGCTGCACAAGGGCTCACGTGCATGTGGAGTTCATTTGCAGTGGCTGGAGGCCCTGGCTTGCCCATTCTCTCTCTCTCTCTTTCTGCCTCTTTCCTGCTCTCTCAAATAAATAAATTTTTTTTAAAAAAAGAATGATTTGCTAGTTCTGGAAAAACTTGTGGTATACTATGAAGAACATAACTCTCTCAGCTTGGAAAACAGCACAACTGCTGTTCAAGAAATCTTAGCTAGGGCTGGAGAGATGGCTTAGCAGTTAAGGCACTTGCCTGCAAAGCAAAAGGATCCAGGTTCAATTCCACAGTATCCACATAAAGCCGGAATGCACAAGGTGGCAGGTGGGACATGCATCTGGAGTTCATTTGCAGTAGCTAGAGGCCCTGGAACGCCCTTTGTCTATCTGCCTTTTTCTCAATAAGTATGTACTAAAATAATCTCAGAGAGGTAGGATTGCAGTGAATTCAAGGCTACCCTGAGACTACATAGTGAATTCCAGGTCAGCCTGGAATAGAGTAAGACCCTACCTTGAAAAACCAAAAAAGAAAGAAAGAAATCTTAACCTAAGTGTGCACAAGTGTTTTCGGCATACTTACCATTTTTCAGTATTTGTCACGAGTCAACATTTATTAGTCATTTTTATTGCTTCTACCAAGAACATGCCCAAGTGAAGTTGGCAATTTTTCTTGCATGAGTGCCAAGGTTTTAATACTAAAAACTAGTTTGGCTGGGTGTGGTGGCACACACCTTTAATCCCAGCACTTGGGAGGCAAAGAGGTAGGAGGATTGCCGAGAGTTCAAGGCCACCCTGAGACTACATAGTTAATTCCAGGTCAACCTGGACCAGAGTGAGACCCTACCTCGCAAAACCAAAAAAATACTAGTTTGGGGGCTGAAGAGATGGCTTAGTGGTTAAGGTGTTTGCCTGCAAAGCCACAGGATCCCGGTTTGATTCTCCAGGACCCACGTAAGCCAGATGCACAAGGGGGTGCATGCATCTGGAGTTTGTTTGCAATGGCTGCTGGCCCTGGTACACTCATTCTCTCCCTCTCTGCCTCTTTCAAATAAATAAAATTTTAAAAAATTAGTTTGGTGCCAAATGCCTTAATCATGCCTCAGTGCTGACCCTGAAAGACTCCTAGACTCCCAGGGATCTACAGACCATCTTGACAGCTGCTATATAACTGCTTCAGTTCTCTTTCTAAAACCTTAGGTCACAATTTCTACAATGTAAGAAATTAAAGGAAAGGTGTAGGTTTGGGGGCAATCTTCATGTCTAAACCTATTTGTCACAGTCAAAAGACAAGACTGAATAATTTTTTCATAGGCAATTGATTCTTAATTTTTTTTTTTTTTTTTTTGTTTGTTTTGCAAGGTAGGGTCTCACTCTGGTCCAGGCTGACCTGGAATTAACTATGTAGTCTCAGGGTGGCCTTGAACTCTCAGCAATCCTCCTACCTCTGCCTCCCAAGTGCTGGGATTAAAGGCGTGCGCCACCATGCTCAGCCTGATTCTCAATTTTTTAACAAGTATTCCCGTTAGACATCTTTTCCTTTTCTAAATATTTATTTTTATTTTACTTACTTTTATTTATTTGTTAGAGACAGAAAATGGGTGCGCTAGGGCTCCTAGGCACTGAGTTTGCTCCAGATGTATGCTCCGCCTTGTGCATCTGGCTTACATGGGACCTGGATCCTTGGGCTTTACAGGCAAGCATCTTAACTGCTAAGCCATCTCTCCAGCCCAGACATCTTTTTCTTAACCCAATACCACTGGTAAATGGGTACATGTGCTGTTCTTCACTGAAAACCAGTCTGCATCCACTGACAATGTACAGTTTGTGGCCAGTAATAATTCCCTTTAAGGGTTCATGTCTTTCCCATTGATTGTTTTTTCATATCAGGTACCAGCACAGCATAGTGTCCCAAGAGGTATGTGAGGGCTTCTACGGGATAGCACATGTCATTCATCTTACTGAGCAAACCTTCATTAAGAAAAAAAAAACTTCAATTTTGAATGCCCTTTTTTACAAGACAGCTCTAGCTGGCCTCAAACTATCCAGTCAAGGATGGTCCTGAACTGATTCTCCTGCCTCTACCTCTCAACTGCTGGGATTTTAGGCATGTGCCACCATGTTTGGCTTTAATGTCTTAAACTCAAGGACTTATCTAGAAATGGGAAGGCAGGACCTATTTCAGATGATAGAACTCTAAAAATCTGTGAATGTCCTTATAAAATAGGACTTGGGACAAAGATAATTATTTCTACAAACCTTACATTTTCAGAAAGGTCTGAAACACACATCCTCCTACATATATATTGATTATAAATACTATATTCACTTCCAAAAATGGAACACCATGTCCTAATGCAAGCACAATTTGAAGTTCAATGTACTGATCATCTGTGGCTCTACTGAGGCACACATGTCAAAGAAGGAAAATCAAAAATGGTCCTGTGGCTTCCCATGTCCAGACAGAAGAAGCCAAGTCAAATGAAGGTCAAGAATGCTCCAGGTCCTATCAGTGTCTGGCAAATTCTTAGGGCATTTTCCAGAGAATGACTCTCAAGGTCACTCAGAGGTCTTCTGGCCGTTGATACTTCCAGAAGGCTACCTCCCCATCATCACTGCAGGAGGCCAGGAGTCCTGGCTTCTTGGGGTTCCAGGTGACACAGTTGACATCCTGGGAATGGGCTTGATGCAGGTGGGCTGTTAGTGAAAAGGTGGGCTGCTGTGGATCGGAGCCGGGATCCTCCTCAAACACTCGGATGGCATCATCTCCACAAGCTGTAGCCAAGGCCCCTGTCAGCTGACACCTGGGAGGAACATACACATCAGTGGGTATGCAGAAGAGTCCTGCCTCCCAACCTGGCATGTTAGGTATGGCGATTTGTTCCACAATCCCTAGTCTATTCTCTTCCCACTCCTCAGGTTTTAGCCAACAGTCTGATGGAGGAGCATTCTTAATGTAGAGCTATAAATAGCACCCTCCTAAATCTTTGGGTATTTCCATCTAGTATGTCCCCTGGATAATTAATCTAAAATACAGAATTAATCCACATACAAGTACCAGTTACACTTTTCCTACTTGGCATAAGCAATTAACCTTCTTTTAACAGTGACATGACAACTTGAATTTTACCATAATTAAGCCATTTTTAAACTTATTTTAAAATAAACATTGAAGGGGCTGGAGATGGCTTGGCAGTTAAGGCATTTGCCTGCAAAGCCCAAGGACCCAGGTTCAATTCTCCAGTACCCACGTAAGCCAGATGCAGAAGGTGATACATGCATCTGGGGTTCACTTGCAGTGGCTAGAGGCCCTGGCGCACCCATTCTCTGTATCTCTTTATCTCAAATAAATAAAAAAAAATAAACATTGAAGATTCTCCCTTTACCCATCACCATAAGAAATAACAGCCTTTAATCCCAACAGAGGTAGGAGGATAGCTGTGAGTTTGAGGCCAGCCTGGAACTAGGGTGAATCCCAGGTCAGCCTGGGCTACAGTGAGACCCTACTTTAGAAAAACAAAACAAATTTAACAAAAACAACTTTTGAATATGAAATGTTCAATAGTGTATCCATTTTAGTGATTTATAAAACCAGCAAAATGCCAGTTGTCTAATGATGAATGTTAGTTACTATTGTTTGTTTTTAAGTAGCTGACTACCACCTAGACAAATTCCTTAGCTAAAAACAAATTTCAGTTTCTGCACAGAAAACATTATTAGTTTGGTAGCCTTTACCTAACATGGGATTAATTCTCCATGAAGTAAAAATGGAACTGGACAACATGTGGCATACTTAAGTCCATTTTTGTGGAATATAGTAATGCCCAAACATTTACTAATAAGTGAAGCTTGGATGCACATGAGCTTTTTTCATGTTTGGGATTATTTCCTAGGTTCAATCCTCAGGTTTAGAACTGCCCTCTGCCCTCCACTCCTGTGAAAATGTTGTGGCTTTTCTAGACTACATAAGGGTAGCAAGAGTCACTGTTACCAAACTATAAATACAGACTCAATTATTACTTCAACAGTATAATGTTCTATGATCCCAAGGGCTTGGTAGGTACTGCACTCACATCTTGGGATCTTAACCCAGAACAGGTCTGGGTCTAAGTCAGCTTCCTGCTCCCACAAACCCCAGGCCAGCCAGCTCTAATCCAACATGGCAGGCCAACATGAACAACTAGAGGTGGCTGTTCTCACTTCCGAGGTGCTCCCAAGGTGGCGCAGAATAGCACAGGCCATGACATTCCTATGATTCCTGTATGGTGGGCTGGGATGGAGTTCTTACCAAGCAACGTCGTAAATGGTCCTGGAGTGGAAGCCCGACAAAGTGCAGATACATTTCCAGCTGGGGTCAGAGCCGCTGCATGCCACCCCTGCACGACAGACTTCTCTTAAGCCCAAGGCATGTCTATTATGTACTGGGCACCTTGAGGGGCTAATTGTACTACTGCAATAGAGAACCTAATTTGCCCTTACTCACCCTATCTTCAATCAACCAATCAATCATGAGTCCTTGTCACCAGCCATCTGTTCCCACCCTCCTTATCTGCCTTACACACTGTGGCCAGACAAGAATTTTGAGAAGGAAACATCCTGGTTCCACTGAATATATCTAACTAGTTAATCTGCCTTTTAGTGCCACCCACTAGTCAACTCAACCAACTTTACTTTTTGACAAAACCTTCCTATCCTCCCTCCCACCTCAATGAGCCCCTGTTCCTGACATTAAGTCCAGGCATTCCCACCACCAATGCCTACTCATGCTGTTAGGCTTACACTTTTCTTGTATTAAGTTCTTCTGTTAATATCCTACCTGCTAGCTGGGCATGGTGGCGCACACCTTTAATCCCAGCACTCAGGAGGAAGAAAGGATTACTATGAGTTTAAGGCCAGCCTGGGACCATAGAGTGAGTTCAGGTGAGCCTGGGCTAGAGTGAGACCTTACCTCAAAACAAAAACAACAACAAAAACAAAAAAATAATCCTGCCTGCCTTTTCAAATTTGGATGAAATGGCCCTGTTCCACAAAGCTTTCCCCAATTCTTCCCATACTCCATCTGCAGCTGTCTTGTGGCTCAGGTTACTTTTATTCAATATGTTGCAATTCATGGATGTATCTTAGTAGAATGGACACCCTTCAGGAGCACAGCCTTCTTTAGCTCTACTACTAGACCCTTACCTTGTTCATTGCCTGGTAGATACTGGCGCCAGATACGCACAGTACGGTCATCACTGCAAGATGCCAAGCGCTGGCCACTGGGGTCAAAAGCCAAGCTCCATACAGTAGATTCGTGGCCTTCTAGGGTAGCACAACAGACCCAATCATCCTCCTCTTCTCGGTAGAGCTTCACTGTGTCATCATAGCTAGCAGAAGCTAAAAGCTGGGAAAGGGAGATAGACAACACAGTACTTATGGTTCCAGTATCAGACCCTACCAGGACAGCCTTAGGGATCTGTTTTTACACAGACTACTAGTCTCTGGTCACAGAGATCCCTATAAAATCCAGGTTGCAGCTAAAGAGCACAGGCAGGCTGGGCACAAGCCTCCACACAAGGGGTCCTTCCTACCAAGACACCTTGCTTGCCTCTTACCTCCTGGTTCGGGTGCCAAACCACATGCTTGACATCCTGTGTGTGGGAGTTGAGAACACTGACACATTCATACTCATCTTCTTCATCAACTGTGGAAGAAACAAAGAAAGGAACTAACCTGTGAGGGGTACAGGGAGGAATGTTAATATGTTGGCTCTCCATTCTTCCTAAAGGGACCTGGACTCACCTTCCCAGACCCACACACTCTTATCTCGGCTGCAGGTGGCCAAAAGATTGCCAGATGGGGCCCATGCCACTGACTTGACCTCATTCTCATGTCCCTCAAGAGTGGTTACGCACTGAAAAGGGGAAAGGGGTGAGAATTAATGCCAGCTTAGAGTCTTAGACCCTTAGTCAAAAATCTAAGGTCACAGCTGGGTGTGGTGGCACACGCCTTTAATTTCAGCACTCGGGAGGCAGAGGTAAGATCACCACCATGAGTTCAAGGCCACCCTGAGACTACAAAGTAAAATTCCAGGTCAGCCTGGGCTATAGTAAAACCCTACCTCAAAAAACAAAACAAAATCTAAGGTCATGATTTGTTTTGAAACAAGGTCTCATTTTGTAGCCCAGGCTAACCTTGAACTCATGGCAATCCTCCTCCTTCTTCCTTAGTCTTCCAAGTGCTAAGATTACAGACGTGGGCCACCATACCTGGCTACTGTTTTTATAGTGTAAAAAATTAAGTGAAGCTGTATGTTGCCTTCTCGTGGGTAAGCCCATTTGGCCCAGGTTGGATCAGGGAACAAACAAACAACAATCTGCTCCCATCCAGCCCGGTTACCTCAAAGTCTTCTTGGTTCTTCTTCCAAATGCAAGTAGTTGCATCAAAGCTGGCAGAGGCCAAGTAATTCCCACATGGGGACCAGGCTACTTTCCGAACAGTGCGCTGATGGCCTTCAGAAAGGACAGACTTGCAAATCCAGCTGTCACCTACAAGCAAGGGGCAGACCAGGCCCTGGAGTTGGATGCACAAGATGCTGAAGCACTTCAATGCCAATCAATAACGGGAACTGACTGTAAGTGGCACCTCGTGTGGGGACAAAACTCAAGTTCTTACAAAGAACTTGTGTACTGTACTTCCTCTGGAGGTGTTCTAACAAATCTGAGGCCTTACTACCCTAATTTAAAACTGTCGATGGCTCCCAAATGCCCCAAATTGCCTGCAGACTACTTTTCCTCTTCTCATTTTCCGGCCTCAACAGCTATCCTAATTCCCACAACATTCCTAGTCTGTCGACATCTTGCTTCCAGTACTTGCAGACTCCTTTCCCCAACACCCGTCTCTGGGTAGCTAATGGAACACGCAACGCCGCCTTTCCCTCTGCACCAGGGTCACGAAGCTAGGGCAGGCCTTACCCTCGGTGCCCCAGATGCGGATTCTACGGTCGCCTCCGCAAGAGGCCAGGAGGGTCCCCGTGGGGTTCCAGGCCAGGAACCAGCAGCGGGAGTCCGGGTGCGCCGGGACGCGGCCCAGCAGCACCAGCGAGTCCTTCATGGCGGCGGGCGCAAGGCGGAGGACGTGGGCAGAAGCAGCGTACTGACCGCGAGCCCGACAGCGATACCGTGTCCACTATAAGACCCCGCGGCCGCCGGAGGGTCTCTCCGGGAACTGAAGCGCCCGCTGCTACGCCGCGAGGCCTTCTGGGACTTGTAGTCATTCCCTTCACCCGCCCAAATGGGAAGCAGCGCGGCGCTGCCCCGAACTCCAGTCCCGTCAGACACTGCGCACGAGCAGGCGGCGCGCGCACACCATGACGCGCGTGGGGGACTCGGCGGCGCGCCGGAGGAGGCGGTGGCCGAGGAGGAGGAAGCCGGAAGTGCATCGGCCCGGGTCTGTCTGGGCGTTGCGGGATTGGGGCCTGGGATCGCTCGGCCCCAGGCAGCTGAGAAGCCCGTGACGGGGCGGAGCGCCGCCATCCCGACCCTAAGGCCTGCTGACCGGTGAGGAGCAGAGGCTAGAGAAGGGAGGGTCTTTTCTCCTCTTAGGTCGCACCCAAATCTTGGGTCCCAGCGGCCCAGAAGCATCCTGGGCACCCACCCCCCTGGCCAAGAACCGGGATCCCCCGTGCCCCCCAGTAGCCGACCCCAGTCGCTCCGTCCCCCCCCCACCCTGCGATCTGCTCATGCCCCACCTAAGCCTCCATTCCTCCTGGAGTCCTCGTCCCGCACCCCGAATCCAGAGTCCTCTGTCCCCGCCCCCTCCCGAATCCCCGCAGTCCTCTGGTCTGCTCTCTGCTCGGGGTCCCTTCTCCCATCCTCGAGTGTCGGCTGTGACAGCCAGCGCGGGCAACCCAGTGCAGTGCTCTCTGTCCCCTGACAGGCAAGGCTGTGCGCGTCCCGCGGAGGTCGGCGGCCACCAGCAGCGACCGCAGAGCGACGGCGGGCGGCCCCGGGCATGTATGCCCCCGGAGGCGCAGGGCTGCCGGGAGGGCGCCGGCGGAGGAGCCCGGGAAGCAGCACTCTGCCCAAGCAACCGGAGCGTAGCCTGGCTTCGGCCCTGCCTGGTGCTCTGTCCATCACGGCGCTGTGCACTGCCCTCGCCGAGCCCGCCTGGTTGCACATCCATGGAGGGACCTGTTCCCGCCAGGAGCTGGGGGTCTCGGACGTGCTGGGCTACGTACACCCGGACCTGCTGAAAGGTGAGGCGGCTGCACTCCAGCCCTCCGGGCCTGGGGAGCAGTGCTAAATTAAGGCTGAAGCAGTGGCAGGCGTTTGAAGGAAACAGCCCTTTTCCTGTCTGGTGGTCATGCCCACCAGGTGGCTCTGTTTAGGGTCCGGCCCCTCATTAATTCTAATATTATTCAGCTAAGCACCCACTCCTAACAGTCATGCTAATCCAGACTGCTGCTATTTTAGGATTCTGCTGGAGGAAGGAAGGGCACTGTACACTAAGAGAGATAAGGGAGCTAGTATCACAATTCCCTACCCCTTCTTAAGGAACCTATGGAATATATAGGAAAGCTGCTTTGGGGCAGCTTAATTGATGGAGAAAATGGAACTTTTAATATGACTAGATTTTAAATGGTATTTTAATGTTCTATGGTAATTGGACTTACATTATTAAAAAGAGGGCCAATGGCATTTTAGGTCATCAGAAGTCAGTTCCATTGCCACCCTCAACAGTTGGAATTACAGGTATGCCTGACTTAGCAATGATTACTTTATTCAGACTGTTTCCCAGCCAAGCAAAAGAGTCTGTTCTGTTTATGGATGAGAAGTCAAGGGTCTGTAGGAAAGCCTGTCCCAGGAAGCCCTGTAACTCTTCCTGTCGCTAATAGGGTAAAGTCTGTGAGAGGGCAGGACTGTACCACCTGCTTTTTAACCTACAAATGGTTAACAGCATAGCTCATTACCCTCAAGGTTCTTGGAACCATTCTTGAGTCTTGTTTCTTTCTCCGACTGGTATACTCCAGATGTCCACTGTCCCAAGATCAGAAGCCCTGTAAGGCAAGGTGTCTCAGACGCTGGAATTTGGTGAAAAGGTCAAAGTTCCTTTCTGCATTGGATTGTAAACACTGCTGAGGGTCTAGGCTGAAACATCTTATCTTGTGGCCTAGTTTTTCAGCCCCTGAGTTTACTCTTTAAAACTGAAGCCATCCACTGGGTGAAGGCCAAGTGATGTGCAGCTTTTTCCTTGGTGCATAGCTGATGACACAAAGTCCATCAAGACTGACTCTGGATATTTTTTCCCTCAGTATATCCCTCTGCACTTGCCTTCTTGGAAGCACAGCTGCCACCTTCAACCCCTTTGTCCAGGCGTTTGTCCTCGATGCATGGTGTTTCAGGAGTTCAGGGTCACATACAAACCAGGAAAGAGTTCATGATGCTTCCTTGGCAGGTCATCCATGGAGGGACAGGTGATGGAGGGAGATGCACTCTGATCCTACATCCGAATTTCAAAGATTCTGGAAACTGACTCAGAAAAGTAAAGCTGTCTCCCCAAGATTGCCCCTCTGGGTAGCATCTCTTTGACTGCCTCCCATCTGTTGACACCAAACAAAAGTGGTGCTATGTCCTTTGTGATTTTTTTTTTTTTTTTTGGCTTTTTGAGGTAGGGTCTCACTCCAGCTCAAGCTGACCTGGACGTGCTGGGATTAAAGGCGTGTGCCACCACGCCCAGCTCTCCTTAGTGATTTTTATCCTGTTTTGTACTCAAGTTATGGTAAGGAAGGATCTCACTATATTCTACTTTGGTGGGCATCTTTGTTAAAGTCATGTTAAAATAAAAATAAGCTTTTGGTACAGGCTGTCATTTGTTCAACACATGCATTTACTCTTCCTAAGAAATTATTCAAACCAGATTTTGTCCCTTTCAAGCATGCTTACATTGTGTTGTAAAGATCTTAAACTATGTAGTTTCTGCTTATTTGTCTATGTCAATCTCCTTGGCCATTACAAATCAGGAACACTTGGTGACTGCTTGTAAGTTGGATGTTGGCAGTGAGGCCTTGTAAGCCGTCACGGAAGACAGTGAAGAACCAAGAGTTCCCTTATTGCTTCTCTCCCATGTTCTCTGCTTGTGGGATTTGTGGTACCTAGTAGCCTTCAGACATATGGTGTCCTGTATGACTGGGATGATCCCTAGGCTTGATAGATGTCCTGACCTAGAAGCCTGAGATGGCCCCATCCCAATGTAGAGCTGTGCTGAGCAAGTGCAGTGCTTAAAGGTAAACCCAAGTTCTCTGCAGGTGACAGTGAGTAGGGTGGAACAGCCTAACCATTTCTCAGCTCCTGCCTATGTGCCAGGTATGAGGCTAAGCACACTTATTTACTTTTAGTTTCATCTTTATTTGGTAGCTACTGTCTTCAGCCCCACTTCACAAAGGTCTCAGCTCAGGGTAGGTAATCTTCTCAGGAACGCACAGCCAACCCTTTGATGTTGACACCAAAGTCCATGTTCTTATTACTACCACACCTTAGTGCACTCCAAGTTCCTTTTTGGTTTTTTGAGATAGAGTCTTGCTCCAGCTCAGGCTAACCTGGAATTCACTATGTAGTCTCAGGGTTACCTCAAACTCATGGCAGTCCTCCTACCTCTGCCTCATGGGTGCTGGGATTAAAGGTGCATACCCAGCTGTTTATTTTATTTTATGTTTGTTTGTTTATTTGGTCACTGTAACTTCCTTTTCCTTCCAGTCAGAGCTATGTGAAACTCATCTTGTCTTCTTTTTTGGTTTTTTCCAAGGTAGGGTCTCCTCCTAGCCCAGGCTAACCTGGTACTTGCTCTGTAGTCCCTGCTGGGATTAAAGGCATGTGCCAATATGTCCAGCCCTTATCTTTTCCCCGTCTAATTGAGTTTTTATTATTTAGTTATTTATTTGACAGAGAAAGGGAGGGAGAGAGAGCAAGAGAGCATGAGCGTGCCAGGGCCTCCAGCCAATGCAAACAAATTCCAGATGTGTGTGCCCCCTTGTGCATCTGGCTAACTTGGGTCCTGAGGAATCGAACCTGGGTCCTTTGGCTTTGCAGGCAAATGCCTTAACCGCTAAGCCATTCCTCCAGCCCTAATTGAGTTTTTAATCACAAGTCCAGCTAAAGCTATGTTTTTATCCCATATTGCCCCAGTGATCAGGTTCAAGTTGGTGGATCTGAGGAAGAGCCGTTTCCTTTTCAGCTGAAAGCCACAGAGCTCTGAAGGCTTTAGCAAATCTGACCGGCTCAACAGATTCCTTCCTAAATTCTCCCAGTCTCCCAAGGGCTGCTTGCTTCTTACCTAAAGCTCCTCTAGGCTCAGGTCACAAGAAATGCTCAGACTTTTAATGTCTCTGGGGCAGGAGATCACCCCCCCCCAAAAAAAAAAACAAACCTTTGCCTCTCCAGTGTCACTAGCAAGTAACCCCGCCCACAGCCTCTGTCAGCTGGAGAATGAGGAAGTTTGGGATTTGATGTCTGTTAATCATGGTTGACCACAGCCACTAGGAGATCAAAGGCCTTCCAGGGAGAGCCTGGGCACCTGAAGGGTAGTAACAAATGTAACCACTACTAGCAGGGTCCTTTAGGGCCTGTTCTCATGTAACTTGGTGCCACTGAAATCGGTGGGATGACCCAGCTGGAAACTAGAGGGCTCTGTCTAAAAGCCAAGAAAAGCCGGGTATAGTGGCACACGCCTTTAATCCTAGCATTTGGGAGGTAGAGGTAGGAGAATCGCTGTGAGATCAAGGTCAGCCTGAGACTACATAGTGAATTCCAGGTCAGCCTGATCTAGAGGGAGACCCTACCTCGAAAAAACCTAAAAAAATAAAAGCCAAGAAAAGTCACAGTGAGGGGAGGCAGAGCAGATGGGAAGATGATACTGAAGGACCCAGGCTTTATGAATACCTCTAACCTACAGGGACTGGAGCAAGATGGGAAAGAGATGGGACAGTGGCAGGAGGCTGGGGAGAAGCCACTTCAGCTTTCCTGCCTGCAGCCCACTTGAATCAGGTCAGAATGGGTCAGAGCTGTGGGCAGGTAGACAGTAAAAGCCAGGGCCTTCAAAACAAATCCAGCCCTGTGACTCACCAGTGTGACCTTGGGCAAAGTCAGTTCCTCAGGATCCTATTACACAGCAGCTGCCTTCTTCCCTGATGACTATAGGGGACAGTCAAACAGTGTTTACTAAAATAAACAGGCCAGAGCACAACCGGAAGATGGAATGTGTTGCCAGAGTGTAGTGGGCCAAACCACTGAATTTTTTAAAATTTTAAAAATATATATATTTTTTTATTTATTTGAGTGAGAAAGAAAGGGATATACACAGAGAGAGAGAGAGAGAGAGAGAGAGAGATTGAGAGAGAATGGGTGCACCAGGGCCTCCAGCCACTGCAAATGAAATCCAGACACATGTTCCACCTTGTGCATCTGGCTTACGTGGGTCCTTTGGCTTTGCAGGAAAGCACCTTAACTGCTAAGCCATCTCCCTAGCCCTAAAATTTTTAGTATTTTATTTATTTGCAAACAGAGGGAGAGAATGGGTATTCCAGGGCCTCTCACCATTGCAGACAAACTCCAGATGGGTGCTGGGAATTGAACCCAGGCTGGCAGGTTTGCAGTCAAGTGCCTTTAACCTTTGAGCCATCTCTCCAGTCCCCCAAAACTATTGAATTTAAAGTCAAGACTTGTGTGCTCCTGGACTCCCATAATAAAGTTAAACCTATCCAGCCTTTGGAGACTTGTGGCAGTTCTGGGGGATGGGAAGGGACACAAGTGTTCATTGCCCTCTCTGCCATGTTGATGTCTAGGAAGGAACATGAGAAACATTGATGGTGTCCCTAGGAGATGTTCTGACCCCAGTCCCTGCCTCCTGCAAGACCACCTGTCACAGGGAGCAGTCTCCTGGGAATCCGTTAGCATCACCCAGAAGGACATTCACATTTTTTACTTTCCTCCCAAAACCTGATGACTTACAGTTTTGGGGTCAGGAAAGGCAGTTGAAGTGGCACATGCCTTTAATCCCAGCACTCTAGAGGCTAAAGTAGGAGGATCACTAGGAGTTTGAGGCCAACCTGGGACTACAGAGTGAGTTCTAGGTCAGTCCATGCTAGAGTGAGATCCTGCCTTAAAAAAAGGAAAAGGAGCTGGGCGTGGTGGTACACGCCTTTAATCCCAGCACTTGGGAGGCAGAGGTAGGAGGATCACTGTGAGTTCGAGGCCACCCTGAGACTACAAAGTGAATTCCAGGTCAGCCTGAGCTAGAGTGACACCCTACCTTGGAAAACCAAAAAAAAAGAAAGAAAGAAAGAAAGAAAGAAAGAAAGAAAGAAAGAAAAGAAAGAAAGGAAGGAAGGAAGGAAGGAAGGAAGGAAGGAAGGAAGGAAGGAAGGAAGGAAGGAAAAGGAAAGAAAAGGAAAAGGAAAGAAAAGAAACAAAACATGCTTCTTGGGTGGAGTCAGAAGCACCTCCTCTGTACCATAGTTGTCACTTTGGTGGGGCAGACCCTCAGTGTGACTCTAGTGAGCTCCTCCTTTGGCCCACTGCTCTGGGAAGTTCTGTGTAAGAGCAAAGGCACACAGGTTGATATGACTGTGGCCCAACTGGAATAGCCCTGCTAGCCTGGCATTAGTAGCTGAGGTGGCTGTCTTCCATGGGCACAATCCACCCTGTGTTGGGTGAGGTAGGTGCTACTGCTTTCATTTGATCCATGAGAACAGAGGCTAGTGTCATCAAGTGACAGGCTGAAGGTCACAGGTAGCTGTAGTAGCACAAGGTTTTGGCACCAGGTGCAGAACTTTCTAATTGAAATTTTAAAAAGAAGAAAAAAAAGAAAAGGTACTCAGGTACTGTAAGTAGATATAAATTGCTCTGTGTGATGCATGATTGTCACCTGGGGCTTCCTTGAAGGTTGCCTCTTCTGCTTGCCACTTTCCTTCTCGGTTCACTCCTGGGGCTATGAGTCTCAGAGTCTTCTGGAGCTCTAGTGACTTCTTAGCTTTTCCCACTGCTGACTTCTGTCTCTGCTCTATCTAGTTCAAGTTTTTGTTTTTTTTCCTCTTGAAACAGAGTCTCATGTAGCTTCAAACTTGTTTTGTAGCTGAGGATGGCCTTGAACTTCTAATTCTCCCGCTTCCTCAGAGCTGGGATCACAGATGGGCACCACCACCACCCTGAGTTTATGGTGTTTGCAATTTAACCCTGAGCTTCTCACATGCTAAGCAAGCACTCCACCAACTGAGCTACATCTCCAGCCCTACTTTCTAGCCATCATAGTTTTCTTTTGCATTTCTTTACTATTTGTGTATCTGCCCCCACCCCCCACCCCACCCCCCGCTTTTTTTGTCTTTTTTCGTTGAGGCAGGTTCTCACTCTAGCCCAGACTGACTTGGAATTTACTCTGTGGCCCAGGCTGGCCTTAAAGTGATCCTCCTACTTAAGCCTCCTGAATGCAGTAAAAGGCATGAGCCACCATGCCTGGTTTATATGCTTAAAAAAAAGGTATTTTAAAGCCGGGCGTGGTGGTGCATGCCTTTAATCCCAGCACTTGGGAGGCAGAGGTAGGAGGATCACCATGAGTTTGAGGCTACCCTGAGACTACATAGTTAATTCCAGGTCAGCTTGGACCAGAGTGAAACCCTACCTCGAAAAAAAATGGAAAAAAAAAAAAAAAAAAAAAAAGGTATTTTATTTGGGGCTGTAAAGATGGCTCAACAATTCCAGGTGCTTTCTTGCAAAGTCTGCTGGCCCAAATTCAATCCTCAGCACCCACAAAAAGCCAGTTGTAAAAAGTGGTGCATGGCCAGGTGTGGTGGCACATGCCTTTAATCCCAGCACTTGGGAGGCAAAGGTAGGAGGATTTCCTTGAGTTTGAGGCCACCCTGAGACTACATAGTGAATTCCAGGTCAGCCTGAGCAAGAGTGAGACCCTCCCCCCCCCATACACACACATATATTATGCATGCTTTTAATCCCAGCACGACATAGTGAATTCCAGGTCAGCCTGGGCTAGAGTGAAATCCTACCTTGAAAACACCCACCCAAAAAAAAGTTAAGTGTGATTGCTCACGCCTTTAATCTCAGCACTCAAAAGGCTGAGATAAGAGGATCTCCATGAATTTAAGGCCAGCCTAGATTACAAAATGAGTTCCAGGTTAGCTTCGGCTATGTGAGAACCTGCTTCAAAAGAAAAAAAAAAAAATTTGAGCCAGAGAGATGGCTCAGCTATACGCTTACAAAGCCTGAAGGCCTGGGTTCGATTCTCCAGTACCAACATAAAGCCAGATGCACAAAGTGGCACATGTGTCTGGAGTTCATTTGTGGTGGTAGGAGACCCTGGCTCACCCATTCTTATTCTTTCTCTGCTTGCAAACAAAACAAAATTATTTTGAAAAAAATTTAAGTACTTTTTTTTTGTTTATTTTTTATTTATTTGTTTGAGAGTGGCAGACAGAGAGAGAGAAAGAGGCAGAGAGAGAGAAAGAGGCAGAGAGAGAGAGAGAGAGAGAATGGGTGCACCAGGGCCTCCAGCCACTGCAAATGAACTCCAGATGCATGCTCCACCTTGTGCATCTGGCTTACATGGGTACTGGGAATCAAGCCTTGAACGGGGTCCTTAAGCTTCACAGGCAAACACTTAACCACCCTGTGTTGGGTGAGGTAGGTGCTACTGCTTTCATTTGATCCATGAGAACAGAGGCTAGTGTCATCAAGTGACAGGCTGAAGGTCACAGGTAGCTGTAGTAGCACAAGGTTTTGGCACCAGGTGCAGAACTTTCTAATTGAAATTTTAAAAAAGAAGAAAAAGAAAAGGTACTCAGGTACTGTAAGTAGATATAAATTGCTCTGCGTGATGCATGATTGTCACCTGGGGCTTCCTTGAAGGTTGCCTCTTCTGCTTGCCACTTTCCTTTTCCTCGGTTCACTCCTGGGGCTATGAGTCTCAGAGTCTTCTGGAGCTCTAGTGACTTCTTAGCTTTTCCCACTGCTGACTTCTGTCTCTGCTCTATCTAGTTCAAGTTTTTGTTTTTTTTCCTCTTGAAACAGAGTCTCATGTAGCTTCAAACTTGTTTTGTAGCTGAGGATGGCCTTGAACTTCTAATTCTCCCGCTTCCTCAGAGCTGGGATCACAGATGGGCACCACCACCACCCTGAGTTTATGGTGTTTGCAATTTAACCCTGAGCTTCTCACATGCTAAGCAAGCACTCCACCAACTGAGCTACATCTCCAGCCCTACTTTCTAGCCATCATAGTTTTCTTTTGCATTTCTTTACTATTTGTGTATCTGCCCCCCCCCCCCGCTTTTTTTGTCTTTTTTCGTTGAGGCAGGTTCTCACTCTAGCCCAGACTGACTTGGAATTTACTCTGTGGCCCAGGCTGGCCTTAAAGTGATCCTCCTACTTAAGCCTCCTGAATGCAGTAAAAGGCATGAGCCACCATGCCTGGTTTATATGCTTAAAAAAAGGTATTTTAAAGCCGGGCGTGGTGGTGCGTGCCTTTAATCCCAGCACTTGGGAGGCAGAGGTAGGAGGATCGCCATGAGTTTGAGGCTACCCTGAGACTACATAGTTAATTCCAGGTCAGCTTGGACCAGAGTGAAACCCTACCTCGAAAAAAAAATGGAAAAAAAAAAAAAAGGTATTTTATTTGGGGCTGTAAAGATGGCTCAACAATTCCAGGTGCTTTCTTGCAAAGTCTGCTGGCCCAAATTCAATCCTCAGCACCCACAAAAAGCCAGTTGTAAAAAGTGGTGCATGGCCAGGTGTGGTGGCACATGCCTTTAATCCCAGCACTTGGGAGGCAAAGGTAGGAGGATTTCCTTGAGTTTGAGGCCACCCTGAGACTACATAGTGAATTCCAGGTCAGCCTGAGCAAGAGTGAGACCCTCCCCATACACACACACATATATTATGCATGCTTTTAATCCCAGCACGACATAGTGAATTCCAGGTCAGCCTGGGCTAGAGTGAAATCCTACCTTGAAAATACCCACCCAAAAAAAAGTTAAGTGTGATTGCTCACGCCTTTAATCTCAGCACTCAAAAGGCTGAGATAGGAGGATCTCCATGAATTTAAGGCCAGCCTAGATTACAAAATGAGTTCCAGGTTAGCTTCGGCTATGTGAGAACCTGCTTCAAAAGAAAAAAAATTTGAGCCAGAGAGATGGCTCAGCTATACGCTTTACAAAGCCTGAAGGCCTGGGTTCGATTCTCCAGTACCAACATAAAGCCAGATGCACAAAGTGGCACATGTGTCTGGAGTTCATTTGTGGTGGTAGGAGACCCTGGCTCACCCATTCTTATTCTTTCTCTGCTTGCAAACAAAACAAAATTATTTTGAAAAAAATTTAAGTACTTTTTTTTTGTTTATTTTTTATTCATTTGTTTGAGAGTGGCAGACAGAGAGAGAGAAAGAGGCAGAGAGAGAGAGAGAGAGAGAGAGAGAATGGGTGCACCAGGGCCTCCAGCCACTGCAAATGAACTCCAGATGCATGCTCCACCTTGTGCATCTGGCTTACATGGGTACTGGGGAATCAAGCCTTGAACCGGGGTCCTTAAGCTTCACAGGCAAACACTTAACCTCTAAGCCATCTCTCCAGCCTGGAAAAAATAAATAAATAAATTTGAAAAAAAAAAGTAGCCAGGAGTGGTGGTGCACGCCACGCCTTTAATCCCACTTGGGAGGCAGAAGTAGGAAGATCGCCATGAGTTTGAGGCCACCCTGAGACTACATAGTGAATTCCAGGTCAGCCTGGGCTAGAGTGAGACCCTACCTCGAAAAAAACCAAAAACATACAAATAATTTTATTTTTGACAATTTTGTACTGTATATAGAGTGTTTGTTCACCCCCATATCCTCTCATCCCCCTCCCACTCCTGCCAAACTTACCCTTCTTCCCAACTAGTCCCCTTCCTACTTTCTTTATGACCCACTGAGTTAAGTTAGGGTTGCTTACATCAGCATGGGATACACAGGAGACCCTGTCTCAACAAAGGCTAATAATAATAAGAATAATAATAATAAAGAAAAGGGCTGGAAAGATAGCTTAGCAGTTAAGGTGCTTGCCTGCAAAGTCTAAGGACCTGGGTTTGATTCTCCAGTACCTATGTAAATCCAGATGCACTAGGTGGCACACGTGTCTGGAGTTCGTTTGTGCCCATTATCTACCTCTACCTCCTCTCTCTCAAATAAATAAAACATCTTAGAAAGAAAAAAAGGAAGGTAAGAAGAAAGAAAGAAAAATGGTTAGGAAAGTAAGGCAAGCTAATCTTGCACTTAGTCCAATCTTCATGGAAAAGGGGACTTGAAGTTCATAGGAGCAGTGACTAAGGATTCCTGTCTGCCTGCAGTATGGAGGTGGTTTGGTCCCTCTGCAGACCAGCTGGTGGCTGTAGCTAAGAGAGAGTTCTCTAGGGCTCCTGGCTCCCTGGAGCTGTGATGGAAGGGGACTGAGCTCTTTCCAGATAGTGCAGAACACCCTGGGTGTTACTTGATCCTGAAGCTTTGGTTCTCCCTCCACAGATTTCTGCATGAACCCTCAAACAGTGCTCCTCCTGAGGGTCATTGCTGCCTTCTGTTTCCTGGGCATCCTGTGTAGTCTCTCTGCATTCCTTTTGGATGTCTTTGGGCCCAAGCATCCAGCCCTGAAAATCACCCGTCGCTATGCCTTTGCTCATATCCTCACAGGTAAGCTCAGGGCACACTCAAGTAGGAGAGGACCTGCCCCAGGGCAAATGACACATGGAACTCATTTCTCTGAGAAGAGCTTGTATGCCAAGCTTCAATATTTCATAGAGTATTAGGGTGCCTTAAACTTGGCTTCAGTCATTTGCTGGTATATTTGCCAGGATCACAGGCCTACTGAGTCCTGCTGTAGAGAGAGAATACTGTTAAAACTTCACAAGGACTCTCTGAGCTCTCTAAAGATGGTATTTGAAGTTCATGCAAGTTCAGAGCCTAGGATGGGGTGAACAAGAAAGGTGCCAGGCTGTGTCACCTGGATTGGCATGCATGATTACCTGCCTGCCAGGCCCAGGTTTCATTCTCTCTGTTTGAGTGTGGCTACTCTCCTCCCCAGGCTGGGTTAATGCATTTTTTTTTAAAGATGCCAGCTTTTTTCTGTTTTGTTTTTTTGTTTTTCCAAGGTAGGGTCTCACTGTAGCCCAGACTTTTTAAAAACCTTGTCAACTTAGGCAGGTGTGGTGGTGCAAGCCTTTAATCCCAGCACTCAGGAGGCAGAGGTAGGAGGATCACTATGAGTTCGAGGCCAACCTGAGACTACATAGTGAATTACAGGTCAGCCTGGGCTTAGAGTGAGACCCTACCTTGAAACAAAAAAAAAAAAAAATTTAAGCTGGGCGTGGTGGCGCATGCCTTTAATCCCAGCACTCAGGAGGCAGAGGTAGAAGGATCCACGTGAGTTCAAGGCTACCCTGAGACTATATAGTGAATTATATAGGTCAGCCTGGGCTAGAGTGAGACCCTACCTCAAAAAAAAAAAAAAAAAAAAAAAAAAACTTAAGCAAAAACAGAAACAAAAACAACCCTGCCAATGTAATGAATTGTCAGGACCTTGAAAAATGATATATATGTGGTTGGGGTGAGGTGGGAGAGGTGCGCTCCAGGTCCTCTTGCCCTTGCAAACACACACCAGACAGTTGTGCCACTTTTTACATCTGGCTTACTTGGGCAGCTTGGGAATTGAACCAGGGTCAGCAGGTTTGCAAGCAAGTGCATTCAACTTTGAGTCAACTCCCCAGCCCCTGGCATGTTGAATGGACTTGTGGGAGACTCCAACTCCCAATTTGCATGACCTTATCTATTAAGTGCTCAGCAACATCCACCAGCCTTCATTCTTTTTTTGCCCTGTTCTCTTTTTTTTTTTTTGGGGGGGGGGGAGCGGGGAGAAGTATTGGGGTTAAACCCAGCATGTTGGGTAAGCACTGAGCAATTGCAAATTCTTTTTTTTTGGTTTTCCAAGGTAGGGTCTCACTCTGGCTCAGGCTGACCTGGAATACACTATGTAGTTTCAGGGTGGCCTCGAACTCACAGTGATCCTCTTACCTCTGCCTCCCAAGTGCTGGGATTAAAGGTATACGCCACCACGCCCAGCTGCAAATTCTTAAAACAGAAAGCATCCCCAGCCCTAAGCCAAGAATTCCATGGCCAAGAGAGCTCTCCTTACAGGACTAGTGGCCAGGTCCTCTGAGAATGAGGCAAGTGTATAATTGGTTTCTCAAGCATTTTGGCTGCAGGATGCTGCTAATCTCCCTTCTGTGTTGTCCCTCTGTCTCTCAGTCCTGCAGTGTGCCACAGTCATCGGCTTTTCTTACTGGGCTTCTGAACTCATCCTGGCCCAGCAACAGCAACATAAGAAATACCATGGCTCCCAGGTATACGTCACCTTTGCTGTTAGCTTCTACCTGGTAGCAGGAGCTGGCGGAGCCTCAATCCTGGCCACTGCAGCCAACCTCCTGCGCCACTACCCAACAGAGGAAGAGGAACAGGCACTGGAGCTGCTTTCTGAGATGGAAGAGAATGAACCCTACCCAGCAGAGTATGAGGTCATCAACCAATTCCAGCCACCCCCTGCCTATACACCCTAATGCCACCAGGGCTCTAGTCCTCTGCAGCCCCTCCCCCAGTGCTGCAGCTCCTCTCATACCCAGAGGAGCTCCTTCCCCTAGCAGGCCTCACTGGTAGGACCCTGACCATTTCATCAAACCTTCTCCAGGAGAGACTCTGCCTCTAGGGTTGTCCATGTGTCCCTGCTCCCAAGAGCTGGGATTTAGTGATTTTCTATAATGCACTCTTTCCCTTCCTGCCACCCTCTGCTCCTTTCCTATTCCTAGCCACACCCAACCAGGGATGGTCAGACGAGTTTCCTCCCTTTGTGGGCCATATCTTTGGGACTGGGACTTTTCTCGTGTTGCTGCTGATGGTGAGTGGGCAGTCCCAGAGAGAAGTGCCAACAGGGCACAAGGGAAAAGGAACTGTGTCCTGCTCACTTTGCTAGGCTCGGCGTTTGTTCCATACCTGTAGCCCTGGGCTAACCCCTTCATTCCTTTCCAGAGTGCCCAGGCCCAAGCTGTCCACTTTGTGGATTCTCTGCACTTTAATCTTTGGACTTCTCACATGTGTTCTGGTTTTCTGGGGATAAGGAATTGCTGTTGGGGAGCAGAGCAGCTTCTCTCTCACCTTGCCCTGGCTTCACATTGTTGTAGCAAGGCAAGGAGAGCTAATCTGGGTGAGAGCTATCCTACAGAGGACCTGTGTAAAGGGGACTGAGTCTCCTAGCCTCTTCACCTCTTAAATCTGGGGTGGTTAAATTGGTTTTAAGAGGACAAACAAAACCAAACAGCAGCAGCCATGTTCTCTCTTTAAAGTAGGGACAAGGTTGTTGTGGCTGTTCAGAAATGTATCCTATCCTTTATGGCTCTGCAATATTTTGGACCATAGCTCCTCCCAGAGTCTTTCCAGCAGAATGCCGACTCTGCCCTTGCTCCTTCCCTTCTGGCAGCTGTGGCTCCCTGGGGCCTTTCTGTAGAACCAGAACCATGTGGCCCCTGAGGGGCTGAGGACTGTGGCCTGGCTGGCTGGCCAGCGTGGTGCTCCTCAGAACTGTGGCACTGAGATATAACCTGGCCTCAGCTCAGGCACGGGGGCCAAACAGGGCAGGACCCTCTATTCACCACATAGGAACTCTATCCAGCGGGCCATCAGGTTAGTGTTAGGACCACCCTGTCACACATGGAGGTCTGGTTATAGCCTTCAGACTCAGTGTGTCCCCTAGACTGTGACTTGGGGCTACAGCTTGCTGCATGCCCCTCTCCCTTTCTGGAATGTACTCTGGTCTTGCAGTATGCTACTGGCCTGTCACTCTGGCTCTCCTTTTTGCTCTGGGTCCAGTGTATTTTTCTGCCCCAAGATTTGGGGCATAAAGTGGTTGAACTTGAAAGGCCTGCAGCATGGATGCAGATGGCCAAGGTGTTGTTGAGTTACTAGCTTTCAGTCTAGTGTTAACTGAAAAAGACAGATTCTGATCTCCTCCCACCCTTAAGCTGATAGACATTTTGAGCAAGAATGGAGAATGGATACAGCCATTAAGCTGTAACTTCTAAAGGAATGTCACGTCCCCATTCTCTGACCATTTTGAGTGGGGATGTGTGGACCGATACCTGTGTGGGTGAAGACAGCGTGTGCACATGAGTAAGCATCTGCTTCGAGTTCACTGCTGTGATGATGAAGTGTGGTCCAAGATGACTCTCCCACTCTTCCAGACCCGTTTTGAGGCAAGAAAGGCTGTTGTGTGATACCTGAGCACAAAATCAAGGAGTTAAGTCTGTCTCTGAAGTCCTGAGCTTGTCATTATCAGGTTTCTGAAGTGTCACCAGCTCTCTCGACCATGGTGTCTGAGTGGGTAGGCCAGAAGACTGGGCACTAAACACGCATGCCAAAGTGAACAGTCATCTCATGAGGATGAGGACATGACCCTGTGGGCTGTTCCTTGTGATTCAGAACCCACTTTTTATTATCTCCCTCTTTCCCTTGCCATCCTGACACTGATAGTTTGTCATATAAATTCCCCTGGTTGTTTTTCTTTTCTAGGAAAAAAAATTAAAAGACAAAACAAAACAAACTACAAATAAGAATATAAATGCCGGTGGCTACCTGTCATTTTTCTGTCAATTTTCTAGATGTTATTTGTTCCCTTCTTGTCAGAGAAGCAGGAGACTTTGATGAGGCTTGCAATTTAGAACAAAGTTTGAAGGGATTTTGGTGTTTGCCTGTGCCATAGATGACATTTTTCACCCCATGAGCCTCCTAATCTTAACACTTTTCAGAGAGGAAATGCCCAAGGCCCACAGCTAGGAACAGTGGATGGCTCTGTCCAAGGTCTCAAGTTGATCTGCTTCTCTCTGCATGTTCTACTTAGCTGCAGAAGAGAGCCTTTTTGGAACTCCAGCAGTCTGTGGCTTGCAGAAGAAAGTGCCCTTCTCTGAAACTCATAGCAAGTGATGCTTTCTGGGAAAAGCCTGAGTACAAATGGCTCTGAGAGCATGACCTGTGGAATAGCTCCTTTGGGCATTGCAGGTCTTGATGGCTGCTTGTACTCTCCATTCATTCATTCACTCACTCATCCCATTGCTGAACACCAAGTGCACACTCTGGTGAAAAAAACTCCATTTGGGAGCAGACCATTGGATCTTCTGTTATTCTTGGTAGGATGCATGTCCTTCTTGGACTGGGAGTATATTCTCAGTTCGTGTCTGTTCAGACATTAAATGACGGGTCCCTTGGATTATGCACAAAGCACCACTAGGCCCCATGAGAGAAACACCCTGCCTGGCAGGAACCTGTTTCCCAATGTTGTATGTACTAAGCTGAAATGGACTCATCCACAGGGAAGTGGTGAAGTGAGTGGTCTGGACACTTGGGGAAGGTTCTATAACAGAAGGGATGCTGGTTCTGACCTGAGTGATAACCAGTGGCTTTCTGGAGGAAGCAGCTGGGTTGACATGAGGGAGAACAGGAAGAGGAGGGGATATTCCCACGAGGGAACAGCACTGGTAGCCAAGATGTGAGACATGAGAAAAGTGAAGGCCTGTCTAATGTTCCACAAAACAACTGAGCTATAAGGGAGTCCCAAAAGGGAAGATGGACCTAGCTTTATTGACTTCTGATGCTGTGGAGGGGCCATGTTATTAAATGAAAGCATCTGAGGGTATGGGATTTGGGGGATTGACAGACATGGTATGAAGGATCTGGCGACCTGGAAGACAGGGAAGTGGACAGTCACTACCAGGCACTGGGCTACGGAGTCCAGGAGCTTCCATCCTGCTATACTATGCTAAGTGGGGTTGGTCTTGTAACCCTCCAGGGTCTCACACATGAGAAGCTGTGATGTGTGAAAGGCAGCAAGGAGAAAGCCTTGGTAAACATGAAGGGCAGTTCTCGCCAAATAGCCTAGAATCTTCAGCTCATATCTCGTCCAGAGGTGTCCATGGCCTAGGTCACTTACATAATGGGACACAAGGTTATGTGGTGAGACACAAAGAAACTAATAAACTTTACAGCCTTTGTTTTCAAATAGCCTATAGTCTTCTTCCTGTGCCTTTTTGTGGGAGTAGCATTTTGATGAAGGTTGAACAGTGCATGGAGAGAAAAGGTTTCCTTAGGAAAGAATTTACTGGTCCCGGAATTGAAGATTCATGGTGGACTGGCTTATCCTTGTGACTGAGGGGGATGACAATGTGTGTGGTGAGGGCCTTCTTGCTAAGATGTCCAAGGAGAGATCAAGAACTTCTCAGTGCAAACATATATCTAAAAAGTTGGGGAATAAAAGAATTTCCAATGAGACAATTGCTAATCCACTCTGCTTCAAAGGTTGTTTGGAGCTCTAAAAGTGCAAGGCCTACTGGCAGCTGATCAGAAGAGTCTTGTCCTGACTCTAGAAAATGTAACTGAGCCGGGCTTGGTGGCACACACATTTAATCCCAGCAGTTGGGAGGCAGAGGTGGGAGAATTGCCATGAGTTCAAGGCCATCCTGAGACTACATAGTGAATTCCTGGCCTAGAGCAAGACCTTACCTTGAAAAACCAAAAAAAGAAAAAATAATGTAACTGACCCTATAAAGGGAACAACCCTCTGGTGAGGTGGACCATGTAGCCCAGAGGCCCCCCCCCCCATTCTTCCTTCTTTGAGAGTTTTTCCCCTGGATCTCTAATGCCATTTTTGTTAGAGAGTTTTCTTCTGTAACACCTTGGAGTGATGGATGGGGTTTTTGACATTTATTTGGGAACTTGTGCTTTTCCCCCTTTGTTCCAACATTCATTCACTCACCAAATAAACTGAACCCAAAGTGTTTGGTGAGAGATGCAAAGAAATTTACCCAGGGGCTGGAGAAATAGCTTAATTGGTAGTGCTTGTCTTACATTCATGAGGTGCTGTGTTTAGTCCCTAGTACCACAACGAAAAAAGGTATTAGGGCCAGGTGTGGTGGCACACATCTTTAATCCCAGCACTTGGGAGCCTGGGGTAGGAGGATCACTGTGAGTTTGAGGCCAGCCTGAGATTACATGGTGAATTCCAGGTCAGCATTGGCTACAGTGAGACCCTACCTTGAAAAACCAAAAATAAAAATAAAAATAAAAAAAATTAGAGGCTGGAGAAATGGCTCAGTAGTTAAAAGGTGCTTGCTTGAAAAGTCCTGCCAGCAGAGGTTCAGTTCCCCAGTACCCATTTAAAGCTAGATGCACAAAGTGGCACATGTTTGGAGTTTGCAGTAGCAAAAGGTCCTGGTGTGCTTATTCTCTCTCTCCTTGCAAATAAATAAAAATATTAATAAAAAGATAGTAACCCAGACTGAATCTACCTTGATGTTGCTGCCAGCAACAGAAAACCTTTATAAGAAAGGCTTCATAGCCAGGTGTTGTGGTTCATGCCTGTAACTTCATTATTTGGCAAGGTGACTGAGACAGAAGGATTGCAACTTGGGCTATAGAATGAGATCTCCAAAAAAGGAGGCTTCCTGAGGGAAAATGGTAAGATTTGGTGAGGGAATGATGGGCTGGATGGTCATAAGCAGGAAGGAGAGGATGTGGCCTTGGAGAACACTGAGCTGGTTCATTGAGCATTAGTGACACCCACTAAGCAGGTGTGGCAGATAAAATTAGGATGGACCTAGAGGTCCTGAATGCCCTTGTTAAAGCTACAAGACACAGAACTCAAAACTATCTTAATATTGGGGGGAGGGAGGGATGGCAATACCATGGGATATTGTCTACAATTAAAGAAGTTGTCAATAAAAATAAAAAGTTAAAAAAAGAAAAAAACTATCTTAATGGGATTTTTTTCTTTAAAAAAAAAATTAAGCTGGGCATGGTGGCACACGCCTTTAATCCCAGCACTTGGGAGGCAGAGGTAGGAGGATCGCCATGAGTTCAAGGCCACCCTGAGACTACATAGTGAGTTCCAGGTCAGCCTGAGGTAGAGTAAGACCCTATCTTGGAAAACAAAAAAAAAAAAAAAAAAAAAATTTATTTATGAGAGACAGAGGCAGATAGAGAATAGGTACGCCAGGGCCTCTAGCCATTGAACAAACTCCAGACACATATGCCACCTTGTTAATCTGGCTTTACGTGGATACTGGGCAATCCAACCCAAGTCCTTAGGGTTTTAAGCAAGCGCCTTAACCACTAACTCATCTCTCCAGCCCCCCCCCCCTTTTTTTTCTTTTGAGACAGAGTCTCATCCTGTAGCTGAGGCTGGCTTGGAACTCACTGTATAGCCCAGGCTGACCTTGAGCAGTCAGCAATCCTGCCTCAGTGTCCCGAGTACTTGGATTATAGGCATTAGCCTCGACATCCAGCAGTGAATGGGGCTTGTTGGTCCCTATGTATATGAAAAGTTCAGGGTAAGCTGGGTGTGGTGGCACCTGCCTTTATTCCCAGCACTCGGGAGGCAGAGGTAGGAAGATCACCGTGAGTCCAAGGCCACCCTGAGACTACATAGTGAATTCCAGGTCAGCCTGGGCTAGAGTGAGACCCTGCCTTGAAAAAAAAAAAAAAAAAAAAAAAAAAGTTCAAGCCGGACTTGGTGGCACAAGCCTTTAATCCCAGCACTCGGGAGGCAGAGGTAGGAGGATCACCATGAGTTTGAGGCCACCCTGAGAATGCAGAGTGAATTCCAGGTCAGCCTGAGCTAGAGACCCTACCTCAAAAAACTTAAAAAAAAAAAAAAAAAAAAAAAGTTCAGGGTAGTCCAAAGGGCTTATCAATATCAAGGTTGAAGGATTCAAACCCTGACATGGTGACACAGTTTCTGTCTGCTCAGGTGGTTATCCCCCCAAAGCAGAAACCTGCCCTGCAGAGGCCACAAGCTCACACTGACCTTTTTGTTTAAGGGACCAAGATGACTCTTGTTTACACAACTTAGATCAGTCCCCTTTCCCCCAAAACAGTGGCCAAGGACTTATAGCTTTATCCTGTGGCTCAGGATGAGGATGGTTCCATGTTGGAATGGATTCAGGGATCACACCATTGATGTTGGTTGTGGTGTGTGGCCAGCTGACACCAAGCAGAGATCTGTTAGCATGAGCTTTCAAAATGGAAATGATCTCTCCTGCCTTCTTAACTTCCATAAGGCATAAGGCTACTGATCAACTCTGCTTGTGTACAGAAGTTCTGTTGTGTACTTTTGGGGGAATGGTGCTGGGGATTAACCCAGACCTTGCACATGCTAGGCAAGTTCTCTATCTCTGAGCCACATCCTCAGCCTATGTGCATGCTGTCTTTGGACAGAGGTGGGTCTCAAAATAAATCTCATCTGTTCTCTGTGAGTAAAGAGCCTTGACTACATTGGCCCTGTCTCAGGAAGTTTTTTTTTTCCCTTCTCTCTTCCCTCCTACCTTTGCCCCTTTATTTCTGCTCCAACCCAGCATTCACTTACCTGCTGAGTTTCTCTACTGTTTTCTTTTTTTTTTTTTTTTTTTATTTATTTATTTTATTTATTTGAGAGAGAGAGAATGGGTGTGCTAGGCCTTCAGCCACTGCAAACAAATTCCAGAAGCATGTACCACTATGTGCATCTGGTTTATGTGGGTCCTGGGGAATCAAACCTGGGTCCTTTGACTTTGAGGCAAGTGCCTTAACCGCTAAGCCATCTCTCCAGCCCTACTGTTTTATTTTCTACTCTGAGCTCAGCACTCTGAGCAATTAGTATTTGGCATTCCTGAAGACACATCCTAGCTGTCTGGGGCAACCACCCACTTAGCCCATCTCACCCCCACATTTCCATCCTGAGTCAGTCTGCTTAAATGAGGAGGGAGCAGCCACCAGAAGGCATGGGACTTATAAGTGTACCACCATTCGGGGACAATTTTACATTAATTCCTCAGAATTCATGCTGATGTTGGAATGGTGCTGTATTACTTGGGCTTCTCCAGAGAAACACAAGCAACAAGATGTGACTCTATTCAGAAAGAGACGTCTGTATGGCGAGTTAACTCACAAAGGTTAATTAGTTTCAGGTTCTTCAGGGTCAGGAAGCTGGAGAACCAGGAGAGCCAGTGGTAGTTATGATCTGAAGGTTGGGGGATTTGAGACCCCAGAGCTGAGGTTCAGTTCAAGTCCAAAGGCAAGAAGAAATACAATATAGTGCCTCAGCTCAGAAAAAAAAAATCATGTGCCAGGTGTGGTGGCGCATGCCTTTAATCCCAGCATTAGGGAGGCAGAGGTAGGAGGATCACTGTGAGTTTGAAGTCACCCTGAGACTATATAGTAAATTCCAGATCAGCCTGAGCTAGAGTGAGACCCTACCTCGAAAACCAAAAAAAAAAAAAAAAAAAAAAATCATGAGTGTGGTAGTGCATGTTTTTAATCCCAGCACACAGGAGGCAGAGATAGGAGGGTTGCTGTGAGTTGGAGGCCAGCTGGGACTACAAATTGAGAGCCGGGTCAGCCTCTACTAGAGTGAGACCTTACCTCAAAAAAACAAAGAAATTCCGTGTGTATGTGCTTATGAAGGCCAGAGATACAGGGTCTCTCACTAACTTGGAACTCTCCAGTTAGGCTAAGACTGGCTGGCCAGCAAGCCCCAAAGATCTACCTGTTTCTGCCTCCCAGTGCTGAGATTACAATTGTGTGGCACCACTCCCAGCTTATTTATTTATTTTATTTATTTATTAGAGACGGGGTGGGGGGAGAGAATGGGTGCGCCAGGGCTTCTTAGCCACTGAAAACGAACTCCAGACACGTGAGCATCTGGTTTATGTAGGACCTGGAGAATTGAACCTCTGTCCTTTGGCTTCACAGGCATGCACCTTAACTACTGAGCCATCTCTCCGGCCTTTTTTTTTTTTTTTTTTTTTTTTTTTTTTTTTTTTTTTTTTTTTTTTGGTTTTTCGAGGTAGGGTGGTCTCACTTTAGCCCAGGCTGTTCTGGACTTCACTGTATATTCTCAGGGTGGCCTCAAACTCATGGCGATCCTCCTACCTCTGCCTCCCAAGTGCTGGGATTAATGTCGTGTCCAGCACGCCCAGCACACCAGCTTTTTTAATGTGGATTTTGAAGATTGAACTCAGGTTTTCATGTTTGTAAAGCAAACACTTTGACAACTCAGTTATCTCCTCCGCCCAAGAAATTCCCTCTTAATCAGCCTTTTTATTCTACTCGGGCTTTCCAGCAATTGGATGAAGCCTATCCAAAGCAGGTAGATATGGAAGGAAACTGGTAAAATGTCCAAAGACACTGGGTAACATGGCATTTAAGATAGGCATCCCTATGTCCTGAGAAAGAGGGAATGAAGAGATACTGGCCAACACTCTCAGATGCAGCTTCCTGTCACTCCCACTGTCAATGAAGTTTCACCCTTGTTCCATGGATCAGTCTGTCCACTATGGTACGGTTCTTACACACTCTTCATGAGTATACATCTCTGTGCCCCAAGATACCATTGCTGTGCACCTGCTATGCTGCAGTGAGCAGGTCTGTTCTCCAGCAGCCCCTGCTACTAAGCTCCTTCCCATAGGGGTAAACAGGGCCAATCCACAGACAGTGTATTAACCTAAGCTAAGCCAGAAATGCACTGACAGGGAAGGAAACAGTAAGGCCACCTCCTGCCTAAATGAGGAGGCTGTATTCTCATCAGGGATTCTAATTTGGGCTTGAAGAGTTCCTCAAGGTGTCTTTGACTTTGCCCCATTCTTGATGGCAAAACTGATACTTTTTTTTTTTTTTTTTGGTTTTTACGAGGTAGGGTCTCACTCTGGTCCAGGCTGACCTGGAATTCACTATGTAGTCTCAGGGTGGTCTTGAACTCACAGTGATCCTCCTTCCTCTGCTTCCCGAGTGCTGGGATTAAAGGCTTGCCCCACCACACCCAGCCAAAAACTGATACTTTTAAAACTTATTTTTAGGGCTGGAGAGATGGCTTAGTGGTTAAGGCACTTGCCTGTGAAGTCTAAAGATCCAGGTTCAATTCCTCAGAACCCATGTAAGTCAGACGCACATGGTGTCACATATGTCTGAAGTTTGTTTGCAATGGCTAGAGGTCCTGATGCCCCCATTCTGTCTCTCAAATATTTTTTTGCCAGGCGTGGTGGTGCACGCCTTTAATCCCAGCACTCGGGAGGCAGAGGTAGGAGGATCGCTGAGGGTTCGAGGCCACCCTGGGACTACATAGTTAATTCCAGGTCAGCCTGGACCAGAGTGAGACCCTACCTCGCAAAACCAAAAAAAAAAAAAAAAAAATTGTATTTTATTTTTATATATTTATTTATTTGACAGAAAGAGGGAGAGAGAGAAATGGGCATGCCAGGGCCTTCAGCAACTGCAAATGAATTCCAGATGCATGTGCCACCCTATACATCTGGCTAACATGGGTCCTTTGGCTTTGCAGGCAAATGCCTTAACCACTAAGCTATCCCTCCAGCCCTCAAAAAAATTTTTTGTTTTTTGTTTGTTTGTTTGTTTTTGTTTTTCAAAGTAGGGTCTCACTCTGGCCCACGCTGACTTGGAATTAACTATGCAGTCTCAGGGTGGCCTTGAACTCATGGAAATTCTCCTACCTCTGCCTCCCAAGTGCTGGGATTAAAGATGTATGCCACCACACTCGGCCTTTTTTGTTTTGTTTTGTTTTGTTTTGTTTTGTTTTGTTTTGTTTTGTTTGAGGTAAGGTCTCACTCTAGCCCAGGATGACCAGAATTCACTCTATAGTCTCAGGCTGGCCTCGAACTCATGACTATCCTCCTACCTCTGCCTCCCGCGTGCTCAAAAATATTTTTAGCTGGGCATGGTGGCACATGTGTTTAATCCCAGCACGCAGGAGGCAGAGGTAGGAGAATTGCTCTGAGTTCGAGGCCAGCCTGGGGCTACAGAGTGAGTCCCAGGTCAGCCTGGGCTAAAGTCAAACATTACCTTGAAAAAAACAAGTTGTTTTTTGGTGTATGTGGGAATGTAAGTGTCATGGAGCATGGAGATCACAGAACAACTTCTGGGTGTCGGTCTTCATATCCACCTCATTTGAGACACTGTCTCTTGTACTCATTCTTCTTTTTTTCCTCCTCCTCCTTGGTAGGGTTTCGTTCTAGCCCAGGCTGACTTGGAATTCACTATGTAGTCTCAAGGTAGCTTTGAACTCACAACGATCCTCCTATCTCTGCCTCCCAGGCCTTTTTCTCATTCTTGTTTTCATTGCTGTCTTAGCTAAACTACCTCAAGAAATTCCCTCTTGCCAGGTGTGGTGGTGCACGCCTTTAGTCCCAGCACTTGGGAGGCAGAGGTATGAGTTCACTATGAGTTCGAGGCCACCCTGAAATTACATAGTGAATTGTAGATCAGCCTGAACTAGAGTGAAACCCTACCTTAGGGAAAAAGAAAAAAAGAGAGAAGAAATTCCCTCCTTTTAAAAATATTTTATTTGTATTTATTTGAGAAAGAAGCAGAGAGAGAATGAATGGGCACATCAGGGCCTTCAGCCACTGCAAAGAACTCCAAATGCATACGCCACCTTGTGCATCTGGCTTTACATGGGTACCAGGGAATCAAACCCAGATCCTCTGACTTTACAGGCAAGAGCTTAACTGCTTAGCCATCTCTCTCCAGTGCAGAAATACCCTCTTAATCAGCTTTGTATTCTACTCAAGCCTTCCAGCAAAAAGCTGGTCTGCAGGCTTCCAGGAAACTTTCCGGTCTCCCTCCCATCTTGTTCTTAGCCTGCTGAGATTACAGAAGCCCACTGCGATTTCTGGCTTGTATGTGGGGTCTGGGGATTAAACTGAGGTACTTAGGCTTGTACAACAAATGCTTTATCCACTGAGCCATCTCCTGAGCCCTTTCATGAATTCTTTTAGGCTATGAATTAGAAGGAAAATGCCCCAAGGAGAGAGAGAGAGCACATACTGAGGAGTAAGATGTTGACAACTGTAAACACTTGCCATTCTGAATAATAGATGGATAGGGCCTTGGATTGCATATAAATTTTGAATGAAAGATTAGGCACTTATTGTTTTTTGTTGGCCTAGTAGTTAGAACTCAAGGATTGTATCACACTCAGGGACTTGGGGGAAAGGGCCCAAGCACAGACATCAAAGATACAAGCCTCTTAGAGCAGGTCATTTAACCCAGTGTGGAATACCTGTCCTCAGGTGTAAGGCCTGAGGAATGATTTCTACAAGCCACTGCTAAGACAATAAACGTCTTCTTTTTTTTTTTTAAGCTCTCAAAATGGGAGATATGATCTCTGTCAGGGCTCTGGGCCCTGCAGGCCATGAGGAAAGGCAGGAGGGAGAGCAAGTAAGATCATCTGCTAAGGGACATGAGAGGTTTAGCTGAAGAGTGTGGAGAGCCCTGGCACTGTCCAGGCAGAGAGCCCATGATCTAACCTCAACACCGCCATCCAGGCAGATGTTCCACTGAGATCCACCACAGTGCTGTAAGCCAGCTTCTTCTTCTTTTTTTTTTTTTTTTTCTGAGGTAGGGTCTCACTCTAGCTCAGGCTGACCTGGAATTCACTGTGTAGTCTCAGGTCAGCCTCAAACACTCAGCGATCCTACTACCTCTGCCTGCACCACCACCCCCGGCTTTTTTATTTTTTTGAGGTAGGGGCTCAGTCTAGCCCAGGCTGACCTGGATTCACTATATAGTCTCAGAGGGGTCTCAAAGTCAAGGCGACCCTCCTACCTCTGCCTCCCAAGTGTTGGGATTAAAGGCGTGTACCACCACATCAGCGTAGGCTGGCTTTTTGAAGGCAGAGCTGGGATGGAGAGAAGTGCGCGGGAAGGGAACTTTAAAAAAAAAAAATTGCCGGGTGTGGTGGTGCACGCCTTTAATCCCAGCACTCAGGAGGCAGAGGTAGGAGCATTGCCATGAGTTCGAGGCCACCCTGAGACTACATAGTGAATTCCAGGTCAGCCTGGACTGGAGTGAGACCCTACCTCGGAAAAAAAAAATTATTTATTTATTTGAGAGAGAAAAGAGAACGGATGTGCCAGGACCTCCAGCCACTGAAACAAACTCCAGACACGTGATCCACCTTGGGCATCTGGCTTATGTGGGTCCTGGGGAATCGAACTTGGATTTTTTGGTTTCACAGACAAGCACTGTAATTATTAAGCCATCTCTCCAGCCCAGGAAGAGAATTTTTTTATTTGTTGTTTTGAGGTAGGGTCTCACTCTAGTTCAGGCTGACCTGGAATCGACTATATAATCTCAAGGTGGCCTTGAACTCAGGGCAGTCGTCCTACCCCTGCCTCCCAAGTGCTGGGATTAAAAGTGTGCGCCACAATGCCCAGCTCCCAGGACGAGAACTTTTAAGAGGCACTTCCAGAAAAAAAAAAAAAAAAAAAAGTAGGTGCTTCCAGAACTTACATAAAGAAGTTGCCAACACTACCTATGTCCGGCCTTCCTGACTTCTGTGCCAAGCTCTTGGGAGTGCTGCCAACAGCCTTCAATCAGCAGCCCTTTCCTGAAACATACCCAATGTCCTTAGCCATGGGGTTGCATAAACATCCTCTCTCTAGGGACAGCAACACTGAGTGACAACTACAGAGGCCTTCCAGCATTGGAACTCTTTAACCAAGGTGTTTGTCAAGGCTACTTTGCAGCCCAGTTCTTCATCTGATCAAGGCTACCTCCTTTTGTTCCCCAAGGTGTTAAACTGGAGAGCACCCTGAGTTCCCTTCCTGCATGGATTATCATTAACTTAATTAGGTTATAACTCTATTTTCAGCTGCTGTTCAGATGTGGAATAGCATGTCAGTGCTTGGAAAAAAGTATATAGTAAGTGATCTGAAAAATGTTTTTTTATTTATTTTTTAGTTTTTCAAGGTGGATCTCATGCTGGCCTTGAACTCACAGGGATCCTCCTATCTCTGCTTTCTGAGTGCTGAAATTAAAAAGGTGTGTTCTATCGCACCCAGCTGATGAATGCTTTTTTCCTTAACAATTTTTAGCCCTCAAGGTAGTCTCACTCTAGCCTATGCTGACCTGAAACTCATTTTGTAGTCCCGGGCTGGCCTCAAACTCACAGCAATTCTATCTCTGCTGGGATTAAAGGCTCATGCCACTCCCCCCACCCCCATTTATCATAATCTTTTCTTCAGAGGCCTTGTTCTCTTCTGTTCCACCTAGTCCAGTGATAATATGAGATTGAGAATAGCAACTACTCTACTTGGAAGGCACATGTGTGTGCACAGGAAGGTGAGAAATTCCACAGAAATTTAATGAGACTTCTTAGGAGCCTTATGGTCTGGGGCATAGTCAGCTATCCTTCTCAAGTTGAAGGATGAGCTGTGCATCATGACCCTTCCTACCACTAAGAAAGAAATATAATATATGTAGAGTGTGGATTTTTTTTTTTTTTTTTTTTTTTGGTTTTTGCGAGGTAGGGTCTCACTCTGGTCCAGGCTGACCTGGAATTCACTATGTAGTCTCAGGGTGGCCTCGAACTCTCGGCGATCCTCCTACCTCTGCCTCCCGAGTGCTGGGATTAAAGGAGTGCGCCACCACGCCCGGCTAGAGTTTGGATTTTTGAGGCAGCACATACCTCATTGGATTCTTCTCTGGCTCAGTTTTTTGGTTTTTGTTTTGTTTTGTTTTGTTTTGTTTTGTTTTGTTTTGTTTTGTTTTGTTTTATGAGGTAGGGTCTCACGCTAGCTCAGGCTGACCTATAATTCACTATGTAGTCTCAGGGCAGCCTCAAACTCATGGCGATCCTCCTACCTCTGCCTCCCAAGTGCTGGGATTATAGGCATGCACCATCATGCCCAGCAGGGCTGTCAGTTTTGAGGCATTGTCGGTAGTTCTACTGCCTGGCAAGTTACCCTGCCACTTGCTTTGCCCATGACTCAGCAAAACTGTTGGTGCTGAATTATGAGTGTTAGACTGTCGTGTGCAGAACAGTGAAAATTTTGAAGACAGCCAGGCGTGGTGGTGCATGCCTTTAATCCCAGCACTCAGGAGGCAGAGGTAGGATCTCTGTGTGTTCGAGGCCACCCTGAGGCTACATAGTAAATTCCAGGTTAGCCTGGGCTAGCGTGAGAGCCTACTTCGAAAAACCAAAAAATAAAAATAAATAAATAAAAACTTTGAGGACTGAAGCAAAGCTGTATCAGCTGTAGGGAATTCTTATCATTTTATGTGGCCTGAACATCCATGTGAATGCTAGACTTTTGTACAGTAAGCACGTTCTGTAATTTCCGGTTTCCATCTCCCAGTTCCTCAGTGATCCATCCAATCATGGCCTCACAGAGGCACCTCATGACCACCTGCCTATGGTACTCACTTGACTTACTCTATTGACCCTCCCCACATGGACTGTTCAAATATGCTGCAATGACCATGTCACAGTGTGTCTCCATGGAACTCCTCCCACTGCTCTGATTCACCAAATCTGCTCAGGTCACACAGAGGACCCAACAGCCTCAGCCCACAGGTCTCTTGCTTTCTAGTTCCCCACACCCTGACCAGTTCCTCTTCCTGCTGGCTGGCCCTGCTGGCACACTGCCCACTTCTGCCTGGTGGCTGTGAGCAAAGCACGGCTCGTTTTGTAACGGGAGAAATTGGGGTTCCGGGTGCTATCTGGAACCCCAAGCCCTGAGTTCTTATCTGCAAACTAACCAAAGAATAGGCAATTCCAGATTCAAGATGATTTATTTATTTATTTATTTATTTATTTATTTTTGGTTTTTCGAGGTAGGGTCTCACTCTAGCTCAGGCTGACCTGGAATTCACTATGTAGTCTCAGGGTGGCCTCGAACTCATGGTGATCCTCCTACCTCTGCCTCCTGAGTGCTGGAATTAAAGGCATGCGCCACCACGCCCGGCTCAAGATGATTTATTATTTATTTATTTATTACTGTTTTTCACGGTAGGATCTTGCTCTAGCTCAGGCTGGAATTCACAATGTAGTCTCTGAGTGGCCTCGAACTCACAGCAATCCTCCTACCTCTGGGGTTAAAGGCCTGCGCCACCACACCTGGCTTCAAGATGATTTTTTTTTTTAATTACTTAAAACACAGTCCATTTATTTCTATTGTTACTTTTCATAATTCATTTTATTTTATCACAGGTAATATCTCCATTCTATTACCTTACTGGCACATTCACTAGTGTTACATAAACTTTCATGTAAAGTTAAATAAGAAAAGTACAGCTAAAAGCCGGGTGTGGTATCACACACCTTTAATCCCAGCACTTGGGAGGCAGAGGTAGGAGGACTGCCGTGAGTTCGAGGCCACCCTGAGACTACATAGTGAATTCCAGGTCAGCCTGAGCTAGAGTGAAACCCTACCTTGAAAAACAAAACAAAACAAACAAACAAAAAAAAAGTACAGCTAAAACTAGAGTCGTGATCCATGTGAAAGGCTTCATCATCACACACTCTTGCCCTAATGTATACTTTTTCTATTGTGGGGACTTTTTGTCCTTAGACTCATTTTCGCTTTAGAGAAAACAAAGCCTCTCCTCCAAGCTCTACCACAGCATGCCTCGCCATCGTCCTACCATATGTGTTGACCCAGTGGTACCTGTCCACCCAGCGCCCAGTAGTGGGCTTGCAGCATAAAGGGTTTCTAGGCACTGGGTGGCAAGCAGTCCCCAGGAGGCCCACAGGGCCATCCAGCACGTGCTTTCTGCAGGGAAGGTAAAACCAAAGTTGGAAGGGCTATTTGAAGTTTTCAACCTGGTAAATGCTTTTTGGATTGCTGACTTTAGGAATGGTGCGAGGCTCCCTGCTGCTGCTTTCCTCATCAGAAGTGCCTGAGGAGTGATCTGATGTGGCTCTGTTCACTGCATAACTGATTTTCTGAGCTAGTTCCCATTCCTCCCATCTGCCTTTAAAAGAAGCAATTGTAAATGGATGTTTTTTTCTCACCACATCTACAGCGCACCTCAAAGGGATCTACCCATATGGTCATCTCCCTTGGAAGTCCCAGGTGAGAAAAAATTTACATTACTCAGCACAAGTCTTTTCTAAAATGGGGTCTTTATTCTGATTATTGTTTATCCTGATAACACCTGAAAGCTTGCCCTTTGGAAGGGCAACCAGGGTGCCAGTGACCTCAGTATGTTTCAAACAAGATAGTCATCAGCTTTAATGCAAAGTCTACTGTCTGCTCTTTACTTAGTTTTTCATGTTTCTTCATCAATCTTGTGACAAAAAAAAAAAAAAAAACTGCAGCTGCAATTTCATCTCTCATGATTCAAAAGCAACAAAAGGTAAAGCATTTGAGGAAATGGCAATTTGAACATGTAGCTTGCAAAGTTGTATACTAAAAGTTAAGATCAGGGCCGGAGAGATTGGTTAAGGCGTTTGCCTGCAAAGCCAAAGGATCCCAGTTCGATTCTCTAGGACCCACTTAAGCCAGATGCACAAGGGGGCACATGCATCTGGAGTTCGGTTGCAGTGGCTGGAGGCCCTGGCATGCCCATTCTCTCTCTCTCTGCTTTTCTCTCTCTTAAATAAATAAATAAATAAATTTTTAAAAGTTAAGATTAATAAAACACATATCTGTCAGCAAAATCTCTTCAGTCTAAACAAAAACCAGCCTTCAAGATGATTAAAATGCCACATTTTATTCAGGTCTTAGAAAAGAGTAGGGAAGGGAGAAAACTGGAAGTTAAAGGAAAATGAAGTGGGCAGAAGAGAAGTACATCACGTGGAGTCCAAAAGCCCATGTAGGCCACAGAACCCAGAAGCCCAAGTAACCGAACATGGATCTTAAGAAAAAAAAAATGATAAGGGATTTTTTAAAACGTGTTTCTCCAAGAAAACTCAAAACGGCCCCTTCTTTCCGTGGATCGCGGGTGGGGGGGGGGGAGATACAGGATTTGCTCCATCCCACCCGGACACACCTACACCAGGTGTCCCAGCCAATTAGCCAGGGTTTAGGGAAGTTCACCCGTACCTGGTCAGGGTGTGCACTTATGCTAAATCCGGAGACTGGCGCAAACTGGGATAGGTGTGGCAAGCTGAGATAGGCGTGGCGATGGTGTGACGTTTAAGGCCTCTCCCCCAGTCTCATTCATGTTTGCTTGTGCTGTCTTCTCTCTGCCTCACGGGACCCGTACCTGGAACCTAACTCCTCCCAGATAGGTTCCCATGCAGAGTGGCTATATTGGTCGAAACACACTGGACACAGTGCACAAGATGACTGCCAGTATAAACAAGAATCCAGCTGTCCATGGGTCACTCAGGCACAAGCCTCTGCCAGGGCAGATGTATTCCAAGTATGGCACACTGCAAACAACCATGACCACCATCTGCTCAGGAGCTCTCTCAGGCTAGTTTATCGCCATTCTCATGAGAGCCCAAGACCAAATGAAAAATACATTATGTTGGGCTGGAGAGATGGCTTAGCGGTTAAGGCACCTGCCTGCTAAGCCGAAGAACCCAGTTCCAATCTCCAGGTCCCACGTTTAGCCAGATGCAAAGTGACACAAGGGCGCAATGCCGCACTTGACCACAAGGGGGCGCACGCATCTGGATTTTGTTCACAGCAACTAAAGAGACTGCTGGCGCGCCCATCTCTATCTGTCTCCCTCTCCCTCTCTGTCTCTCTCTGTGTCTCTCTCCAAAACTAAATAAAATAATAAAAAAATTAAAAAAAGAAAGCATGAGGAGGTAAATCTTCCCCGCCCCCCTGTCTTTAAAAAGGAAAAAGGAAAAATACATTATGCTCTGCGTATAAGTAGCCATATTTTTTTTTTGGAGGGGGTTTGTTTTCTCTGATTCGTTTACTCTTGGTCAACTACAGTCAAAAATATTAAATGGAGCTGCGCGTGGTGGCGCACGCCTTTAATCCCAGCACTTGGGAGGCAGAGATAGGATCACCGTGAGTTGGAGGCCAGCCTGAGACTACATAGTGAATTCCAGGTCAGACTGGACTGGAGTGAGACCCTACCTTGAAAAACAAACAAACAAACAAACAAACAAACAAACAAACAAACAAAAACATTAAATGGGGGCTGGAAAGATGGCTTAGCAGTTAAGCACTTGCCTATGAAGCCTAAGGACTCAGGTTGGAGGCTCAGTTCCCCAGGACCCATGTAAGCCAGATGCACAAGGTGGTGCATGCATCTGGAGTTCATTTGCAGTGGCTGTAGGCCCTGACACGCCCATTCTCTCTGTATCTATCTGCCTCTCTTTCTCTGTCTGTCACTCTCAAATAAATAAAAATAAACAAAAAAGTTGTAAAAAATATTAAATGGGGTCTGGAGACATGGTTTAGTTATTAAGGCACTTGCCTGCGAAGACTAAGAACCCAGGTTCAATTCCCCAGAGCCCACATAAAGCCAGATGCACATGGTGGCCCATGTATCTGGAGTTCTTATGCAGTAGCTAGGGTCCCTGGCGCACCCATTCTCTCTGTCTCTCTCCTTGCAAATAAATAAATAAATAAAAGCATTTAATAAATATTAAGTGGGCTAGGCATGGTGGCAAACACCTTTAATCCCAGCACTCGGGAGGCAGAGGTAGGATCACTGTGTGTTTGAGGCCACCTTGAGACTACAGAGTAAATTCCAAGCCAGCCTAGGATAAATGAAAACTAGTTTCAAAACAAAACAACATAACAACTAATATGTTTTAAGTAACTTTTATTACAGTATAATTATTTTATTATAGCTGTTGATCTCTGTACTAGTTACTTTTTTTTTTTTTTTTGGTTTTTCGAGGTAGGGTTTCACTCTGGTCCAGGCTGACCTGGAATTAACTATGTAGTCTCAGGGTGGCCTCGAACTCATGGCGATCCTCCTACCTCTGCCTCCCGAGTGCTGGGATTAAAGGCGTGCGCCACCACGCCCGGCTTTAGTTACTTTTCTTGTTGATGTAATAGAATACCTGACAAACAATTTAAGGCAGGACAGGTTTATTCTGGTTCATGGTCCAGGGGACATAGTTCATCATCAACAAGAAGGTACTGGCAGTGGCTGTGGTAACAGGAGTATGAAGTGGTTGATCACATCTCTAGCAGTTAGGAAGTAGAGAGGACTCAAGCCAGAACTGGGCCATACTACTCAACTCCAACAACCCACTTTCTCCGGCAAGGCCCCACCTCCTAAAGATTCTCCTGAAACAGTGCCACCAAGTGGTGACCAAGTATCCAAACACAAGAGCCTGTGTGGGACTTTTTTTTTTTTTTTTTTTTTTTTTTTTTTTTTTTTTTTTCAAGGTAGGGTCTCACTCTAGTTCAGGCTGACCTGGAATTCACTATGTAGTCTCAGGGTGGCCTCGAACTCACAGCAATCCTCCTACTTCTGCCTCCTGAGTGCTGGGATTAAAGGCGTGCACCACCGCCCGGCTTGTGTGGGACATTTCCTACTCAAAGAATAACCATCTCTTACTGTGTCTAGTTTATAAATTAAGGTTTATTAGAGATACATATTGGAATAACATATTCAAGATTCAATATTAACTATGAGTTTAGGCATCTACTTGGATGCGGGTCTTGGGATGTTTTTGTTTCTTCTTTTTGCGGAGTCTTGCTCAGTATCTCAGACTGGTCCTAAACTATGTAGTCCAGGCAACCTTGAACTTGTGATCCTCCTACCTCAGCCTGCCAAGTGCTGGGATTACAAGTGTACATCACCCCACCTGCCTACATTCTTCTTTTGAGGTGTACAGACTGAACACTTGGTTGGGGGAACAAAGCAAATGTCCTGAGCTGTCCACGATAAAGTATCTTGTGACTCTCCAAGGGATACATTTGGGAGAGCTCAGGCGACTTCCTCCATCATTACAGAGTACTACAGTAGACTGAGCCTCAGCAGGCCTTGGATATACAGGCACATTCTATGGGAACTGTTCCTGCCACACTGCCTTTTCTCTCTCAGTTTACATCTATGGCCTCATTGAGAACACCTTATTATTTATTTATTTATTTATTTATTCCTATAGAAAAAAATTCAAATCTGATTCCTAGTTACAGGTGTCCCATCATCACACACTGACATGACCCCATTCAAAAGTACCCTAGGGCCGCAGTTGAAGGCAATCACTCCTCACAGTGCAGGACTTTGAGCAGAGCTTCTGTTGTTCATTCTTCCTGGAAGGAGAGATGGCCACAGTTGCAGATCTACATTAAAGGGGCACACTGGAAAGGCTTTGTAAACGATGGAATGTTTTCCCCTTACAACTGGGAACAAGGTAAGAGTTTCTGACCTCTACACTCCTGTCCAACATTTCAATGAAGGTTCAGAAAGTCAGTGAAATAAGGCAAACAAAAGCAAAAAACTAGTACAGGAGCTGGGCATGGTGCCTCACGCCTTTAATCCCAGCACTTGGGAGGCAGAGGTAGGAGGATTGCCATGAGTTCGAGGACACCCTGAGAATACAGAGTGAATTCCAGGTCAGCCTGGGCTAGAGTGGGACCCTATCTTGAAAAAAAAAAAAAAAAGTACAGACCAGAAAGGAAGAAGTCAAAATGTGTTGTTGGTAGAAAATATGATTGTGGGCTGGAGAGATGGCTTAGCAATTAAAGGCGCTTCCTTGCAAAGCCTGATGGCCTGGGTTCGATTCCCCAGTACCCATGTGGTGCCAGATAAACAAAATGGCACATGTATCTAGAATTCTGTTTGCAGTGGCAAGGAGACCCTGGCATACTCATTCTCTCTCATTCTGCTTGCAAATAAATAATAAATGGAAAAAAAACTTGCTTGCAGAAAACATAATTGTGTATATAAAAAATTATAGCCAGGTGTGGTGGCACATGCCTTTCATCCTAGCACTTGGGAGGCTGATGTAGGAAGATAGCAGTAAATTTGAGGCTAGCCCAGGCTACAGAGTAAGTTCCAGGTCAGCCTGGGCTAGAGTGAGACCTTGCTTCCAAATGAAAAAAAAAAAAAAAAAAAAAAAAAAAAAAAAAAAAAACCAACCCAGAAAACAGCTAGGCATGGTAGTTCATGCCAGTAAATCCAACACTGGGAGGTGAAGGCAGGAGAATAGTTACCCAGCCTATCTTTGAGATCTATCTCAAAGAAACAAGCAGCAACAACAACAACAAGCCCAGAAAAGTAATTACTGATAAATTTTAACAAAATGTAGGTGGTTTTTTGTTGTTTTGGTGCTGAGACTTGAATTAAGAGCCTTGCACATACTAGTCAAGTATTCTGTTTTTGTTTTTCGAGGTAGGATCTCACTCTGGCTCAGGCTGACCTGGAATTTGCTATGTAGTCTCAGGGTGGCCTTGAACTCATGGAGATCCTCCTACCTCTGCCTCCTGAGTGCTGGGATTAAAGGTGTGCACTATACGCCCAGCTCTAACCCTTAAATATTAAAAAAAAATTTTTTTTAATTTACTTGCAAGCAGAGAGAGAAGAGAGGCAGAGAGAGATAGAATGGGTACACCAGGGCCTCTAGCCCCTGCAAACGAACTCCAGATGCATGTGCCCCTTTGGCTTCGCAGGCAAATGGCTTAGCTGCTAAGCCATTCTCCAGCCCCCCTTAAATATTTTTGAAGCTTAGAAAGATTTTATTATAGAGCTTAAGATATAGAAGGCAAAGATTCTATAAAACAGGAGGGGTCTGGAGTGGATAATCCACCTGGTAACTGATCCAGGATTTTTAAATATATATATTTATTGGTTTTTCAAGGTAGGGCTCTCACTCTAGCCCAGGCTGACCTGGAATTCACTATGTAGTCTCAGGGTGGCCTCGAACTCATGGCGATCCTCCTACCTGTGCCTCCCGAGTGCTGGGATTAAAGGCGTGTGCCACCATGCCAGGCCTCCAAATTACAAGTTTTAATAAAGCAGCTGATTTACTGGGTGTGGTGGCACACGCCTTTAATCCCAGCACTCGGGAGGCACAGGTAGGAGGATCGCCATGAGTTCGAGGCCACCCTGAGACTACATAGTGAATTCCAGGTCAGCCTGGGCTAGAGTGAGGCCCTAGCTCCAAAACAAAAACACACTGAGTCTATGGGGCCATATATTGAAACTACCACAAACTCCTTTAGGAAAAAAAAGAGATAAGGAAAAGTCAGATTTCCCTCCTTATAGACTCAAGGACATTTCTAACCTCCAGCCCCTTTAACTTACTTTTGTGGGCACTGTTAATCCTACACTGCCTTATTCCCCACCCCCAAAGAGATAACCCTAACTGCTTTTATGGAATTAGAACAGTGACTGATCTAGCTTTTAGCCAAGTGGGATTGTAGGGTGTGACAGTTGGGGTATACCTCCAGTGAATTTATCTAAAGGGACTCTTTTTTTTTGTTTTTAAAATTAAATTAAATTAATTTATTTGCGGGGGGGGGAACAGATAGGGAGGGAGAATGGGCAAGCCAGGGCCTCCAGATACATGCACCCTGCTGCATCTGGCTTATGTGGGTCCTGGGGAATAGGACCTGGGGTCCTTTGGCTTTGCAGGCAAGTGCCTAAGTGGGCTTTTTTTTTTTTCCTTAAACTTATTTGACAGAGAAAGAGAGAGAATGGGCGCACCAGGGCCTCCAGCCACTGCAAACAAACTCCAGATGCATGCACCCTCTTGTGCATGTGGCTAACATGGGTCCTGGGGAATAGAACCTGGGTCCTTTGGCTTTGCAGGCCAACAGAACCTGGGTCCTTTGGCTTTGCAGGCCAACAGAACCTGGGTCCTTTGGCTTTGCAGGCCAACAGAACCGGGTCCTTTGGCTTTGCAGGCCAACGCTTTAAAGCCATCCCTCCATTTATTTTATTTTAACTCATTTATTTATTTGACAGGGAAAATGGGAGCGAGAGAGAATGGGCGTTAAGTGGGCTATGTTTGAATTCTTTCCCTCCCCAGGTTTCTTATTTAGTACTAACCTGCCCTAATATGGAAGGTGCAATCAGCACTTCCAGTGCAGGCCTATTCCCTGCTTTGGGGCAGGTATTGTTCCAGTTTAAGATGGCCCTGTTACCTTTGGGAGTGGCTTGCAATCTCACCTGTGTTGAGTGCCAGACTGATTTCCTCCTTATTGTACTGTGGCTTTGGCTAGGCTGGTTAGGTCAGTAGATCTGCTCTGCACATCAGCTGTGCTGGTTGCCCTGTGGGTGCGGGTGGCTCAGATCCCTTGGATTCCTGAGATCTCCAGTGGTTCCTGGTGCTGGTGGTTGGGGTGGGAGGAGGAAGAGTGTCTTTGAAGTTGTTCTGGAGCTCCTCAGCTGGGCCCTGCTGTCTTCTCCTTCCGTGTTTGTTTGTTTTTAAGGTGCAAACATCCTTTATTTGTTGCAACAGTAAATGAAGAAAGGAGGGAACACGTCAGCAATCATTCCTGGGTTGATGTTCCCAGATGCTGCAGCTGCGTTCTTAAAGTCCTTCAGGTGTTTTTGATTTTGTAAGGCCGGTGTGAGTGGAGAATCCCTTCACTGTAGTTTTGCTCCAACCTTGCTTTTTTCTCTTTTAAAATTTTATTTCTTTTTTTCTTTTTCTTTCTTTCTTTTTTTTTTTTTTTTTTTTTTACCATTTTCAAATAATTTATTAGGAATTTAAAACAAAATAAAACCTGGAAAAAGAAGTTACAGATGTGGAGAGAAGAGACACCGGAGGGTGGTAACTTGCTGGCTTCAAAATATTTTTTATTTTTCTTTCTTTTTTTTTATTTTGGTTTTTCGAGGTAGGGTCTCACTCTGGTCCACGCTGACCTAGAATTAGCTATGTAGTCTCAGGGTGGCCTCGAACTCATGGCAATCCTCCTACCTCTGCCTCCCGAGTGCTGGGATTAAAGGCGTGCGCCACCAAGCCCAGCTATATTTTTTATTTTTCGAGACAGCTCTTGCTATAGCCTAGCCCGACCCAGAATTCACTATGTAGTTTCAGGCTGGCCTCAAATTTACAGCAATCCTCCTCCTACCTCTGCCTCCATGCACCGCCATGCCTGGCTTTTGTTTGTTTTATTAGGGACTCAGGTTTACTTTTTTTTATTGACAACTTCCTTAATTGTAGACAATATCCCATGGTACTTCCCTCCCTCCCCCCACTTTCCACTTTGAAACTCCACTCTCCATCATATCCCTTCCCCCTCTCAAGCAGTCTCTCTCTTCATTTTGATGTCATGATCTTTTCCTCCTATTATGTTTGTTTTTTGAGGTAGGGCCTCACTCTAGCCCAAGCTGACCTGGAATTCACTATGTAGTCTCAGGGTATCCTCAAACTCATGGCGATCCTCCTACCTCTGCCTCCCAAGTGCCGGGATTAAAGGTGTGGGTCACCATGCCTGGTGGGCACTGCATTCTTTAGGTTCAGGTGTTACTAAAGACTCATTCTCTTAGTAATAGACTTTAGTGGGAACAGAAGAAGATAGAAACCAAGAGTTTTTCTTGTCATCAACAAACAGAATGTGTTCCTTATCCCCTTGTCACAAGAGAAAAATCCCACCAGGTATAGGATAACGCTGGGATGTCTTCTAGGACAAACTGATCAACTGATTTGTATCTTACATGGGAAAATCCCTTTAAGCCATTTTCTTCTTCTTCCCTTTTTTTTTTTTTATTTTTGGTGTCTGTGGTATGTGCAGTGTGGGAGTCTCACTGAACGTGAAGCTGCCATTTTTTTGGCCTAACTGGCTGACCAGGGAGCACCAGTGATTCTCCTCTCTACCCGCCACCCTCAGCCCTAGGGTTTTAGACATGTGCAGCTGTGAAGGTTGACTGAGGGCCTCATGTTTGCAAGGCAGGCACTATTATCGGCTGAACCTTTCTGCCACTTTAATCTTGTACTGTGTGAAAGAGCATGGCCTATGCTTCTGCAGGAATGTGCCAATTGTCCAGGAGGAATATGCCCACTAGAACTCCCTTGCTTTTCTTTGGATGGGCACTGGTTTGGGAGTCATTCCCCATGTTCTCCTTACCAGCTGGAAGTAGATACTTGATTTCCTGGTTGGGCTCCCCACCAAGGGTCAAACCTAACATGCTCCCTTTCAAATCTTTTACAGTACTTTTTGTCAATACAATCTTATATATAAGGTCTAAAAAAATGATAAAGAGATGGCTCAGCTGTTAAGGCACTTTCCTGCAAAGCCTAATGACCTGGGTTCAATTCACTAGTACCCACATAAAGCCAGATGCACATGTGGCACATGTATCTGGAGTTCGTTTTAGTAGTTAGAGACCCTGGCAGGCCTATTCTCTCTCTCCTTGCAAATAAGTAAATAAAATTTGAGTGTTTAAAAAAAAAAAAAAGAGCTGGGTACGGTGGCACACGTCTTTAATCCCAGCACTCAGGAGGCAGAGATAGGAGGATCGCTGAGAGTTTGAGGCCACCCTGAGACTACTTAGTGAATTCCAGGTCAGCCTGGACCAGAGTGAGACTCTACCTCACAAAACCAAAAAAAAAAAAAAAAAAAAAAAAAAAAAAGACAAAAGACTGAAGAGATGGCTCAGTAGTTATTTGTAAAGCCTGATGGCCCAGGTTTGATTCCCCTGTACCCACATAAAGCCAGACGCAGACTGGAGAGATGGTTTAGCAGTTAAGGTACTTGCCTGCAAAGCCAAAGGACCTCAGTTCAATTCCCCAGGACCCAGGTAAGCCAGATGCCCAAGGGGGACATGCATCTGGAGTTCAATTGCAGTGATGGAAGCCCTGGAGCTCTCTTTCTGTGCCTCTTTCCCTCTCTCAAATAAATAAACAAAAATAAAAACGTAAGCCGGGCGTGGTGGAGCTGCCTTTAATCCCACCACTTGGGAGGCAGAGGTAGGAGGATTGCCGTGAGTTCCAGGCCACCCTGAGACTACATCGTTAATTCCAGGTCAGCCTGAGCTAGAGTGAGACCCTACCTCGAAAAACAAACAAACAAAAAATAAAAATAAAAACGTAAAATAAAATAAAATAAAGCCAGACGCACAAAGTGGTGCATGTGTCTGGAGTTCATTTGCAGGGGCAGGAGGCCCATATTCATTCTCTCATAAATAAATAAATAAATAAATAAATAAATAAATAAATAAATAAATAAAGCCAGGTGTGGTGGCACACCTTTAATCCCAGCACTTGGAAGGCAGAGGTAGGAGGATCACCAAGAGTTCGAGGCCATCCTGAGACTCCACAGTGAATTCCAGGTCAGCCTGGACCGGAGTGGAACCTTACCTTGAAAAACAAACAAACAAACAAAAAATAATAAAATGAATAAATAAATACCCCGATAAACAGTTTAGTGTACCCAGGGCTGTATTACCCAGCCCTTTCAATCTTTAGATTGGATGTAACTTTTTTATTTTTTTGATACAGGGTCCCACACTGGCCTAGGATGGCCTCTGACCTCTAGCTCAGCATAACCCAACTCGCCCAGTTTTAGAATAGTAATTTACCCGTCGAAACTATTTAGCAACTATTAGGTTGCTCATGGCAAGGTAGGTTTCGGGAAACCTGTTTACCTTCCTATATTGTCAGACTGCAAATGAAAAGGACAGCGCATTTTCAGATTGCGACAGGCCATCTGTCCTGGGGGCTCTCTCTTGAGCTTTATGGATGAGACTTTTGTACGGGACAGCTTGGCGCCGCAGATATTCAGGAGGGTTCCAGGACTATGGGCTTGGGAAGCCACTGAAGGGTCGGTCAGCAAGTGACTGCGTAGGATCCTGGTTCACTTAGAGCGTCTTCATCGCCCTCCACCTCTCCTGGGACGCCACCAATGCCGCGCACAGGGGGCCCGGAGACCCCGCCCCTCCCAGGAGAGAGAGCCGAGCTACGGTCCCCAGCCTTTTAGCACAACGGAACTCGGTGCTGGACGCTCCCAGCACCTAAACGCGCCTCTCCAGCGGGCGGGACCGAGGGCCCGAAATGGCGGCTGCGCAGGGGTCCGAGGGTCACTCTCCAAGGCGCCCTTGACAGGCCCTCCTGCCGTGCCACCTACCTTGCTAGCAGTCAGTCGTAGTGCAAGGCGCACAAAGGCGGGAGGGAGCGTTGACGAGCACTCCGGTACCACCAATGAGCACCCAGATTTGTGAGACTCGTCCAATCAGAGCCCGGACAGCAGAGGCAGGGGTAGGTTGAGCGCGTGCGGCGCGAGTGGCAGGCACGGAAGGCTTGGACCTTTCCTGCTGCAGACTGAGACGCCCACCTTTGCTGCTTCCCGCGCCGCGTGCGTCGCGCCCCTCGAATCCCGCTGGACACACCGAGGGGCGAGAGTTCCGAGCCCGGGAGGGCGCCTCGTGCGGCGGCGCTCTCGACAGAAGGGAGTTTTTCTCGCAGGTGGCTGCAGAGCGACATGAGGGGCGGCTCCTGGCCTCTGGACCGTGAAACAGGCTTACGGGCAGACAGTTAGGGGACTCTGCGGAAGGCCGCCTCCGCCTGTCCCGGGATCGTTCTAAACCCCGCGGGCCTCGCGGCGGGCGTAGGGGACTGCGGGGGGCGGGCGGGCGCGTGGCCACAGCATGCTCCCGTGGAGGCCGCCGGCAGCCCTGGCCGCCTGGCTGGCGGGCGCGCGGGGCGGGGGCCTGCTGGCCTTGCTGGCCAATCAGTGCCGCTTCGTGACGGGCCTGCGCGTGCGGCGCGCGCAGCAGATCGCGCAGCTGTACGGCCGCCTGTACTCCGAGAGCTCTCGCTGCGTCCTCCTCGGACGCCTCTGGCGCCGGCTGCGCGGTCGCCCCGGCCATGCCTCTGCCTTGATGGCGGCCCTCGCCGGTGCCTTCGTGTGGGACGAGGAGAGGATCCAGGAGGAAGAACTGCAAAGGTGAGCTCTGCGGCGACCTTGTCCCGGTTTCGTGTTTGGAGTGGGCCTGGGCAGGAAGTCTCAGGTGAACCTTGGGGCCTACCCTATGGTCAGTGACCCCCCTCCCCCCGTTTGCCTGGTGACCCTTTGAGTGGCAGTGCGATTGGTTGAAGCTGTTTTACAATCCGCGTTATTTACCCTGCCTGTTAATTACATTTGACGGGTAAAGAAAATAAAAATAAACAAACTGCAAGTGTGGGTTGGGGATGGGAGGTTTCGAATGTGTGGTATGACATTAAAATCTTGTAAAAAATCAATTAGTTATCCGAGGTACAGAGACCATTGTCCTCGTAGACATCAACACACCCAGAAAAGTGCAAATTCAAAACGAGCTTTAAACTCGGCTGAAGGATTGTAATTCTGTCATTTATAAAATGACTGCCATCCAGATGGGACTCGGGCCTTGTGAGAAGTGCTTGTAGAGTCCTCTGCCATTGTGGCTTGTGTCTTGACAGCATCTAAAGGCGGCGGGGCGGGGGGGATTTTGCCTGCTTTTACAATGCGGTAGCTCAGGCATATTTTGACTTGCAAGGTTTAGGTCAGATTTTTGCTGCGTTTTAGGCATGAAGCCATACTGTTGTCATTAATACTGTGTGTGTCAAAACCTATTACTGCTGATTTTATTTAATTTGTTCTGAGATTTAGTAGTTTTGTCTTTAATTCTTTTGCTTGTTTGTTTTTCAAGTTAGGATCTCTCTCTAGCCCAGGCTGAACTGGAACTCACTTTGTAGTCCCAGGATGGCCTTGAACTCACATCTGTCCTCTTTACCTCTGCCTCCACAGTGCTGAGATTAAAGCCATGCCCCATCATACCCTGTTTAAAAGTTTCAAGGTAATCAATTTTCAGGGAAGCTGTTTTGTTTTTGACTTAATCAGAGTCTTTATTTCCCTTTAATAGCTGTTTACATACTGTGTCCTCCCTACACAAGCACTAACTGCTCCCAAACTCTAAAACTGATTTCAGGAACCTACTGATTCTGAAGTATCTTTATTCTAGATATTTCTTAAACAGAAAGAACCTGTTATTCTGCATTTCTTTTCATAGATTAAAAATGGAATAGAAACCAGGCGTGGTGGCTCATGCCTTTAATCCCAGCACTTGGAAGGCTGAGGGTGGAGTGTCACTGAGTTCAAGGCCAGCCAGGGGCTACACAGTGAGTTCCAGGTCTACCAGGGCTAGAGTGAGACCCTGTCTTAAAAACAAACTCCCAAAAATAAATAGAATAAAATAAAAATGGAAATAGAGCAATAAAGTTTATGCCATCACCTGTTCGGGAGGTAATACTTGCATGCCAGGAGCTATTTATGCAACATTGAATTGTGAGCAAATACAAGTCTATCTGCATACCTTTTCTAGCAGATAACTTTTACAAATGCAACTTAAAATCTTGTATTCACAAAAAGTTAAGGCATTAAAGTTTGGTAGCTGTACTGCCTAGTTCTTGTTAGCATTGTTTTGCTACTTGGCCATTTGTGTTAATCATAGTAGTCTCTGTCCCCTGGCCACCTTTTATTTTTATTTACTTATTTATTTATTTTTTTTTTTTTTTTGAGGTAGTGTCTCGCTCTAGCCCAGGCTGACTTGGAATTCACAATGTAGTCTCATGGTGGCCTTGAACTTACTGCAGTCCTCCTACCTCTGCCTCCTGAGTGCTGGGATTAAAGGTGTGCGCCACCACGCCCGGCTCCCTCGCCACATTTTGGTTTTGGTGTTTTGAGACATGGTATGGCCATGTAACACAGGCTGGCCTCTTAATTTCTCATCCTTTGTCTCCAACTCCCAAGAACTAGGAATCTAGGCATGTACCACCACACCAACTTCAAACAATCTTTTTTAAATTTTTTTAAAAAAATATTTATTTACTTATTTATTTGACAGAGAATGAGGGAGAGAGAGAGAGAAAATGGGCGTGCCAGGGCCTCCAGCCATTACAAAGAACACTAGACACGTGCTCCCCCTTGTGCATCTGGCTAACATCGGTCCTGGGGAATGGAACCTGGGTCCCTCGGCTATGCAGGCAAATGCCTTAACCGCTAAGCCATTCCTCCAGCCCTTTTATTTAAAAAAATTATTTATTTATTTGAGAGAGAGAAAGTGAATGGGCATGCCAGGGCCTTTAGCTACTGCAAACGAACTGCAGACGCATGCACCACCATGTATGTGCATTTGGCTCACATGGGTACTGGGGAGTGGAACTCGAGCCCCAATCTCTTTTTAGAAATGAAAGAAGGAGCTGGAGGGCTGGAGAGATGGCTTAGGTGTTAAGGTGCTTGACTGCAAAGCCTAAGGATACAGGTTCTATTCTCCAGGTCCCATGTAAGCCAGAATCACAAGGTGGCGCATGCATCTGGAGTTCATTTGCTGTGACTAGAGGCCCAGGCCTGCCCATTCTCTCTCTTCCACCCCCCCCCCCCGCCCCTGTCTCTAATAAATAAAATTTTAAAAAAGAAAGAAAGAAGGAGCCGGAGCTGGACGTGGTGGCACACACCTTTAGTCCCAGCATTTGGGAGGCAGAGGTAGGATCACCATGAGTTCAAAGGCCACCCTGAGACTGCATAGTGAGTTTCAGGTTAGCCTGGGCTAGAGTGAGAACCTACCTCAAAAAAAAAAAAAGAAAGAAAGAAAGAAAGAAAAAGAAATAATGAAATGAAAGAAGTATGCCTGGTGTGGTGGTGACACGCCTTTAATCCCAGCCCTCAGGAGGCAGAGGGAGGATCGCTGTGAGTTCGAGGCCAACCTCAGACTACATAGTGAATACCAGGTCAGCTGGGCTAGAATGAGACCCTATTTTCTTTTCTTTTTTCTTTTTCTTTTTTGTTTTTTTTTGAGGCAGCGTCTCAACAAATCAAAAAGGAAAAAATGGCTGGAGAGATGGCTTAGCAGTTAAGTGCTTGTGAAGCCGAAGGACCCTGGTTGGAGGCTCCATTCCCCAGGACCCACGTAATCCAGGTGTACAAAGTGGCGCATGCATCTGGAGTTTGTTTACAGTGGCTGGAGGCCCTGGTGTGCCCATTCTCTCTTTCTCTCTGCCTCTTTCTCTGTCGCTCTCAAATAAATAAATACAAATAAACAAAAGAAAAGAAATAAGGGAAAGAAAATTTAAATGTAGAAATGACCACTTTTTGAAACCCTATCTTACTTAGAATACGTGAAAAGTGAGCTGGAGGTACCAGCTCAATGATGACTGCCTATATGGCTTCTGCTAGACTCTGGCTTCAGTTCCCAATATCATAAAAATAAACAAAAGGAAATTACCAATTAACTGATTTTCCATTCTTTTGGGTGGAGATGGGGAGTGAGACCTTGGTTTATGTAGCCCAGGCTGACCTTGATCCTCTAAACTGTCTTATTAGGGAGTAATCACAATTACTGGCGAGCACTGTCATTCCAAGCTTTCCATTCTTTTGCTTTGTCTTGATTTTTTTCGAGGGAGGGTCTCTCTCTCTAGTCCAGTCAGATTTTTGCTGCGTTTTAGGCATGAAGCCATACTGTTGTCATTAATACTATGTGTGTCAAAACCTATTACTGCTGATTTTATTTAATTTGTTCTGAGATTTAGTAGTTTTGTCTTTAATTCTCTTGCTTGTTTGTTTTTCAAGTTAGGATCTCTCTCTAGCCCAGGCTGAACTGGAACTCACTTTGTAGTCCCAGGATGGCCTTGAACTCATATCCATCCTCTTATCTCTGCCTCCCTAGTGCACGTTCTAAAGGCATGTGCACCATGCCTGGCTGGAATTGAGCTTTTTTTTTGGGGGGGGGGGTTGACCTAGGGTCTCACTCTAGCCCAGGCTGACCTGGAATTCACTATGTAGTCTCATGGTGGCCTTGAACTCATGGTGATTCTCATCTGCCTCCAGAGTGCTGGGATTAAAGGCATATGCCACCACGCCAGCTGGAATTGGGCTTTTTATGATACTTAAGATTTGATAAAACTGCCTTTCTTGATCCTTTTTCTGGAGGGAGGGTGGAAGGGTTGACGTAAGGTCTAACTCTAGTCCAGATTGACTTGGAATTCACTTTGGAGCCCAGGTTGTCTTTAAACTCCCAGTGATCCTCCTACCTCGGCCTGGCCCTCCACACACCCCATTAGATCTTTTTTTGTGTGTTTGGTTTTTCGAAATAGGGTCTCACTCTAGCCCAAGCTGACCTGGAATTCACTATGTAGTGTCAGGGTAGCCTTGAACTCAAAGCAATCCTCCTACCTCTGCCTCTTGAGTGCTAAGATTATTTTTGTTTTATTTTGTTTTTTAACACTACCTTTGATAGGGAGGCAAAATAGGCCAATTCAACAACTACCTCTTGGTTGTGTAGTTGTTCTTTAGGTCTTTGTTGTGATATCTTCTCATGTTTATAAAATATTCTGGGTATAAGCTAGCTTTTCTGCTTAAGTATTCATTTGCTTTAAGGCAGCAGTAATAAGGTTGGTATATGGGACATGCAGAATCACATGTTGGGTCAAGTACAGTTTCAATTTTTTTTTTCTTTCTTTCATTGTTGATAGAAGAGTTTAAGGGTTACATGGTTCCTGAATCAAAGCTGTTGGTCCTCTGTGTTTCTGTGTCAATTTGTCCTGACATAAAGGAACTGAATATGTACTTTAAAATAGCCCTTTAAAAATTACTTATTTATTCATTTGAGAGAGAATAGGCATGCCAGATGCATGTGCCACCTTGTGCATATGGCTTATGTGGGAATTGTGGTATTGAATCTCTGCTAAACCATCTCCCCAGCCCTTGTTGTGTTTTTGTTTTGATTGTTGAGTTTTTGGAGGTAAGGTCTCACTCTAGCGCAGGCTGACTTGGGCAGTAGTTCCCAACTGGCTTCAAACTCACATTGATCCTCCAACCTCTGCCTCCCAAGTGCTGGGATTAAAAGTGTGAGCCACCATGCCCAGCTAGCCTGGTTTTGTTATGGTTTTGTAATAAGAACTGGCTTTGTAACAGACTGGCCTTGAAATCATGATTCTTCTCTCTCTGGAGTATTGGGTTATAGAGTGTGTCACCAGTCCTGGAGCATGTGTTTTTCTTAGTTATTTGAGTTTTTATTGAAAAAAAAAAATCTTGCTTCCTATTTTTATTTTATTTATTTATTTATTTATTTTGGTTTTTCAAGGTAGGGTCTCACTCTAGCGCAGGCTGACCTGGAATTCACTCTGTATTCTCACGGTGGCAATCTTCCTACCTCTGCCTCCCAAGTGCTGGGATTAAAGGAGTGGTGGCCCGGCTGTTTTTTGTTCTTTTGAGGTAGGGTCTCTAGCCCAGGCTGATTTGGAATTCACTATGTAGTCTCAGGCTAGCCTGGAATTCATGGTGATCCTCCTACCCCTGCCTCCCAAATTCCGGGATTAAAGGTGTGCACCACTCCTGGTTTGCTTCCAATTTTGGGGGGCAACTTGATTTTTCGAGGTAGGGTCTCACTCTGGTCCAGGCTGACCTAGAATTCACTCTGTAGTCTCAGGGTGGCCTCGAACTCATAGCAATCCTCCTACCTCTGCCTTCCAAGTGCTGGGAGTACAGACGTGCACCACCACGCCCGGCTTTGCTTCCTATTTTTAGTGCTTAAGAACATCTTGCTAAGACCTTATTTGGACAAAGTAACCTTACAAGGTGATTTTGATTCTGCTAGTGCCAGCTACAGAAATCTGGTTGATTGCTTGTTTGTTTCTTTTTGGAGACAGTTTTACCCTGTAGCCTAGGCTGGCCTGGAACTCTCAGTGAACTCCTGCCTCAGCTGAGTGCTGGGATGACAGGCATAAACTACCACACCTGTCTGAAATCAGATCTCTCCATACTTGGTCTAGTCTTATCTTCCAGTTGGCTTCTGTTAAACAAACAAAATCACTTTACTCTTATTGGTGTTAGCTGTTGTTCTGTGAGCCCAGGAGACACATCCTGTGGAAAAATACAGCAATAATTTTTATTGCTTTGGGACAGTTGTTTTTAATATTTATTTTCAAGCAGAGAGAAAGAGGGAGAATGAGAATGGACATGCCAGGGCCTCTAGCCGTTGCAAATGACTTTGTTCTGCATCTGGCTTTAGCTGGGAATTGAACCAGGCTTTGCAGGCAAGTGACACACCCTGCACAGCCATCTATCCAGCCCCATTTAATTTTTATTGCTTTGGGACCATTGTTTTTAGGCTGAGAATGGACATGCAGGCCTCTAAAATGACTGTTGCATTCGTCACTTTGTGCATCTGGCTTTATGTAGGTACTGGGGAATTGAACCTGGGTTTTTAGGCTTTGCAGGCAAGTGCCTTACCCCTGAGCCATCTATCCAGCCCCCATTTATTTATTTATTTGCAAACAGAGACAGAGATTGAAGCAGAGACCTGCAAATGAACTCCAAGATGCATGTACTACTTTGTGCACCTGGCTTTTGTGGGCATTGGTAATCAAACCCAGGTTGTTGGGCTCTGCAGGCGAGTGCCTTAACCACTGAGCCATCTCTACAGATTTCAGTTTTTGGTTTTCTGAGGTAAAGTGTCACTCTAGCCCAGGCTGACCTGGAGTTCACTCTGTAGTCTCAGGGTGGCCTCCAACGCATAGCAATCCACCTACCTCTGCCTCCTGAGTGCTGGGATGAAAGGCATGTGCCACCGCATCTGGCTCCAGTTTTTTTGTTTTTAAAAAGCTATAGGAACAAAAGAGAAAGAATATTAAGAAATATGAAAATCTAGGGAGAAATGTTCCACTACCCCCCTTGTTTTTTTTGAAACCATTGCTGTAGAAATTTGAATAAGTGCTAGTAAAATGTCATAAGGAAAATTAACTTTTCTTTCTTTTCCTTTCCTTTCCTTTCCTTTCCTTTCCTTTCCTTTCCTTTCCTTTCCTTTCCTTTCCTTTCCTTTCCTTTCCTTTCCTTTCCTTTCCTTTCCTTTCCTTTCCTTTCTTTTCTTTTCTTTCTTTCTTTTTCCAAGATGGAGGTTTCACTCTAGTCCAGGCTGACCTGGAATTCACTATGTAGTCTCAGGGTTGCCTCGAACTCACAGTGATCCTCCTACCTCTGCCTCTGGAATGCTGGGATTAAAGGTGTGCTCCACCACGCCTGGCTCCATTTCCTTTTTTTTTTTTTTTTTTTTTTTTTTTTTTTGCTTTTCCGAGGTAGGGTCTCACCGTAGCTCAGGCTGACCTGGAATTCACTGTGTAGTCTCAGGGTGGCCTCGAACTCTTGGCAATCCTCCTACCTCTGCCTCCCGAGTGCTGGGATTAAAGGCGTGTGCCACCACACCCGGCATTTCCATTTTTAAAAAATATTTTTATTTATTTGAGAGTGACAGAAATAGGTAGGTAGAGAGAGAGAGAGAGAGACAGAGAGAATGAGCATGCCAGGGCCTCCATCCCCTGCAAACAAATTCCAGATTCATGCGCCCCCTTGTGCATCTGACTTTCGTGGGCCCTGGGGAGTCGATCCTTGGTCCTTTGGCTTTGCAGGCAAGTGCCTTAACCGCTAAGCCATCTCTCCATTCCCCCGTTTCTTTTTTTCTTTCTTGTTTGTTTTGTTTTGTTTTGTTTTGTTTGTTTTGTTTCCAAGGTAGGTTCTTATTCTTGCTCAGGCTGACCTGGAATTCACTATGTAGTCTCAGGGTGGCCTTGAACTCTTGGATCCTCCTACCTCTACCTTCCGAGTGCTGGGATTAAAGACGTGTGCCACCACGCCCGACCCATTTCTATTTTTTAGGGCATTCAGAATCCATTAAACTTTTCAGAATGTCACTAACTAGACGAATGAATGATCAGTGGAAAATTCTTCTGGGTCAAAGGAACTTTAAGAAAAAAATTGGCTACTATCACTTTTGGTATCTTAATGATGAAGCCCTCAGATCATCAGACCAACGTAAAAAGGACCAGAGACTGCAGATTGTCTTTGTTATTTGCCATTTATTAGTTGCTCCAAAGTTGCCATGAACTAGTTTGTCTTTTTTTTAAATTAGTAATTTTTTCATTGACACCTATACTTACATACAAAAACATATATTTCCCTCCCCTCCCCTACCCCCGTTCCACTTTAGAACACCAGTCTCCATCATATCCCCTCCCTCTCTCCATTAGTCTTTCTTTTAATTTGATGTCATCATCTTTTTTTTTTTAATCAAATCAATAGTAGTTGGAAATTCCTAACTTTGACAGCAGTTTTGAATTTGAGGAGGGAATTTATGAGGTGGTGTGGTTGTGTTGAAGTTTCTAATTGCAGGGATAAACTTGGCCAGAATCATTTGGGAGCCCTGTAATAAGGCATTGTTTCATGGTGAGGGCAGCACCCTTGACTGAGTCACTCCTCCGTGTACTTACTATGGTGGTTCTCTGTCTTCAGTTTCTCAGCTTAATTTTTTTTTGTTGTTGTTTTTTTGTTTTTTTGAGGTAGGGTCTCACTAGCTCAGGCTGACCTGGAATTCACTATGTAGTCTCAGGGTAGCCTTGAACTCACGGAGGTCCTCCTACCTCTGCCTCTTGAGTGCTGGGATTGAAGTTGTGTTCCGCCATGTCAAGCTTCTCAGTTTTTACTCTAGCCTTTCTCAAATATTGTTTTGGAGAAAAGGAAGCATAGACTTGTCTTTTCTTGATCCTTTTATTAATCTGCTCATTTTGTTACTATATCAAGAATAATCTCTTTTGACCTTCCTATTTATTAGTTAAGTCTCTTAGATGTAATATGAAGGCCACTCTGTCCAAACAAGATTAGGCTCAGAACAGAGAGGGAAGGGAGGTGTTTCTACATACTGGGAATGTGACGAAACCACATAATGGATATGATTTTTTTATTTATGCTTTTGTATGATTTGTCAGTCATACAAACATTTGTGAAGACTTTTAAAGATGGTGACATGCAGCCAGGCGTGATGGTGCATGCCTTTAATCCCAGCACTTGAGAGGCAGAGGTAGGATCGCCATGAGTTCAGAGCCACCCAGACACTAATAGTACATTCTAGTCAGCCTTGGCCAGAGTGAGATCCTACCTTGAAAAACCAAACCAAACTAAACCAAAACAAAAAACCAGATGGTGACATGCACTTGTAATGTCAGCACTGGAGAGAACACACCTGGATCCCTGGGCTGCACTGGCCAGTGAGTTTGGCCTACTTTGAGAGTTCTGGGCTAGTGAGACGCACGCTGGCTCAGTAAAAGAAAAAAAAAAAGTTGATGATGCCTGGAGAACAATACACAAATTGTCTTCTGACCTTCACATGCACACAAAGAATTTTAATTATTGAGATATATTTCCATATTTTTATTTACTCAAATTACTTTTATTGTTGGTTTTTTGAGGTGGGTCTCATTCTAGCTCAGGCTGACTTGGAATTCACTATATAGTCTCTGTCAGGGTGGCCTCAGATTCACTGTTATCCTACCTCTGCCTCCCAAGTGCTGGGATTAAAGGCGTGTGCCACCACACCTGGCACTTGTTTGTTTTTTTAATTAATTAATTTGCAAGCAGAGAGGGAGGGAGGGAGGAAGAGAATGAATGCACCATGCCAGGGTTTCTACAATTAAAGTAATTCATTATATTCAACTACATTAGGGAATTCAGACTTTAGTAAAGGAAGGCAGATATAAAGATATATTATCATAGCATAATAAGTCTCTGTAGAGAGTAAGAGAAAATTTGAACCCCAAAATGGAAACAGCCTAAGTTTCTGTTCCCTGATAAATAAAAGGTAATATATCCATATGGTAGAAATTTATTTAGCTGTGAAATTGAATAAAATACAGTGTGGGTGAAACTTAAATATGCAAATTGAAAGAAATCAGATAAAAGGAGCCATACAAATGAGCCAATGGGTGCAATAGTGGCATATCTGTTATGGGGGAAACCAACTGCTCTCTAGTTGGACTGGAGGCCCGCTCCATGGGAGGGAACACATCCTGATACTGAAAACGTATGACAGGGGTAGTCATGAGCCCTAAGGATGTAATGTCTGCTGGAGTCTTGCTAAATGTATATACTATGCTCACCAAACTGCCCAGTAAGCACTTCTCTTAATGTCCACACCCATATATTAATGCTACTCTCACTTTTGGTTAGAGAAGCTTCTCTTTGCAGACAGTGGCAACCTTGGGATGATTCAGAAGGCACCGTGGTGCTGAGAAGAAGTGACAGAGGAGTGCTCAGCACTGAAACGTTTCAAACCTACCTTCCAAGGCTCAGGGTCTATAGTGGAAGAGGGGTCGGAAAGAATGTAAGAGCCAAGGGAAGAATAGGACTCCTTACAACAAAATGGCCTGGATATCCATGACCTCACAGTGCCTGACACTACCTACATAAGACCATTATAATAGGAGGAAAAGATCATGACATCAAATTGAAAAGAGAGACTGATTGAGAGGGGGAGGGGATATGATGGAGAGTGAAGTTTCAAAGGGGAAAGTGGGGGGAGGGAGGGAAATAACATGGGATATTGTCTACAATTAAAGAAGTTGTCAATAAAAATAAAAATTGAAAAAAGGGGGGGCCATCCATCATATGCTTTCATTTATTTCAAATGTCCAGAAAAAGCAAGTCCATAAGAGAAAATAAACTTGTTAGAGCTGGCAAGGTGGCAGGAATAGTGACTTGAGTTCAGGTTTCTTATGGGGGTGATGGAAGTGTGCTCAGATTAGATAGTGGGCTGATTTAGGTATTCACAAATTGAGTAACCAAAGCACGAAATTGTATACAGTAAAAGGGTGAATTTTGGGGTATGTGAATTACACCTCAATATGAAAACAGGGAAGGAAAATACCTAAATACTCTTCCAATGTAGGAAGAAGACAACCCAATTAAAAAAAATGAGCTGGGCGTGGTGGCGCACACCTTTAATCCCAGCACTTGGGAGGCAGAGGTAGGAAAATCGCCCTAAAAACCAAAAAAAAAAAGGGCTGGAGAGATGGCTTAGTGGTTAAGGCATTTGCCTGCAAAGCCAAAGGACCCTGGTTCCATTCTCCACATAAGCCAGATGCACAAGGTGGCACATGCATGTGGAGTTTGTTTGCAGTGGCTGTATGCCCTGGCGCACCCATTCTGTAGTTCAGACTGGTCTCAAACTATGGTGATCCTCCTACCCCTGCCTCCAGAGTGCTGGGATTAAAAGCGTGTCACCACACTTAACTCTTATTTATTATTTGTGTGTGCACAAGTACCGACTGCCACAGCTTGTGTGCTCCTCCACCTTCTTTGAGACAGGGTTTAAGATTATAAATTGTCATAGTTCCTATTCTGCCTCCACCTCTCTTAGTCTTAAGGATCACAGATTTATGCACCACTTTGCATTAGGTTTAATGTGGGTACTGGGGAATTGAACCTGGGCTGGCAGGCTTAGAAGCAAGTATCTTTAGCCACTGAGCCATTTCCTCAGCCCTACAACTCAGCACTTTGTTTTGTTTTGGTTTGGTTTTTCAAAGGGTCTGGCTCTAGTCCAGGCTGACCTGGAATTCACTATGTAGTCTCAGGCTGGCCTTGAACTCAAGGCAATCCTTGTACCTCTGCCTCCCAAAGTGCAGGGATCAAAAAAGCATGCACCACTGCGTCTGACTCTCAGCTTTATTTGCCACAGTATATATTGTTTTTAACCCATGTCTTTGGCAGGTCTTGTGTGGATACTTCATTTCATAGGCTGACTAATCACCTTCTCTGTGTCTGTTTCGTTTTTATAGATCCATTAATGAGATGAAACGGTTGGAGGAAATGTCACATATATTTCATAGCTCTGGAGTTGAATGCCACCCTCCAGAACCAAAGTCCCAAGCAGAAGGGATTGACAATTCAAAAGACAAAGAGGATGCATGGGAAATGGTGATGGACAAGAAACACTTTAAGCTGTGGCGACGCCCAATTACAGGCACCCACCTTTACCAGTACCGAGGTGAGCAGAACTGGCTACCTTTGAAGTATGTCCATGCTGCCCAGTGTTCTTAATTACCTATATTGTTCCATCCTGGCTGGTTCTCAGAAAACTTGCCATGATTTTTGTGTGTGGTTTTCTTCTCCCAGATAACGAGCTCTTGAGTTTTCCTCGCCAGTTCTGTCTTGCTTGTTGCCCAGCATGATATCTAGCTTCTGAGCCTGGCTTTGAGATCTCAGTCCTCTAGAGTTAAGTACAACTAGGTACCAGCATTAGGGCAAGGCACACACCCCTTACTCTTTCATGTCTTTCTAGTTTTTGGAACCTACACAGATGTGACACCCCGGCAGTTCTTCAATGTTCAGGTGAGTTAACATTTCTCTCAAGATTTAGAGCTTCTTCGTGAGTCTAATACTGCTGTCCACATGGATACTTTCTCTGACTTTTGATATTGCCTTAACATACCATCTATGTCTGAACCTCTCATTTCATATCTTGTAGCATCCAGGTAAATATTTGACTTGCAGTGTCTGTTCTATAGGGATGAGACTGATTTTACTCCCTCCCCTCTCCCCCACTATTGAGATCAAATGAGAGAATGTTTTTTTTTTTTTTTTTTAAGTTTTTCAAGGTAGGGTCTCACTGTAGCTCAGGCTGGCCTGGAATGTAGTCTCAGGGTGGCCTTGAACTCACAGTGATCCTCCTACCTCTGCCTCCCAAGTGCTGGGATTAAAGGCGTGCGCCACCCGCCCAGCCGAGAATAGGTTTTAGTTTTAATTTAATGCTTTTAATATTTTTTTCTGCTTTTACTATTTTTTATTTTTGGTTTGGCTCTCTCCACTTCTCTTCTTTCTTTCTTTCTTTCTTTCTTTCTTTATTTATTTATTTATTTATTTATTTATTTATTTATTTATTTTTGGTTTTTCGAGGTAGGGTCTCACTCTGGCCCAGGCTGACCTGGAATTAACTATGTAGTCTCAGGGTGGCCTTGAACTCAAGGCGATCCTCCTACCTCTGCCTCCTGAGTGCTGGGATTAAAGGCGTGTGCCACCACGCCCGGCTATTTATATTTATTTTGAAGCAAGGTTTCACTCTATCCCAAACTGACTTGAAACACACTCTGTAACCCAGATTGGCCTTGAATTGTTAGCAGTCATCCTACTTCAGCCTTCCAAGTGCTGGGATTAAAAGCATTTGCCACCATACCTGGCCTTCCACTTCTCCTTCTCTTTTAAAGATGTTAGTTAAATTCATAGTAGAACAGTTGAAATCACATAACTCAATCATGATTTATTAATTTTTTTATGTTTTTTTCTCTCTGCATTTTATTTTAGATAGGTTCTATTATGAGGCATCACCTGTATGCTAGGGTAGGTTTTTTTTTTTTTTTTTTTTTTTTTTTTTTGGTTTTTCAAGGTAGAGTCTCACTCTAGCTCAGGCTGACTGGGAATTCACTATGTAATCTCAGGGTGGCCTTGAACTCAGAGCAATCCCCCTACTTCTGCCTCCTGAGTGCTGGGATTAAAGGCGTGCATCACCATGCCTGGCGTGTTTGTTTTCTTGAGGTAGGGTCTTGCTCTATCCCAGACTGAGCTAGAATTTACTCTAGTCTTGGGCTGGCCTCAAAATCACAGCCATCCTCCTACCTCTGCCTCCTAAATGCTGGGATTAAAGGAGTGCACCAACATGTCCGGTAGGGTCTCACTCTGGTCTAGGCTGACCTGGAATTCACTCTGTAGTCTCAGGGTGCCCTTGAACTCATGGCGATCCTCCTACCTCTGCCTCCTGAGTGCTGGGATTAAAGGCATGCGCCACCATGCCTGGCTGCAGTAACTTTTGTTTATTTGTTTGTTTATTTTTATTTATTGATTTGAGAGTGACAGAAAGAAGCAGAGAGAGAGATACATGCGCCACTTTGTGCATCTGGCTTATGTGGTTCCTGGGGAATCGAGCCTCGAACCAGGGTCCTTAGGCTTCACAAGCAAGTACTTAACCGCTAAGCCATCTCTCCAGCCCCACTTTAGTATTTTTATAAGGTTTTTTATTCCTGAACAATCTGAAAGCAAGCTCTATGCATTATGGCGTTTTTTGGGGGCTGGGGAGGGTTTCAAGGTAGGGTTTCACTCTAGCCCAAGGGGGCATGGAATTCACTATGTAGTCTCAGGATGGCCTCGAACTCAGGGTGATCCTCCTACCTCTGCCTCCAAAGTGCTGGGATTAAAGGTGTGTGCCACCGCACCTGGCTTTTTTTTTTTTTTTTTTTTTTTTTTTTTTTTTTTTTTTTAGGTAGGGTCTCACTCTAGCCCAGGCTGACCTGGAAATTCACCGTGTAGTCTCAGGCCTCAAACTCAGGGTGATCCTCCTACCTCTGCCTCCTGAGTGCTGGGATTAAAGGCTTGACCCACCACACTCTGGTTTCCTTTACACTTTTATTTTGGGCTTTCTTGGGCTTCTTCTTCACAGTTGGACACAGAGTATAGAAAAAAATGGGATGCCCTTGTGATCAAGCTGGAGGTGATTGAAAGAGATGTCGTGAGTGGTTCTGAGGTTCTTCACTGGGTAACTCAATTTCCTGTGAGTATTTTTCATTCTGGTTTTATTTCTATGAAGTCTATTACACAGAACACTAATTCTGCTCCCACCCCCATTTCTTTAGTATCCAATGTACTCTCGGGATTATGTTTATGTTCGGCGATACAGTGTGGATCAGGAAAACAATGTGATGGTGTTGGTGTCACGGTATGTATAACTGCAAGGACTCTTGCTGGGTTGCTTCAGCTGTGCCTTTCACTCATCTATACCTATGCTTTTGAACACCCTCGATTGAGTCCCCTGCAAGGCTTCCAACTGCCAGTGTCCCATCCATCCCATTTCAGGGAGAGTAGGCTGGGACCTTTTAGGAAGACTAAAGAGGGTCTGGAGGGATGGCTTATTGGTTAAGGGGCTTGCTGGCAGAGCCAAAGGACCCAGGTGTGATTCCGCAGACCCACATAAGCCAGATGCACAAGATGGTGCATGTATCTGGAGTTTGTTAAAAATAAATAAATAAATAAATTTTAAAAAAAGGAGGGTTGGAGAGATGGCTTAGCAGTTAAGGCATTTGCCTGCAAAGCCAAAGGATTCTGGTTTGACTCTCCAAGACCCAAGTAAGCCAGATGCACAAGGGGGCACGTTCATCTAGAGTTCGTTTCAGTGGCTGGAGGCCCTGGCACACCCATTTTCTCTCTCTGTCTTTCTGCGTCTTTCTCTCAAATAAATAAATAATATATATGTATATATATAAAGGAACGGAAGACTAAAGCAATAACAGGCTATTTGTATGTGTTGCTGGAGATTAAATTTAGGGACTCATATCTGCTACATAAGTGTATTGTATGGTGAGCAATAGTCTCAGCTCCTAAGCTAGGAATTAAGATTGTTTTGAAGCCAGGCATGGTGGGCCCTGGTGCACCCATTCTCTCTCTGTCTGCCTCCTCTTCTCATTCACTCTCCCCAGTCTCTCAGATAAATATAAATAATTTTTTAAAAATAGGGTCAGCTTTTTAGGTACTCTCTTACTCTTCTTAGTCATGCCCAATTGGTTACTGCAGAGCCATTCCTGAGATTTGGCTTCACCTTCCTGTTTACAGTGCAGTGGAGCACCCCAGTGTGCCAGAGTCTCCAGAATTCGTCAGGGTGAGATCCTACGAATCCCAAATGGTTATCCGTCCCCACAAGTCATTTGATGAGGTGAGTTTTACTTCATCCGGGAGTTAATGTGTTATGACTGAAAATTTCTCGAAGGATGCCTTGTATCTGAAGAGGATGTGAGTTGCTGGAGTGCATTGGCACTCAAATTTGGCATGCTTTTAGGCAGTTAAAATCAGCTGGCACTGCTGAAATCATTGCTGGGTTATGATCTCACAGTTTTCTGATTCAGCAGGTCTGGAGGAGTGGTTGTGAATTTATGGTTTTGAGTTCTTAGGTAAGGTTCAGGTTGCTGGTCAGGAAACCATATTTTGGGATCCCATGCCTATAGGGTGATACTATTGGAAAATCTCCAAGGACAAAGGAGCAATGGATGGTCTTTGGGCTTCATTTTGAGACAGTAGAGAGAAGATTCAGTGTGCAGCCTTCTTTAGTATTTGAGTAGTATTCTCCATCAGCATTTTACCACTATGGGCAAAGCACTGAAAACCTTTCAATAAAATGGGAAAGTTAAACCAATACTCAGTCCTGCCTTCAACTTCAGTGACTTGAATATTTACTTAGCTTGCTGGGGTTGTTTTTGTCTGTTTTTGTTTTTTGTTTTTTCCAAGGTAAGGTCTCTAGCCCAGGCTGACCTAGAATTCACTATATAGCCTCAGGGTGATGGTGAGCTCTTCCATCCTACCTCTGCCTCCGAGGTGCTGGGATTAAAGGCATGTACCACCATGCCTGGCTGAGTTTTTTCTAAATATATATATATTTGAAAGAGAGAGAAATAACAGATAGGTAGAGAGAGAATGGGCACACCAGGGCCTTTAGCTACTACAAACTAACTCCAAACACATGTGCCACCTTGTATGTCTAGCTTTACATGGGTCCTGGGGAGTCGAACCTCAGTCCTTTTTACAGGCAAGCACCTTAACCACTAAGCCATCTCTCCAGCCCCCTGGCCGAGGTTTTTTTTCTTCCCAAGGTGTAGGGTCTCACTCTAGCTCAGGCTGACCTGGAATTCACTCTTAGGGTGGCCTCAAACTCATGGCATTCCTCTTACCTCAGCCTGTGATTATAGTACAGTGATTAAAGGTGTGTCCCACCATGTCCGGCTATGACTAGTTTATTTTTTATTTTTTATTTATTTTTATTTTTATTTATTTTATTTGAGAGCGACATGCAGACAGGGGGGGAGAGAGAGAGAATGAGAATGAGAGAATGGGCATGCCAGGGCCTCCAGCCACTGCAAATGAACTCCAGATGCATGTGCCACCTTGTGCATCTGGCTTATGTGGGTCCTGGGGAATCAAGCCTCAAACTGGGGTCCTTAGGCTTCACAGGCAAGTACTTAACCGCTAAGCCATCTCTCCAGGCCCTATGATCAGTTTTTTTATGTTGTTATTTGGTTTTTCGAGATAGAATCTCACTCTACTCCAGGCTGACCTGGAATTCACTATGTATTCTCAGTGTAGCCTTGAACTCACAGCAATCCTCCTACCTCTGCCTCCTGAGTGCTGGGATTAAAGGTGTGCGCTACCAAGTTCGGCATGATCAGTTTTAAAAGAAAAGAATAAATCAAGTAAGGGGTTCATTTGTTAGAGTGCTTTCCTAACTTGAACCAAGTCCTGGGCTCAAACTCTAAGCAACACATAAGCTGGGTGTGGTAGTGCATATCTATGATCCCAAAACTCTGAAGGTTGAAGCAGGAGGGTCAGAAATTCATGGTTCTTCACTTTAGCAAGTTTTAGGGATATGTGAGATCCTGTCTTAAAGTCAGGGAGGGAGGTAGGAAAAGAGTGTAAGCATATTTCATAGAACTTAAATGGTTACACAATTATATGTAACTGTGTGGTAGAGGAAAAAGAATGAGCTAGGTTACAATGTAGAAAATATTATTTATAATGAGTTGTGTCTAAAATGTTTTAAAGCTCTTGGCTAGAATATAGAATCTTAAGACTGCTATTGATACTCCTTACTCCCAGGAAGGGGAGACTGGATAAAGCTGGGAGCAGTGCAGGAGGGAGACTTAGCCTTTGTCCCTTTCCTTTTATTCATTTGTATATCCGTTGTACAAAATAATAGGTTTCATTAAGAACTTTCTATACATGCTACTTTGAACATATTTACCACTCCCATTTCTCTTGTTCCCTTCTGTTGGTCCTCTTCCTCTTCCCAAGTAGTCCTTCTACTTCCATAGCTTTTTTTTTTTTTTTTTTTTTTTTTTTTTTTTTTTGGCATTTAGATTTGTTGTTAAGTTCTGAATATTAATTCCTTCTCGGATAGATAGCTGGAAAAGATTTCTCACTTTCTATATACTCTCTCCTCACTTTGCTAATTGTTTCCTTTGTTGTACAAAAGCCTTTTTAATTTCCTGGAATACCATGTGTTTGCTTGAGAGAGTGTCTTGTTACATAAACCCAGGCTGTAGGCTAATCTCTATTTTGTAATCCTTATGCCTGTAGTCTCCTTAGTATTGGGATTATAGGCATGTAACCACCACATCTGGCCCAATTGTCAATTCTTGCTATTATTTCCTAGACTATTAGAGTTCTGTTTAGAAAGTTCTTGCATATGCTAATATCTTTATTTTCAAGGCTTCAAGGTCTTTGAACCATTTTGAATTGATTTTTTTTCTTTTGTTTCCCCCCCCCCTCCCCGAGGTAGGGTCTTGTTCTAGCCCAGGCTGACCTAGAATTCACTATGTAGTCTCAGAGTGGATGGATGACAACCTTTCATAGCTACATTCATGGAGTTCTCACACTCTAGCACTTTCTGAGACCACAAGCAGCTGGGGCAGAATTACATACAGATGGCAGGGAGGTATAGGAAGGAGTGACTGGAATACCAGGTGAGGGTCTAATGATCCTCCCAGTGAGGGAAGGTCAACAGGCCCCATGCATCTTGTGGGCCTCTTGCAGGTAGGCACAACTCCTCTGATTAAAATGACAATGGCTGACACAGCACTTCCCTTTCTGTTTTATGGAATCATTTTGTGGCCTATAGGCTAGGCAGGTTCCCACTTGCCCTGGAGCTTTCCAGTTTATGCACCCAAGGGCATCAGATATCAAAGCCTAGACTAGGTTGTCCCTTGAGTGTGTCAGAGTACAGAAGTAAACAGAGTATTGAGGTTTTCACTAACAGGGAGACCTGAGGGAACAGGCACTCTGCCTGCTGGCCTCAGTGCTTTCAGAACTTGCCCAGCAGTAAGCCAGCCTCCAGAAGGATGAGGTGTTATTGAAGTCCAGCAACCTGGTGAACTTCTGCTCAGGGCTCTCAGTCCTGCCCAGCAGCAAACCATATGTGGCAGGGAGGCTGTGCCAGTACTGGCCACAGCCTTGGCATTCTTAGCTTCTATAATATTCCTCAGGTGATTGAGTTTGCTCTGGGGCCACTGCCCACTATGGCCTTTACAGCCTAAGCCCTAGCTGCTTAAACTTCTCAGGGAGTCTATGTTGACTCTTCCCTCTCTAGGATTGCCTCTTATGGCCAGCTCTCACCCAGGCACTGTACCAAGGTCTTTCCAGACTCCCCAAATTACAGTTCCCTTGTTTTCAGGTATCCAGAGTGGCTCAGTTTCAAATAATGGGCCCCTCTCATAATAGCTGTCCAAGATCCGAGGAATATGACAAAATGGATTGCTTCTGTAGTGCTGGCCTGATACACAGAAGGCAGGAGTTATCACTACCACACTAAATTTACTCACTGGCTTTAAGGTTTGTGGCAACTGGGATTATCCTCTGGCTAGGACTGCCAGTGGCTTTTAGCTTCCTTTTCTGCCCCCTCCACCCTCCCATCCCTCACAAGGGAGTCTAGGATAGAACTGCTTACAGTTTACTACTTTTCTCTGCATAGCCTTTTGAGTTTCTCGCTGCTTTTTTTTTGGGGGGGGGGCGGGGGGGGCTTTCCGAGGTAGCGTCTTGCTCTAGCCCAGGGTGGCCTCGAACTCATGGTGATCCTCCTAGCTCTGCCTCCCAAGTGCTGGGGTTAAAGGCGTACGCCACCATGCCCCACTGTTTCTTGGTGCTTTTAAGCTGTTTTGTCAACTCTTGTGAATTTTCAGTATTCTTTCTCTTTGAATATGGTCTTTGTTATCTTGACTTTTCTCACTGCAGAGTACAAGGAAGAAGTATGCACATGCTCATGTGTGTGAATGCAGGTTTGGGCATCACACATCTGTAGATCAGAGGATAAATTTCAAGTGTTAGCCCTCCCTTTCCACGTAGTTTGAGGCAGGGTCTCTCATTTTCATTGTTGTGCTGGGATTACAAAAGCCAACCTCTGGTTTTTCTTTTCTTTTTCTTTTCTTTTTTTTTTCTCAAGGTAGGGTTTCACTCTAGTCCAAACTGACCTGGAATTCACTATGTCATCTCAGGATGGCTTTAAACTCAAGGCAATCCTCCTACCTCTACCTCCTGAGGGCTGGAATTAAAGGCAAACGCCATCACGCCTGGCTTTTCCTCTGACTTTTAAAAATATATATATTTATTGTAAACAGAGGGAGATAGAAACAGAATAGTCACGCCAGGGCCTCCAGCCACTGTAAATGAATTCCAGATGCATGCACCACCTTGTGTATCAGGCTTTATGTGGGCACTGGGGAATCAAACTCAGGTTAAGCTTTGCAAGCAAGTGCCTTAACTGCTAGACCATCTCTTCAGCCCTCCTCCCCTTTTTTTAATTTTAATTTTTTATTTTTTAATTTTTTTTGGAGAGAGAGACAGAGAGAGTCAGAGGGAGAGGAAGACAGAGAATGGGCATGCCAGCAGCCTCTCAGCTGCTGTGAATGAAATCCAGATGCGTGCGCCCCCTTGTGAGCAAGTGTGGCATTGTGCCCTTGCGTTACTTTTGCATCTGGCTAAATGTGGGACCTGAAGATTGGAACTGGGGTTCTTAGGCTTAGCAGGCAGGCTAACCACTAAGCCATCTCTCCAGCCCGCTCCTCCCTTTTTTAAAACATGGTGTGGGCATCTGAATTTAAGTGCACACACTTGAGCAAAAGTGCTTTATTCACTGAACCATCTGTCCAATTTCTGCTTTATTCTTTTATTTTTTAAAAACTTGGAAATTTGAACTATGCCATTGTGTTACCTATGTGGGAAAAAAAAACAGTAACAGAGCCAGGCATGGTGGTGCACGCCTTTAATCCCAGCACTTGGGAGGCAGAGCTAGGGGAGGGAGAGGTAGGAGAATCACTATGACTTCAAGGTCAGCCTGAGCTAGAGTGAAACCCTCCCTCAAACAAAAAAGCATTAACTAGGGCCGGGCGTGGTGGCACACGCCTTTAATCCCAGCACTCGGGAGGCAGAGGTAGGAGGATCACCGAGAGTTCGAGGCCACCCTGAGACTACATAGTTAATTCCAGGTCAGCCTGGACCAGAGTGAGACCCTACCTTGAAAAAAAAAAAAAAAAAAAAAAAAAAAAAAAATTAACTTGAGTTCCAGCATTGTTGTCATTTGAAATAGTTAAGGCATAGTTAAGTTGAGCATTTAGCAGAGTGGGTTCCAGCACAAAAATAGGAGTAAGGAAGGTGGAGGTCAGGAAGGAGAGGTGATTGGAATGACCTGCCAGTTCCATTTGGATTTGCCAGAAGGTGTAAGGATCCGAAAATCGCTGAAGAAAGACCCCAGAGTCAAATTGTATGTAAAAGCAAAGAGCGTTTATTCTGCAGAATCAGCCAGCATGCAGGGGTCAACCATTTGTACAAAATGGCGACCACGAGAGGAGCACACAGGCCCTTTTTAAGCACAGCTAGAGGAATCTTAATGTGATTGGCTAAGCAAGCAGCAGTTATATTTGTACATCTTTGATTGGTTTGGGGTGAAAGGGACATGTCTGGGCATGTCTGAAAGCATTGGGGGACTCTGTGGGCCCTTGGGTCCCTTCACCCAGCTTAGACAAATTTGTAGGGCACCAAGCAAGCGGCTGTCTGGAGACCACCCATCAAAGTCCAGCAAAAGAGGTTAAGAAACTCCCTACCTTCAGGGGCGTTAGAATCCCAGTCCCGTTGTGTGGAAAGGAAAACCTTGTCAATAACATTAGGGTTCTCCATGTGGTGGTTGTCGGCTCCCAACACTAGTTTCTTGGCTTCCCTTCAGATTTTTTCATGTTCCTCTGTGGTTGAGAGGATCTGCAGGAGTTGTTAACAGTCCTCCCGTGTGGGCTGATGGGTGTAGAAGACTGTCTCGAAAAGGGATATCAGAGAACCTGTTTTAAATCAGATTTAGGTTTAGCAATAAGAATGGGGGTGTTGGGGAATCAAACCTAGATTTTTAGATAAGCACCTTAACAGTTAAGCCATCATTTATTTGATGCCCTTTTAATTAATTTATTTATTTGCAAGCAGAGATAGACAGAGAAAGAATGGGCATGCTAGGACCTTCAGCCACTGCGAACGAACTATCAGATGCATGTGCCCCTTGAGCATCTGGCTAACGTGGGTCCTGGGGAATTGAACCAGGGTCCTTTGGCTTTGCAGGCAAATGCCTTAACCATTAAGCCATTTCTCCAGCCCCTGATGCCCTTCTTTTAATATCATCTGTTTATATCCCAATATACATTTTAGGTAAGTCTGATGTTTGCCTTATGTAAGGGGTTTGTAACTTGATTAAGTACCTTGACTCAGTTTCTCTATTTAATCTTTTGTCTATTGAGAAATTTCATCTAACAGATGAACAGGTGTTCAAAAGAGAACTATAAAAGAAACAAAGTTACATGCTGTTTCTTATTCCCTTTTCCTTGTCAGAGATAATTGGCCATTTTGTGTGGGCAGGGTCAGGGGGACATATGGCTTAAACTTGCATAGGGGTCTGAGATAATGGGGGCATCATCCCTTTTTCAGAGTCCAGCTTGCCATGACTTTAAATAGCTTATAACAGTAAGCAAGAGCAAAAGGAAATGACAGAGCAGAGGGCTAAGCATCCTGGCATTCCTTGTCTTACTTGAAGTTGTTTGTTTTTTACCTAGTTAGTTTATTTTACCCTCTTGTATTACATAAGGTCATGCCTATGTCTAACCTGGTTAGACTTCAAAGAATATGAATTACATCTGTGTTTATGACTCTGTGACCCACTTAGCATAGGACATGACCTGTGTCTAATGTAAGCAAAATTTACATTAAGTCTATGCCCCTATATAAAAACCTTTAGAACATCCTTAAAAGTCTATAAACAGTTAAAAGAATCTTTAACTTCAGGCATGGTGTTTAGGTTTAGACTGAAAATTAGCTTTCTGTTCCTTTTAAAAGGAAATTAATTTTAGGCAAAATCTGGTCTTTTTAGATCTCTTACATCCTTTTTATATATGTACATCTTTATCCACATATTTTAACAATCTAAGTTTCATTCAAAAAAACCATAAGCATTTTTTGTCCAACATTGACAAATACCTTCCCAGTTCTTTTAATCATTTCATCTCAACCCATAATTAACCATCTTTTTTATAAGACTAAAAATTACACCAAATTGACAAAAGCAAGTCATTTGGCTTCAAAAAGTAAAACATTTTACTATTGAAAATTTGCAGAGAAAAAACCTTAGTATTTAGGTCACCAAGAAAAAAAATCTCTACCTGACAACCAGACTTGCTTTATAATATCAATATATATGCCTTCAGATTTTATATAACCCATTGATTTGAGATAGCTCCTACTAATAAACTCCATGAAATACATTTTCTATGAAAACATGACAACCATTTTGGGCATAATCTTTATCAATATCTAACACACTTGGAAATGTCTAAGAAGAGGGGCTTTCCACTAGATATTGTCAAACAGTAATATACGGGACCTGGTCAGGATGCCCAGGACTCCCATACACAATACCCTTAACTTGATAAATGGTGGGAAGGTGCCTCTCTCTGGCCATCTCACATTGAAAGTCAGTCACTCATTCCTGTTCCTGCAAAAGACGGTTAATTTTTGCAGCTGTACTGTTAAACCCAGATCGTCTGCCAGGCATCTGAAATCCTTGAAGTGTGACTGGACTGGTCCAGTGGGGTGGAGCTCGCCACCTGTCCCATGGTGTCTTACAAGAAAGTATAAAGGACGAACAAGACAGAAACACACAGACAAAGAAACAAATTCCCTGGTGAGTGAAAAAGAAACCAAAATGATGCAGATGGCAGCCTATCCTGTAAACTGGCTCCTCCAGATGGGCATGAACCCTCAGTATTTACCAAAATCAGAGTCAGACCTGGAGCGCTCCGGCTCCACCAGAAAGGGTTCAATTGGCGCGTCTTCCTGTCCGGACACCAGATTTACCAGAGAAACAAGGAACAGAGTAAAACAGAGACACACAACACAGAGGAGAGGAGCGCCCATCCCAACTCACTGATTGGTGGAGAACCAATAGTTCCCCTAGAAAACGCTCCACTATTGAGTCTGGGGGGGTCCTCAGTGATCCTAGACAAGCCCCCAAATGTAAGGATCCAAAAATGGCCAAAGAAAGACCCCAGAGTCAAATAATATGTTAGAGCAAAGAGCATTTATTCTGCAGAATCAGCCAGCATGCCGGGGTCAGCCATTTGTACAAAATGGTGACCATAAAAGGAGCATGCAGGCCCTTTTTAAGCACAGCTAGGGGAATCTTTTAATGTGATTGGTTGGGGCAAAAGGGACATGTCTGGGCATGTTTGGACATGTCTCCAGGGACTGACTTAGCCTTATGATGGTCTTGTATAGGTAGTGTCAGGTACTGTGAGGTTATGGATATCCAGGCCATTTTGTGTCTGGAGGAGCACTTTGTTGTATGGAGTCCTACCCTTCCTTTGGCTCTTACATTCTTTCTGCCACCTCTTCTGCAATGGACCCTGAGCCTTGGAAGATGTGATAGAGATATTTCAATGCTGAGCACTCCTGTCACTTCTTAGCACTGTTGTGCCTTCTGTGTCATCCCAAGGTCACTGCCATCTGAAAAGTGAAGCTTCTGTAACCAAAAGTGAGAGCAGCATTAATATATGGGTATGAACATTAAGAAAAGTGCTTACTGGGCAGTTTAGTGAGCATAGTATATGCATTTAGTCAGACACCAGCAGGCGTTACAACCCTAGGGCTCATGAGTACCTCTGTTGTAGGGTTTCAGTATCAGGGATGTATTCCCTCCCATGGAGCAGGCCTCCAGTCCAATTAGAGAGCCATTGGTTTCCCCCATAACAGACATACCAGTATTGCACCTGTTGGCTCATTTGACCTGGCTGGCTGAATTTAAGGCTTGCAGTATCCATTGTTGAGTATCTCCACTGGTGATTTTTTTTCTCTCTCTCCCATTGAACTGCATGCAGCATAGCTTTTTCCAGTTTTCTGTCAGTTTGTCTACATGGAAGAGGTTTTACAGCTCAGCTCCAGCAGGATTTTTCAGTGACCTTGCCCCCCAAGTTTATGGAGTCTTCAGCAGCAGGGTCTTACCGTCTAATCATGGTGGAAACCCAAGACCCTCGGCAGTGGCTAATAGTCAAGGTGGCTGGGGAAAAAGGGACTGGAGAAAGAACAGGCAGTTGTAAGATAGGATAAATCTTTCTTTATAAACAAACTACTTAACAAGCTTGTCTTTTCTTATCCTTTTACAGCATCTTTAAAAGCTCACCTTTAAAGTTGGAAATAACACATTGCCAGCTTAGAAACGAATCTGTTGCAACATCCATATGTCAACTGCCCACTCAACCAACTACAACCCTGAGGATTCTTTTTTTTTTAATTTTTAATTTTTTAAAAAAATTATTTTGTTGTTGACAGATTCTTTAATTGTAGACAATATCCCATGGTACTTCCCTCCCTCCCTCCACTTTCCCCTTTGAAACTTCACTCTCCATCATATCCCCTCCCTCTCTCAATTAGTCTCTCTTACCAGTTTGGTGTCATGATCTTTTTCTCCCATTATGCTGGTCTTGTATAAGCACTGTGAGGTTGTGGATATCCAGGCCATTTTGTGTCTGGAGGAGCACACTGTAAGGAGTCCTACTCTTCCTTTGGCTCTTACATGAGTGCACCAGGGCTCCAGTCATTGCAAATGAACTCCAGATGCATGTGCCACCTTGTGCATCTGGCTTACATGGGTACTGGGGAATTGAGCCTCGAACCAGGGTCCTTAGACTTCACAAACAAGTGCTTAACCACCAAGCTGTCTCTCCAGCCCAACCCTGAGGACTTTTCTGACCCAGTGGAAAGAGGAAACACTAAGATAATCTCTGCTGCAGAGTTGCTTCTCCAGTTTACAACTTCATGGTTTTTCCAAAGTGTTTCTTGAACATGCACACGTGGTACTATCATTTCATGATTCTGCTTTCCACAAGTAGATCTCTTTTCCAATGTCTTTCATCCCAAGAAAGCCATTGTCATCTATCAAAGGTTTTTCAAGGTAAACCAAAGTCACTTCTGTGTTGACATACACAGCAGAAACTGCTGGATACAGGACTTTGGAAGTCCTCTAAAGGCAACCCCCAGGAACTCATACCCACATTCAAAAGCAATTGTCTTCTCTTCCACATCCAAGATGACTCGAATTCTTTCTCCTGTCTGGTATTTTCGTGCATTCTTGCCCTGTGGACACCTGCCATTCATTGACTTCTTCGTTATGAAGTATTGTCCACAAGATTCCAACCCCAACTCTGGTTCTCACTTCCTAGCAATGCCACACAAGCTTAGCACTGCACAGGGACCCGTTTAGTGGCAATTCCTGTCACTGCCACAGTGCCCAAAGGACCCACCCACCACACTTCCCAAGCCCTCATTGAAACCAGTCTTGGTCCTTGTACCATAGGTGCTTTGAGCGATGGGATTTCAATGTAAAGTAAAGCTATTCTTTTGTTGTTGTTGTTTTGCTTTTTTGTTTTGTTTTGTTTTTTGAGGTAGGGTCTCACTCTAGGCCAGGCTGACTTGGAATTCACTCTGTATTCTCAGGGTGGCCTTCAACTCATGGCGATTGTAACAGACAGCTTCAGGTTTGCTGAGCTGGACTTCCAGACCAGGTACAGTTATGGAGGAAGGGATATTTATTGGAGCTTACAGATTCAGGGGAAGTTCCATAATGGCAGAAGAAGCTGGCCTGCTCTTCACAGGACCAAACACAGAGAGCAAAGCCATAGCCAAAAGCCACAGCATACCTCAGGAACTCCAACTGGGCACACTTTGTATATCATTAGATTGAAACCCTAAACCCAACACACCTTAAGATCTGCCCATTGACATTTGCCTCCAGCAAGGTGGCTGCAGGTGCAAACTATAAACTAATAAAACTATAAACTTTAAAACTAATAAAACACTGAATATATTGGGGGCCATCTATTCAAACTACCACATTCCGCTCCTGGAACCCAATAGATTTATAACTATCACACATTGTAAATTGTACTCAGTCCAGTTTCAAAGGTCCCCATGGTTTTGACCAACTTAAGTTAGTGAGTCCTGTAAAGTCAAACAAATACTTTCAACATGTAAAGGCACAGAGTAAACATTTTTAACTGGTATAAGGCATAGCAAGGAGAAACTAGAACAATGCAAACTCAACCACCATCAGCAATCATCAAACTTCTGCAGTTCAAGTTCAATATAACCAGAGACTGACAGTCTCCAGGTTTTCCAATTCCACACCTCCAGCTGGGCAGAGTAGCCAGGGAAAACTTCCATCCCAGGCCAACACTGCACTCCATGGTAGCCCTTGCATAGTCCTGGTATATCCAAAACATCTTCAGGTCTCCATGCAAACCACGGTCCATCTTCCAAAGGCTCTTTCAGCCTATTCCTGAGGGTCTTCATGCCCTGCCTCATGCCGCATCTCAGCAGCGGCTCCTGGAACCGTGTGCAATTCATGACCACTCCATGCATTTTTCATGCTTCCAAAGCTAATACCAGGTGTGCAGGACACAGCCATATTCTTAATCCAGGGATGAAATAAATCATAGCCTTGAAAAGCAGGTTCCTTCTCCAGTCAACTCTTTCCAAAAGAGTTTGCATTTCCCTTGATGAAACTCTCTGGGCCTGGGCAGCAGGACGCAGCCACCCTTATGCCAGTAGCCCAGTTCCAACAAAGTCCTCTGCACTCTTTCCTTCCCCTTAGAAAGCTCATAAGCCAAGCCTCGAAGTTCAGTACTGTCTGCACTTAGTATTCTCAAACTCTCATCAGAATAGTCCATAATACTTGGCTTACCACTCCAGATGTCATCTTCAGTTGCAAGCACCAAGTCCATGCCTGTTCTTCCAAAACAAAGGTTCCAAAAGACGAAAACCCACATGGTTAGGTTCATCTCACCCCACTCTTGGTACCACTTTCTGTAACAGCTTCTAGTTCACTGAGATAAACTTCCAGACCAAGGGATATTTATTGGAGCTTACAGGTTCAGAGGAAGTTCCATAATGGCAGAAGAAGCTGGCCTGCTCTTCACAGGACCAAACACAGAGAGCAAAGCCACAGCCAAAAGCCACAGCATACCTCAGGAACTCCAACTGGGCACACTTTGTATATCATTAGATTGAAATCCTAAACCCACCACCACACCTTAAGATCCACCCAGTGACATTGCTGCAGATGCAAACTATAAACTAATAAAACATTGAATATATTGGGGGCCATCTATTCAAACTACTGCAGTGATCCTCCTACCTCTGCCTCCTGAGTGCTGGGATTAAAGGCGTGCACCACCATGCCTGGTTTGTTTTTTGGTTTTTCGAGGTAGGGTCTCACTCTAGCATAGGCTGGCTTAGAGTTCACTACGTAGTCTCAGGCTGGCCTTGAACTCGTGGATATTCCTACCACCTCTGCCTCCCAAGTGCTGGCATTAAAGGCATGTGCCACCATGCCCAGCTTGTAAAGTAAAGCTTTTTTTTTTTTTTTTTTTTTTTTTTTTTTTTTTCAGGTAGAGTTTCACTCTGACCCAGACTGACCTGGAATTCACTATGTAGTCTCAGGGTGGCCTTGAACTCAAGGTGATCCTCCTACCTCTGCCTCCCGAATGCTGGGATTAAAGGCGTGCACCACCATGCCTGGCTAAAGCTATTCTTAATATAGACAGTCCTAGAGCAGCCATTAGTGCTGAAGGCATGCTGGAAAGCATGTGCCTTGGCCTTACTGGGCAGGTTGCAGAGGATGTCAGTGCGCAGAGCCTCTTTTGCTAGTCTCTGCCACATCTCGCTGTTCTCCTCCCCGTGCAGGCAGCAGTACCAATGCTTGCACACAGGAGGGTGTAGCTCCTGAGCTCTGACAGCTCTAGGTACAAGAACACTAACTTCAGCAGGCAGCCAGCCGCTGCCCTGCTGATCCCTATCCTGGCCCCACCCCTGCTGCTGCCGGGGCCGCGAGAGGCTGCTCCAACCACCAAGCCTGGTGCCTCTATGCCTGGCTAGCCAGGCAGCCCAAAAGCCGCCACTTTCCCCTTCCCCCCTCCCCCCACCAATGTCCCTGACTCAAGGCAAAGCCTCACCTTGAGACTAGAGCAGAGTGCTCACCACCCCTCTCCATGCAACCACCAGTGCCTCCAGCTCTCCTGCCCTAGCATGGGTCCATCCACAGGATGCCCTCCTTGCAGAGGGCACAGGCTGTGTCTGTGTCTCCCCACACTATTAGGTTTTGATTAGCCCTTCCCCTACCTTTCCTTTACTCAATCTCTTCCCCTGACCTCACTTAGGCCTTTTCACCCCCATTAATCTGTTCTTGTACATACACATATACAATGCCATCCTATTAAGTAACTCCCTGCCCCTTCTATTCCCTTTATATCCTCTTTCTATCTTACTGGCCTCTGCTCCTGAGTTTTCCTCCATCTCTCCTGAGTAGCACCCCATTGTATAAATGTTCCACATCTTCATTATCCACTCATCAATTGAGGGACATCTAGGCTGGTTCCATTTCCTAGCTATTGTGAATAGAGCAGCAATAAATATGGTCAAGCACGTTTCTCTAAGGTAGTGTGGAATGCTATAGCTGGGTCATATGGTAAGTTATTTGTAGCTGTCTCAGGAACCTCCACACTGATTTTCACAATGGCTGGACCATTCCCACCAACAGTGTAGAAGGGTTCCTCTTTTTCCACACCCTTGCCATCATTTATAGTCATTTGTTTTCATGGTGGTAGCCATTCTGACAGTAATGAGATGGAATCTCAAAGTAGTTTTAATTTGCATTTCCCTGATGGCTAGGGATATAGAACATTGCCTTTCTTTCTTTCTTTCTTTCTTTCTTTCTTTCTTTCTTTCTTTTTTTGTTTATATGCTGTCTGTATTTCTTCTTTAGAAAATTCTCTATTTAGTTCCTTAGCCGATTTTATTTACTTTACTTTATTTTATTTTATTTTATTTTATTTTATTTTATTTTATTTTATTTTATTATGTATTTGAGAGAAAGAATGGCTATACCAGGGCCTCTAGCCACTGCAAACGAACTCTGGATGCATTCGCCTCCTTGTGCATCTGGCTTATGTGGGTCCTGGGGAATTGAACCAGGGTCCTTTGGCTTTGCAGGCAAACGCCTTAACCAAGCCATCTTCTCCAGTCCATTTTTTAAATTGGGGTGTTGGGTTTCTTATTATTGAGGTTTTTGAGTTCTTTGTATATCCTGGATATTAATTCTCTGTCAGATGTATATCCTGGATATTAATTCTCTGTCAGATGTATAGCTGGCAAAGATTTTCTCCCATTCTGTAGGTTGCCACTTTGGTCTATTCAGTGTCCTTTGCTGTACAAAAGCTTTGTAATTCCATGTGGTCCCAACAGTTGATCTGTGGTTTTATTCCCTGGGCAATTGGGGTTATATTCAGAAAGTCTTTGTCAAGACCAATATGTTGAAGGATTTCCCCTACTTTTTCCCCTAGCAGTTTTAGAGTTTTGGGTCTGATATCAAAGTCTTTGATCCATTTGGACTTAGTTCTTGTGCATGGAGAGAGATAAGGATCTATTTTCACCCTTCTGCAGATATATATCCAGTTTTCCCAACACCATTTGCTACAGAGGCTGTCTTTTCTCCAGTGAGTTTTTTTTCCTTTTTATTATTTATTCTAAATTTTTTTATGTTAACTTTTTAAAATTTTAATTATTTTTTTAATTGACAACTTCTATACTTACATACAAAGTGATATTTTCCTCCCCTCCCCCCATTTGACTTTAGAACTCCAATCTCCATCATATCCCCTCCCTCTCTCCATTAGTCTCTCTTTTAGTTTGATGTCATCATCTTTTTCTTCTATTTTGAGGGTCTTGCGAAGGTATTGCTAGGCACTGTAAGGTCATGGATATCAAGGCCAATTTCTGTCTGGGCAGTTGCATTGTAAGGAGTCATACCCTTCCTTTGGCTCTTCCATTCTATCCGGCCCCTCTTCCGCAATGGTCCCTGGAGCCTTGGAGGGTGTGACAGGTGTTTCAGTGCTGGGCACTCTTCCATCCCTTCTTCTCAGCACTGTGTTGCCTTTTGGGTCATCCCAGTGGTCATTGCCATCTGAAAAGAGAAGCTTCTCTAACCAGAAGTGAGAGTAGTGTTAATATGTGAATATGAACATTAAGTGTAGTGCTTTCAGGGCAGCTTGGTGGAGAGTAATATTCCAGTGAGTTTTATTGGCATTTTTGTCCAAGATCAGGTGGCTGTAGCTACCCAGACTTACATCTAGGTATTCTATTCTGTTGCATTGATCTACATGTCTGATTTTTGTGCCAGTGCCATTCTGTTTTTGTTATTATGGCACTGTAATATAGGTTAAAATCAGGTATGGTGATACCACCAGCCTTGTTTTTGTTGCATAGAATTGTTTTAAATATACAAGGTGTTTTGTTTTTTTTTTTTTGTCCAAATGATTTTTTTCTTTATTTATTTTTATTACTATTATTTTTATTGACAACTTCTTTAATTGTAGGCAATATCCCATCTTTTTCCCTCCCTCTCCCCATTTTCCCCTTTGAAACTTCACTCTCCATAATATCCCCTTCCCCCCTCAATCAGTCTCTCTTTTCAGTTTGATGTCATGATCTTTTCCGCCTATTATGATGGTCTTATGTAGGTAGTGTCAGACACTGTGAGGTCATGGATATCCAGGCCATTTAGTGTCTGGAGGAGTACATTGTAAGGAGTCCTACCCTTCCTTTGGCTCTTACATTCTTTCCGACCCCTCTTCCGCAATGGACCCTGAGCCTTGGAAGGTAGGTTTGAGATGTTTCAGTGCTGAGCACTCCTCTGTCACTTCTTCTCAGCACCATGGTACCTTCTGAATCATCCCAAGGTTGCCACCATCTGAAAAGAGAAGCTTCTCTAACCAAAAGTGAGAGTAGTATTAATATATGGGTGTGGACATTAAGAGAAGTGCTTACTGGGCAGTTTGGTGAGCATAGTATATACATTTAGCAAGACTCCAGCAGACATTACACCCTTATGGCTCATGACTACCCCTGTCATACGTTTTCAGTATCAGGGATGTGTTCCCTCCCATGGAGTGGGCCTCCAGTCCAATTAGAGAGCAGTTGGTTTCCCCCATAACAGACATACCACTATTGCACCCATTGGCTCATTTGACCTGGCTGGCCAAATTTAAAGCTTGCAGTGTTCACTGTTGAGTACCTTCACTGGTGTTTTCTCTCTCCCACTGAACTGCATGCAGTGTAGCCTTTTCCAACTTTCTGTCAGCTGGTCCTCATGGAAGAGGCTTTCAGCTTAGCTCCAGCAGGTTTTCTCAGTGAACTTGCCTCCCAGGTATGTGGAGTCTTCAGCAATAGGGATTTACCATCAATCCTGGTGGGAAACCAAGGGCCTCGGCAATGCCTATAATGTTTTGGGGGTATCTGTGACCTCCCTGACCAACAACTCACTGGAAAGGTATCCCATCCCTGGCAGTGAAAATTTTCTAGTAACAATCTATGGCTTCTGAGTGTTCCATTGTCCAGAAAAGTAGGTTTCCATAGGACTTATTTATATCCTCTTAGATTGTGATTAGCCTTTCCTCCACCGTTCTTTACTCAATCTCTTCCCTGACCTCACTTAGGCCTTTTCACCCCCATTAATCTCCTGGCTTTTAATGTTTGTGTTGAATAATCTGCTGTTATCCTGATGGGCTTGCCTTTGTAGGTGTCTTACTTTTTCTCTTTAACTGCTTTCAATATATTTTGTCTGTTTTGCATTCTATAGGCTTCCTGTATTTGTATTGGCATCACTTTCCCTATTTAAGGGAAGTTTTCTTCTATGATTTTGAAAATGCCTATAATGCACTTGGAGTAAATTTCTTCCCCTACTAGTATGCCCTGAATTCTTATGTTTGATCTCTTCATAGTGTCTGGGATGTGTTGAAATTCCCATTCATGCCTTCATGTTAGTTTGTCCTTTTCTTTATTGGCCTGTATTATATCTGCCATCTGGTCTTCTAGTTTAGATATTCTGTCCTCTTGATCCAGTCTTCTGGTGAGACTTTCTACAGAGCTTGCCTTCCTGTTCTCTTTCTTTCTCTTTCTCTCATTTTCCCTTCCTCCCTCCCTTCCTTTCTTGCTTTCTTATTTATTATTTGAGAGAGAGAGAGAGAATGGGCATACCAGGGCCTCCAGCCTTTGCAAATGAACTCCAGAATCATGCGCCCCCTTGTGTATCTGACTTGCATGGGTCCTGGAGAGTTGAACTGGGTTTCTTTGGTTTTGCAGACAAACACCTTAACCACTAAGCCATCTCTCTAGCTCCTCTACAGAGTTTTCTATTTGACTTACTCTGTTTTTCATTTTTAGAATTTCTTTTTTTTTTTTTTCCTTTTTCCTTTTGGTTTTCAGAGGTAGGGTTTCACTCTAGCTCAGGCTGACCTGGAATTCACTATGTAGTCTCAGGCTGGCCTTGAACTCACAGTGATCCTCCAATGTTTGCCTCCCAAGTGCTGGGATTAAAGGTGTGTGCCAACATGCCTGGCCATTTCTAATATTTCTGATTGGTATTTTCAGTATTTATATTTCCTTATTCATGCTTTGTATTGACCTCCTTATTTCATTTCCTATGTTCTCCTTCAGGAGTTGGTTTTCCTCTTTGATTCCTTTGAACATAATTTTTTTGTTTTGTTTTGTTTTGTTTGTTTTTTGCGAGGTAGGGTCTCACTCTGGCTCAGGCTGACCTGGAATTCACTCTGTAGTCTCAGGGTGGCCTCGAACTCTCAGCGATCCTCCTACCTCTACCTCCCGAGTGCTGGGATTAAAGGCATGCGCCTGGCTCATAATTTTTTTAAAAATCTTTGTCAGGCATTTCATCTACAGCAGTGTCACTGGCAGTAATTTCTGATGGGTTTATAATTTTTTGTGGGATTGTATGGTCTTGATTTTTTGTGTTTCTTACATTATAATGTAGAGATTTTTGCATCTTGAGTTCATTTGATTCCTGGGTTTTCTAATTATCTGCAGTGTTCTTAGCTATTTAAATCTGACTTTATATATCTTCAGTGTAGGAGTTTAGGATGCCAGGCATAGCTTACTCCCAAGAGAAACAGCAAAAATGATCCTAGGTGTTGAGTTTGCCTGCTATTCAAGTATGTAGTTGATGGGTAAAGCAAATTACTGGCAAATTCTAAAATTCAACTGAGCAATATAGACATTCAATCAGAACCAGTACAGAGTATTTATACAAGTGTGGGGATTAAACTAACAGATAATCTAGTAAAGCCAAAGTCCTGAATGGTGTGTGTTGCCCCACACACTTAATCCTGTCAACCTGGAGACTGAGATTTCTAGTCTGAAACAGTTTCCAAGTCAACCCGGGGCCAGTCAAGCCCTGCCCCCAATAAAATGACAGAAGAAAAAGACAGAGGCCCTAAAAATCAGGAAACATCAAAGGCAACAATAGTCAACACCAAAATACAGCTTATTTGAGAAGGGTAAAGCCAACCAAGCATATATCATTCAAATGTAATACATGGCCTTTCCTGACATGGAGAGATATGCGCTTCTAGTGCAGGCATATGTATCTGGCTTTGTATAAGTAGGCCCCGTTACCTTTTGGGATGGCTTCCAGTCTCACCAATGCTGAGTGCTCACCTTGATCTCTCTGTGCTGGGCAGCCATTTGTGGTCCTCATGGCTGGGGGATGGGAGACTTTGCAGGGTGCCTGGAGTTGTATAGGAGCTGCTTGGCTGGTCCCATTTGTATCTCCTTCAGCTGCTGCTCAGCTGGTCCCTGCTGTCTTCCCTTTCAGGTTTCTTGACTTTTCAAGGAGACTGATATGAGTGGAAAATCCCCTCACCTTGTTTCTGTTTCTGCCACTCTGTACTTTTGGCCTGACAGGCTTGCAGATCAGGGCTTCTGGCACCTTGGTGGGATTCTGACCACTCATGGTGATCCTTCTACCTCTTCCTCCCAAATTCTGGGATTAAAGGTGTGTGCCATCACACCTGGCTCCTATTCTTTTGTTTTTCTTTTTTTTCTCCTTCCTTCCTTCCCTCCCTCCCTCCTTCCTTCCTTCCTTCCTTTCTTCTTCTTCTTCTTCTTCTTTTTTTTTTTTTTTTTTTTTTTTTTTTTTTTTTTTTTTTTTGAGGTAGGGTCTTGCTCTAGCCCAGGCTGATCTGGAATTGACTCTGTAGTCTCAGGCTGGCCTCAAGCTCACAACAATCCTCCAAAGTGCTGGGATTAAAGGCATGTGCTCTAGCATGATGTGAAGTTTTCTGCATAGGATAAAACAAATGTACTCCCTGCTCCAGAATCAGGTCATAGTTACTTCATGTTGCTGGATAGGAAGGTTGTGGTGAGTAATCCGACTACCCTCATCTTTGCTGTTTTTCTTTTCCAGAATGGCTTTGACTACTTGTTGACATACAGTGACAATCCCCAGACTGTGTTTCCTCGCTACTGTGTTAGTTGGATGGTTTCCAGTGGTGAGTAAGGACATACATACTGGGCCTGGAAACCGACTTGAGCATTTTGTTTTTCTGTCTACAGAGTGACCTGGAATTCACTCTGTAGTCTCAGGTGGCCTTGACCTCATGTTCAGTCCTCCTACCTCTGCTTCCATTGTTGGGATTAGTTTTACTTTTCTGAGTAGGGTCTAAATGTAGCTCAAGCTGACCTGGAACTCATTCTGTAACCCAGTTTGGCCTCAAACTTAGGGCAATTGTCCTATCTCAGCATCCCCAGTGCTAGCATTAAAGGCTTTTTCTGTCTTCGTATAGCAGCGGAAGGGTTAGTACTTTGTTTTATGAGAGTCCTGCTGAAGGAAATACAAATAGCCTTTCAGGTTCAATCTGGTCTCTAGGTAGAATAGGAAGGGATGAAAATTCAGGGCTCTAGAAAGAATGTTTTTTTGTTTTGTTTTTGTGAGGAGAGGGTAAATTTTATCCATCCAAGCTAAACTGAGGGTGGCTTTAAATTCCTAATCCTCTGTCTCCACCTCCCAGTTCTTATACCACTGGGAAGAATGGGAAGATTAGGTATTTCCTCCTTTTTTTTTTTTTTGAGGTAGGCTCAATTCTCTATGTAGTCTCAGTGGCCTTGAACTCACAGGGATCCTCCTACCTCTGCCTCCTGAGTGCTGGAATTAAAGGTGTTTGCTACCATGCCTGGCTCCTATTCTTTCTTCTTCTTCTTTTTTTTTTTTTTTTTTTTTTTTTTTAAGGTAGGGTCTTCCTCTAGCCCAGGCTGACCTGGAATTGACTCTGTAGTCCCTCAAATTCACAACAGTCCTCCTACCTTGCTTCCTAAATGCTGGTATTAAAGGTGTGTGCCACTATTCCTTGCAGGATTAGGTATTTCTGTTTGACATTTGTTTTAATTAAATGGTGGCTATTTTGACTTGTCAGTGACAAGAGATATTTTAATTACTTAACAGATAGCCTTTTAGAATTTAAGTGACCTGACCGGTACCCCTTGGGAAAGGATCAGAGGTCATGGGTGGCTTTCACAAAGCATGCATAGGGAAGGAAGCTTTCTGGGAGGCAGCTGTCATTTACAGGTTGCCATTCAAACTTATTTTCATAAGGAAGAGGTGGTTTTTGCCATCAAAGAGAGAGGCCTTCCATTGTTGAGTCTGCCTTGGGTTTGTATATTAGCTTTACCAGATTTTCCTGTGTCCCGACAGGCATGCCAGAGTTCCTGGAGAAGCTGCACATGGCCACTCTGAAAGCCAAGAATATGGAGATCAAAGTGAAGGACTACATGTCAGCTAAGCCTCTGGAGATGAGCAGTGAAGCCAAGGCCACAGTCCCGTCCTCTGAGCGGAAGAACGAGGGTAGTTGTGGCCCAGCTCGGATTGAGTATGCCTGAGGAGCTCTGGGTTAGAAGGAATAGGCACTTCTAGCCTTGCCTGTTCCTTGGCTCGCTGCTAGACTGAGGACAAGCCACATGTACTAGAAGGCATCTGCTGTAACTCCCAGTGCAAGATAATTCACTAGCTGGGGTCTGGTTTCATTCAGAGCCCTGTTGCTCTTTATCAAACAGAGACAGTGGCATCGTGGAGGCACGGTCATATTCTCAGACCAACCATTGTCAAATTCAGTATTTCACTGAGCTAATTTGGAACAAACCTCTCACCTCAGGCCAGAAGGGGACAATTTCCGTTTGCTTCCTCTGAGTAGTTCCTCGCTGACATTCCAAATTCCACCATTGGTTGTGCAGTGCTTTGGATGTCCTTCAGCTCTGCAGGTCAGCTGGAAAGTATGGTTGGCTGGTCATTTTCCCAAGGAGGGGTCACTGGGAATACTCTAGTCTACTGGATGGGTGTGAATGATGCTTGGCCATGTTAAGTGCCTTGTCCTCACCTTACTTTTATCTTGAGGGACATAAGTTTATATCAAGAAATCCCCCCACAAAATATTATCACATTGACTCACATGACTCGGAGGAATTCTTATCTGAATTGGATTATTGCCTCCTCCATAGCCTTAACCCATTTGCCAAGAGCACTGGAGACAGCCCTCAGACAGTAGTTTTCTCTATTGATGTTTTAGTAGGGTCAGTGAAAGTGCACAAAACAACACATTTAAAAGCCAGGCGTGGTGCTGCACGCCTTTAATCCTAGCACTCAGGAGGCAGAGGTAGGAGGATCACCATGAGTTCGAGGCCACCCTGAGACTACATAGTAAATTCCAGGCTAGCCTGAGCTAGAGTGAGACCCTTCCTCAGAAAACCAAAACATATTTGAAAATAAATTAACTTCCTTTTTAACCTTTGACTGAAAATGGAATTGTTTTGTTGCACGATTTCTCCATAGCCCTATAGCCCTACTCTACTATTTTAAATATAGAGTTATACAGTTTTTTTTTTTTTTTTTTTTTTTTTTGGTCAGACATTGTTTTCCCACTACAGGTTTGACTTATCCTTCTTAAAAGGCTAAAGACAGAGGATGGACAAGGGGGTGTGTCTCTCTTGAGAACTCTTAGAACTGGAGGCAAGCTGAGTGGGCCAATAGATTTTGAGTCTTGACCTAAATACCTATATGGTGGAGATGTGGTTTGTGTGACCCTTTAAAAAGTTTTTCCTCCTGTCTCCAGAGCTGAACTAAAAGCCAGCCACACAGTTAAGATCACAACTGGATGGTATCAGATTGGCCTTGCTGGCTTTGCTTTTGGCCATGGTTGCAGTCTGCTGGGAGAATAGGGATCAAGTTTTATTTAAACCCTCTGGTATTCAAATAGCTGAATTTTTCTTTTTTCCTGCTTGCTAACCTGTTGCGGTGGAAAAGGGTTCTGAACCTGAGACTAACTCAGTCATTTTTGACCATCCTGTTGCCTGTTCAGTTTTGTGCCAAGGAAACAACTGCTGCAGTGTTTCATGTCTTCACTGAGTCATTGCAGAGCAGAGACATGTACTGAGCAGTGCCAGCATCTTTCACTGAGCACTTCTGTTCTCCCGAGGACCTGACAGAAACCAGGGGTCGGGTGGGGATTCCTGGGTTACATCTGCATTAGGCACCTGTGATTGTGAATGGCATATGTGTATACAGAAGCCGTTTGTATGCACGTGTACACAGGTGCAAAGCATTTGTGGTTGCCCATGTTCTGACTCAATGGTGATTTAACTATGTACAGTTACTTATGTCATTGTAATGATTTTGCTCCTGTGACATTTTTATCAAATGTGTGAATAAAAACATAAAGATTGGTACAAAAGAGTGTCTTGTCTTTGGAAAAATGATGGTGAGGAAGTTTTGCATGTTGAATTCATCATTTCTTCCTGATCGCAGATTTGAAAGAAGCTTCTACCTAGTTGGCATGGAGCATTGGCAGAGCTTGTTCTTTCATGGTAGGTCATGGCTGATACCAAACCAGCCACCTCTAAACTGTGGACCCTATTTAGTGATCTGCTGAGCAACTGAAAACATTCCACTCCAGTGCCTTGCTCAAACTCATGCATAGGGTGCAAAAGCTTTGTAGTAGTAACACACTTGGGACAATTTGAGCAGGTCTTGAGAGGAGGACAATCTGGAGCTTCTGCAGACACGGGAGATGGATTGGCTTACAGGCAGTTCTGCTAGGACTCAGGTTTGCTCAGGAAGATTGATAATGCATATGAGGACACTGAGCGCAGCACAGTTTGGGTTTGGGTGTGACTTTGCCGATAGGAAGCAGCAGTTGTAGGCATACCTAGCTGCATAGACACTTCCTCACCTGTGGTGTACAGCTTCTCATCTAGCTTCAGAGGACCTGGCTCCATCTCACAGTTGCAAGCTGCAGTCTTTAATGTTGTCTGGTCTATACTTAATTCTTTTATTTATTTATTTTATTGACAACTTCTATACTTACATACAAAAAACGCATGATATTTCCCTCCCCTCCCCCATTCCCCTTTAGAACTCCAATCTCCATCGTATCCCCTCCCTCCCTCTCTCCATTAGTCTCTCTTTTAATTTGACATCATCATCTTTTTGTTCTATTATGAGGGTCTTGCGAAGGTATTGCTAGGCACTGCGAGGTCATGGATATCAAGGCCAATTTCTGTCTGGGCAGTTGCATTGTAAGAAGTCATACCTTTCCTTTGGCTCTTCCATTCTATCTGCCCTCTCTTCCGCAATGGACCCTGAGCCTTGGAGGGTGTGACAGAGATGTTTCAGTGCTGGGCACTCCTCCATCCCTTCTCAGCACTATGTTGCCTTTTGGGTCATCCCAGTGGTCATTGCCATCTGAAAAGAGAAGCTTCCCTAACCAGAAGTGAGAGTAGCGTTAATATGTGAATATGAACATTAAGTGTAGTGCTTTCAGGGCAGCTTGGTGGGAATAATATATACATTTAACCAGACAAGAGCAGGCTTTGTACCCCTAAGGCTCATGACCTCCCCTGCCATAGACTTTTGTTTAGGTTCTTCAGTACCAGGTATGTATTCCCTCCCGTAGAGAAGGCCTTCAGTCCAATTATAGAGCAGTTGGTTACCCCAAGAGCAGACATGCCACTGTTGCACCCGTTCAGTCATTGGGCCTGTATGGCCAAACTTGAATTTTCAGTGTCCACTGTTTTCACTGCTGATGACTTCTGTCTCCCATAAGGCTGCGTGCACTGCAGCTTTTCTCCAGCTTTCAGTTGGCTGGTCTACAGGGAGAAGGTTTTCTGCTCAGCACCAGCTTGCTTTCTCAGTGACCTTACCTCTCAGGCAAGAGATGTCTTCAGCAATAGGGTCTTACTATCTGTTTCTCAAGGGCAACCAAGGGCTTTGGCAATAGTCTTTAATGTTTTGGAGGCTACCGGGACCTCCTTGGCTAACAACTCACTGGAAGGTATCCCATCCCAGGCACTGAAAATTTTCTAGTAACAGTCTACAGCTTCTGGATGTGCCATTATTCAAAAAAGTAGGTTTATATAAGTCTTATTCATACTGTCTTGAATTTTGATTGACCCTCCCCATGCCCTTCTTTTGTGCATTCTTTCCCAATGGCCTCACTTAGGCCATTCCCCTCCCTGTAATCTGTTCTACTTACATATGTGCAATACCATACACTTAAATCCTTCCCTCGCCTGCCTCCCTTATAGCCTTTTACCAGCTTACTGGTTTCTGGTACCTATTTTTGTTTCTAGTTCACACACAATTCTATACATTTGTAGCTAGGATCCACATATGAGAGAGAACATGTGACATTTGGCTTTCTGATCCTGGGTTACCTCACTTAATATAATCCTTTCCAGATCCATCCATTTCCCTGCAAATTTCATAATTTCATTTTTCTTTACCGCTGAATAGAACTCCATTGTGTAAATGTACCACATCTTTATTATCCATTCATCTGTGGAGGGACATCTAGGCTGGTTCCATTTCTTAGCTGTTGTGAATAGAGCAACAATAAACATGGTTGTGCAAGTATCTCTAAAGTAGTGAGAAGAGTCCTCTGTATATATGCCTACGAGTGCTATAGCTGGATCATATGGTAAAGCTATTTTTAGCTGTCTTAAGAACCTCCACACCGATTTCCACAATGGCTGGACCAGATTGCATTCCCACCAACAGTGTAGAAGTTTTTCTTTTTCCGCATCCACGCGAACACTTACTTGTTTTCTTGATGGCAGCCATTCTGACAGGAGTGAAATGGAATCTCAAAGTGGTTTTAATTTGCATTTCCCTGATGGCTAAGGATGTATACTTAATTCTTTCCTCCTTATCACTATCTTACCCCTCTTTGTACAGGTCAGTGGACTTCTGCCAGCAAACCATTTTCAAAATGAATGTTTACTTGTGTATTTATTACTATTATTCATTTTCAAGCAGAGAAAAAGAGAATTGGCATGCCAGGCCTGGCCTCTAACCTCTGCCAAAAAACTCCATATGCATGCACCACTTTGCATCTGGCTTTACATGGGTATTGGGAAATTGAACCTGGGTCCTTAGACGTTTCAGGCAAGTGCCTTAAGCACTAAGCCATCTCTCCAGCCCCATACTTGTGTATCACAAAGTGTTCCCCCCCCCTCAAGCAGTGTCTCACTCTAGCTCAGTGATCCTGCTATCTCTACTTCCCGAGTGCTGGGATTAAAGGCTTGTGGCACTATTAAAGGAATACCATATATTTAATGTTTCTAGCTGATACTAGTTCAGATGGAATATAATCAATGTATCTATAAGAAATGTAAATGTACCTAGGACTTCCCTCCTCAGAAACTGCAGCCAGTGGGGGAGATTCCTCTGATGGTAGCTAACAAGTATTCTGTGACTCTGAGCCTGACCTCTTTGAACAATCTATATAACTACCTTATCTCAGGAGACAGCTGCCTGTACTTAATCTTATTTGACAGAACCCTACACTTAGGGATGTAAGTCTCTCTGCTCTTGAAGCACGAAAGAATTTAGACAAAGGGTTGTAAAAGATACATAAGTCCAGCACAATCTGAGTTCAGGGCCTCTGTCAGGTTCTTGGCATTAGCCAACAGAGGTTCGAGTGTGAATAAAGGCTCTCTCCTTCTCTCTGAAGTAGATTTTGCCTGATTATTCTCTGACTCATTCCTATATCATACCTGGCGTGTTGGCTGGGAAACTGAGTCATGAGAGTCTTGCACGCAAACTCCTGGCTCTCTGACCTACTGACGTGGGCAGCTGAGCTGCTGTGGGTGATGGAGTCTCTGAGCGATTTGGAAAGCATGCTCCCTGATGGTTTCAAGGCCCAAACTCGGATCGGAGCTCTGCCCTCCCATGGCACCAAAGCTCCCCACCAGACTTGGAAGAACCACCAGACAAATGACCAAGGTAGATCCTGGGGGGACCAGAAGCATACTGGGATAGAGCCTGATCAGCTCTAGGGCCATTCCAAGTAGGCCCCATATGTATACGGGATCTAAATAGTGGCTGATGGGGCTCCGTGTGTATTTGAGCTGATGTGTATTCGGAGCTGATGGGACTGCTCCATGTGTGTTCAGAGCTGAAAAGACTGGACTGCTCCATGTGTATTTAGAGCTGACAGGACTGCTGCATGTGTATATGGAGCTGGCAGGACTGGACTGCTCTGTGTGTACTCGGGGCTGACAGGACTGGACTGCTCCTTGTGTATTTAGCATTGCTCCATGTGTGATTGGAACTGACTGGGAGCTCCACATGTATTCAGAGCTAAAAATTAAAAGTTTACAGAGGCCCAACAGGGGCCATTAAGAGGCATTTATGTAGTGCCAGCCAAGGAATTCCCACAAGCGGGGAGGGAACTGTAATTTAACCTCTGTGAATGAGTGGGCTACTCAGTCTGCTTGCATTCTGAGTTCAAATTTGTAGCTCTGGCCTAGGAATTAATGAGTCAATGAGAATAATCAGACAAAATCCACTTCAAAGAGAGGGAGAGAGCCTTCATTCATGCACAGATTTCTGCTGGCTAATGCCAAAAATCTAATAGAGAAGCCGGGCGTGGTGGCGCATGCCTTTAATCCCAGCACTCGGGAGGCAGAGGTAGGAGGAACGCCGAGAGTTCGAGGCCACCCTGAGACTACATAGTTAATTCCAGGTCAGCCTGGACCAGAGTGAGACCCTACCTCGCAAAACCAAAAAAAAAAAAAAAAAAAAATCTAATAGAGGCCCTGAACTCAGATTGTGCTGAACTTATATCCTTTTTACAATCCTTTGAATTCTGCCACACATAAAGAGGGGAGAAATTTACATCCATAAGTGTAGGGTTTTGTCAAATAAGATTAAGTACAGGCAGCTGTCTCCTGAGATAAGGTAGTTACATACTGTCCAAAGGAATCTGGCTCAGAGTCACAGAATCCTTGTTAGCTCCCATCAGAGGATCTCCCACTGCAGTTTCAGAGGAGGGAAGTGCAACATCTATCACTTCACTGTAAGTCCTAGGAGCATTTACATTTCTTATAGATACATTGATTATATTCCATCTAAATTACTATCAGCTAGTATCTTTACATATATGGTATTTCTTTAATACTACAGCTGGGCATCCTTAAAATCCCCACTAAGGCCACAGGATTCAAGTGGGCTTGTTCTGTGGTACCGTGGCAAGTGGCATAAGGTTTCCAATCGCAAGTCACTTGGCTATGGCCAAGTGCTGCCAAAGTTCCTCTGGAACACGGCCAGTCGAGCATCTGGATGGCTTCCTTCAGGTGGCAACCCCATCCCTTGTCTGTCATGTATCACTGAAGCTGGGAAGAAAACACAAGAAGGGGTAGGTACTGTGATGTCTTCTAGAGTGTGTGTGTGTGTGTGTGTGTGTGTGTGTGTGTGTCAATGTCTGAGGCTGTGAACAATTTTTGCCCAGGGTCTCTGTCCCCTGAGCAGAGCCTGGAAAAGGCTTCAGATCTCAGGCTGAGGCCTGGCGGACCTAGGAGCCTATGAATGGTACAAAGTGTGAGCCCTGTGCTCCAGTCTCTTGGGAAGGGGACTGGGAGAGTGGCTTTAGCACACCTTGTGCCAATGCTACTGTGTTCCTGGGTCCCTGGTCCTTGCTATTTCCCCAGTGCTGGAAGTTGATCTAAAAATTTGGGTGCTGGGGAGGATCCCAAGCTATTACAGGTTTCCTTGTGGACCCAAGGGGAACTTACAGAAATTGTGAAAGAATTTGCTGTAGCTGTTTCAGTACCTTTTGTCTCCCTTGGCCTGTACAAATGGACACTGGGGGCTCTGGGAGAAGGAGGCAGACTGCAGAGCAGGTCTCACTGCGGGCATTATGCTATCTCACTGTGCTCCCCAGAGGTGAGGGTCCATCAGAAGAAGTTAAACAGCCAAATGTGGTGGCACACTTGGGAGGCAGAGGTTGGAGGACTGCTGTGGGTTTGAGGCCATCCTGAGACTACATAGTGAATTCCAGGTCAGCCTGGGCTAGAGTGAGACCCTATCTCAAAAAAAAAAAAAAAAAAAAAAAAAAAAAAGTTCAACACTAAAGCTGTTGGGGGGTGTAGTCATTGATGTTCTGGATTGTCAGCAGTCAAAGATGGGGGGGGGATAGAGATAAAATTAAACTGGCTGTTTACTTTTCCTTGGGAGTGGATAATGGGAAGATAAATTCTCTTCCTTTTGTTTACTAATCCTGTTGAGGGGGTATTAAAGATGTTCCCCCAGGTGGCCTGATGACTCCAAGGTCAAATCTAGCTATCTGTGAGCTTGTAAGTTTTATGGCCCAAAATTTTTTTCCATGGAGGTCAGTGGTTCATAAATCCTTCAGTTATGTTGAAGTCTTATGATAAGGTGGTAAGGAGTATTCTAAGTTCAACGGGAGCAAGGACCCTAGAGAACCTGAAATGAAAGGGACAAGAGACACAAGGAACCGACAGCAAGACAAAGTTCTGATCAAGCTGTGAGTTTTATTAATCCCAGGGTGCCTTTTATACAGCAGAACAGGGAAGTAGCTTAGGTATTCTATAATTATGTTTCAACAGGATAAGACCCCAGCCCCAAGGCTATAAGATGTTCCACAGGATAAGGCTCCAGCCCCAAAGCCATAAGATAACGACTTCCTCAATCTCTGTGCATGGGTTAATAGATAACTGCAGACCTTGTGACTTCCCAGAACAGATCAATGGAGTCACTACTCAAGAAGAAGGCACTTTTGGTTACCTAGTGCCCAATGGTTCCCGACATCTCCTCCCTTTCTATTAGTTTTAGAAGGTGTTTTTGTGGTGGCCAATTTTTGTAAACTTTATTAGGACTCCCAGGGTTCCGTGATGTCACGGTGGGCCTGTAACCAACTGGGGGAGCATTGACCTGACTCCTCCCGTGGGATTTTTATCCCACCTCTTTTGGCTCTTGGTACCTTTTGGGGAGGGGAGGCAGAGCCAACACAGAAAGTACGGTACCAACCTCCATGCAAGTCAGGTTTGACTCTCAGGGAATTCAGAAGCGGTCAAAAGGGGGACCTTCCCTTGCAATATTTTCTACACCCGCGTTGGTGCCCATATTGTACTCACACATTTATGAGCCAATATGCATAGGTCTGACTCCTATGCGGT